>OX463778.1:47638971-48238971 GCA_949825025.1 Siphlonurus alternatus | reverse complement strand
TTCCATATAATATTAGTTTATATTAAATTATTAATCAATATTATCTAATTCTCAATCTTTTCGTCTCTGACATTGAAATAATTCGTTATGTCCTAAATCAGTAAAAATTTAATATTGTAATAATTTACGAAGTAATTAGGGAAATGGAAAATAATTAAGACATAAATTAGTTGGAAAATGGAGTCTTTGCATGGCATCAGTAAGACAAGTATTCTAACAACATGCAGTTCATAAAGAAGTAATGCAAAAACTGTCATAGCATAAACTTCCTTGTCATTTTATTTCTAACCCTTTTCAGTTGTTTGTTGCTTTTCTCATCATAAGAGTCGCATTTTTTTACACTTATAAATCTCACATGTAATTCTTACAGTACTTATAACAAGAAAAAAAACTCCCCCTTGTACGTTAGTTTTCTTTACTGGTTTATTATTTATTTATGTACCTGAGGGCTCACAGCTTTATAAAAGGGATGATGAAACCACCCTTAGTTCCTGCAACCCCTGCTATAGCTGCTGTGGATAGCGTGAGATTCACCATGCTGTTCCTTCCCCAGCGACTAAACTCAATACTGTCTCTGCAAATACGTTTCACCTCCGCAAACCTTGATTCTTCTATATTTACTCAACAGTTTCTTTACTGATGTTTTATCAAGAAATTGTTCAGCCAGAGAACAAAGTAATGGCTGCTACAGAATTCCAAGAAATGTGTTATTTTATATAAAATATATCTTGATCTTTTATCCTTCTTATAAATGTATTTTAAGATATATTAAAAGTGCTTTTGTGATTTAAAATATATACTAATATAAATGTAAATGATATTACACATGAGACTTAATCCAATAAGGGGTGGCCAAAGCCAATTCCGATTTTTTTTAAAATTTAACATGGACAATCTCCTTACTTTAATTTATTTAATTAATAATATTGACCTTATGCATGCACGGAGCTGGCTCTCCCCGAATATTTTTCTGGGTGCATATGCCTAATGGACATTTTTTATTGCATATAATTTGGATGTGGAGGACCTCGAGTTATGTATTATCAATATTTTTTTTTATATTTTTTGAACTCTCTAGCACCCTTAAAATCATGCTGCAAAACGCTGTGACGTCATAGTCATGCAATTATTTACAAGCAAGCATAGGGAAATGCGTTGCATGACTATAACGTCACAGAGTCTTTCCCCTCGATTTTGAGGATGTTGGAGGGTTAAAAAAATCTGAAAAAAATTGACAATACATAACTCTAGGTCCTCTATCTAAATATGCAATTAATCATTTCATGAAGGTTGTCCATTAGATAGTAACAAACATTCAAAAACACAAATTTAATTACCTCGAGCATATCATTCATTATTGACTCAATATATAATTATATATAATATGCATTAGTAATTTAAACTTTAAATGAAATTTCATTTTGTACGCGTAATATACAATGCATGGTGATCGACCTGTATTGTATAATGTACGTACAGTTTATAGGTGCATATAATAATATATGTAAAATCACACTCCTTTACATCATATATTATTTATTATGCTTGTATTATGTATCTTGTATAATTAGATATTCATTGAAGCTATTCGTGCCGTTAACCGTATCTCTTGTGCAGGTATGTAACGTTGTGAATTAATGATCTACACCACGTGAGAAGCAGGGGATGTCAACCCTTCGTCCGCACAATCGAACCACGGCATGACTGGATAGAACTAGAAATTATAGTCAAATTTACATGATATTCTCTCCGAAAGTAGCCGGAAATGTAGGGTGTCTGGGTCTTCCTATTCGTATTTCAGCGTTACAATCTCAAACATAGGTCAGTACTTTTACTTCAAATCACTCCTGTAAGGTTTCAAAACTGAATTACAAACAGAAGAGCTTCAAACTTCATACTTCCGCGCGGCTACTTTCGGAAGGAATATCACATTAATTTGATTGTACATATTTATAATCCGGATACATTTTTTTTTAATGAAATTAGCAAGACACAATGAATTTAATAACAACATCAAAATATATAGCTCATTTTAAATAAATAAAAAATGTATATAATTTATAATTGTTACCTCACTTCTTTGCTTGCATGTATGTGGTGCATGTAAACCAGATATATTGTGCTTAATTAATTATCATTTGATTTAAAGTTACTAATTATTGCAACGTATATTACATATAATTATATAATATGTATTATAGCAATAATTCCTCTGGTATTATTATCTGATTCTACTATCTAATTAATACACTGCTTGAGTTTATAGTTTAGTCTTACAATTTTTAGTTAAACGATTATGTATTTATTATTTCATTTATTATTTAAATAGCGAAAGTTAAAAAAAGACAAATTTCATTTTATTTAAATAATTATATATGTATATTAATATACATGCAACATAAATTAATTTGAAACTTTGATGTCAAAATATATTTTGGTTGAAACACAGACACGTTCTTTATATCTGTTATAAACACTTACATAAATATTCATATAATTTACTAAATTGCAGAATAACGAAATCATTCAATATGTTTTAATCCCAAGAACAACAACTTTAACTTAAGGGCATTGGGTGTAGCACCGGTAGTTGGCAACACTGACGTATCTTCACCATGTTAATTTTTGATCATTGCTCCTCGGAGTAATTTTTATGCTAGAGCTAAGCTGATTGCTCTAGTATCAAGATAATTAGTAGCCCAAGTGCACAATTTGGCTAAATAAAGCCTGATTTAAAGAAAAGTATTTTTTTTTATATTTTAGAAAAATGCATGTAAATTTAAAAAATTACTAAAAAATACTTTTCTTTAAATCAGGCTTTATTTAGCCAAATTGTGCACTTGGGCTACTAATTATCTTGATACTACAGCAATCAGCTTAGCTCTAGCATAAAAATTACTCCGAGGAGCAATGATAAAAAATTAACATGGTGAAGATACGTCAGTGTTGCCAACTACCGGTGCTACACCCAATGCCCTTAATTACCGTCTATACGGATATTTTATAAAATATATTTTTTTTTTATCTTTCACTAAATGCGTAGAGTGACATTTTTGTATAGCTGATGCTATAAATATCGTTATTATAAATATAAGTTTACTCTTGGGCTTAGCGGTGCTGAACCTCCTGCACATTACATATTTATAAGCCCGGTGCGCATGGTGCTTAGCGAGGTGAGGAGGCGACTGGGTGGCTAGGCACGTGGTTCCGGTACAGCTGCTCAACCACGCGCGCTCTTACGTGAAGGTTAGACTGTGTACCTGGGCAGTCAGTTCGCACCTGCTGCCTCCTCGCCCGCGGGGGCTCGCGGGTCACCTGGCTGGCTCCCGCCGACCGCCCTCGACAGCTGCTGCATGCTGCCTCCGTCGCCTCAGCCGCGTGTGCCCAACGTCTTCAAGACATCGCGATAAGAAAATACGGCAGCTGCTGCTCTGGAGCGTGCCTCGATTTTCTTACGACACACTACAGTCGTTTTTAACTAAACTTACGTCATCTTAATTAGAATAAAAATAAGATTTTGAAATGCGTGACGTGTTTCAAGAACTTATTGGGAGTATATTGGAGTTGTTGTTATTTAATTAATATTATTCACATAATATAAATAAACAATGTATTAATATTGAAGAAATTGAAGGGAGAGAAACTAAATTAGTGACATTTGAAATGTAAAATTATTTATTAATTCAGAAATAATTTAAATCTCATTATTTTACGATCACATTAAATTATATATTAAAAAGCAATCTAACAATGCAAAGTGTTGATGAAGATTTAAACTTCATAAAAATATTATGGACAATAAAAATAAATTGCCACAGGTTCCATAAGTTAACTTTAATAAATTTATATAATTGCCATCATGCATAAATTAGAATAACTACAAATTATTATTTTTTTTTAAATTTGTATAATATATATATAATATCTTTAATATAAAATCTGAATAAACCATGCATGCTGTACGTATTATAAAAATAATCAATGTCTATGCGATACAATATGTTAATGCAGAATTTTAATAATAGTTTGACCTTCTAATAACTTTTGACTATTTATATATCCTATATACATACAGTCTATATTTCCATGACATTTACAATTAAATATAGTAAAATATTTACATATTTTGAAGCAAAAGTTAAAGATGGAGTTATTCTTTTATAATAACCTGTTCTAGCACTTTCCAGCTCCCTCTTACAGATAATAATATATTTAATTTATAAAATTTATTATATGTAGTATCTTTATACCAAAAATGAAATTTTATTGACACGAAGGAAAAACATTATTAGTATTATTCAAAAACGAAGGAAAATTTAAGATTATACAAAATTATCGTTTAGAAGGTATTTCGTTCTAAAAACTATCAACATTTGATAGTTCGTTCCATTTTATTTAGCATGTTTACCATTATTAATAAATAAAACAATAATTGTGTTATTTATTAAGTTTCTTTTTGTTTTGTTCGTAAACATGATTCAAATGATTTATGAATCACCTAGCTGAATAAACCTTCCGTGCAGTGAACACACAATGGGCCTGTTCGTAAACCCTGCTCGGTGTACACTTTCTACACCCAATCGACCTTATATCGCATGTACATAGGGTCGATTGGGTGCAAAAAGTGTACACCGAGCAGGGTTTACGAACAGGCCTAATATAACTTATATTTTATTTTCATTTGATTGGGTATTTACGAATTAACACACCTAATAATTATCACAACAACTTAGAAATAACTAATAAATAACGAGCCTTAATTTCAAAATTTTTAGAACGCTAGTTTTAATTATAAGTGAATTATGCATTACTATAACCAAAAATTTTACTTTTTAAACTATAACTAAATAGCTAATGCTTAAGGGTATGGTAACGCCACCAATGTTAAGGGTAAGGTAACGCCACCAATGTTAAAAAAAATCCCTCTCAAAAAAATTCTGAAAAAAATTTAAAATGTTCTCCTCTACACCCCCTATCAGTAGCTAAAATATCAGGTATACAAATACGATCTAGTTTTTGAGTTATGAATTTTTAAAGTTGACCAATTTAACATGGGAGTTTCATTTCTCCATGTTAAAGTAGTCAACTTTAAAAATTTGTAACTCAAAAACTAGATCGTATTTGTATACCTGATATTTTAGGTACTGATAGGGGGTATAGAGGAGAACATTTTAAATTTTTTTCAGAATTTTTATGAGAGGGATTTTTTTTAACATTGGTGGCGTTACCTTACCCTTAAAAAAAATCCCTCACACAAAAAATTCATAACTCAAAAACTAGATCGAATTTGTATACCTGATATTCTGATATTTTAGTTACTGATAGGGGGTATAGAGGAGAACATTTTAAATTTTTTTCAGAATTTTTGTGTGAGGGATCTTTTTAACATTGGTGGTGTTACCTTACCCTTAATTCCTTTGTCACTGCTCCATGCATCAATTGAAGGTTTCAACTTTTTGTTTTCTATAATTTATAAATTAATGAATACCATTTCAATGTAATTTTGGAGCTTTAATTTACTATTTTATCTTTGCTCTACTGCTCATGCATGTTTCAAATGTTTTATCTAAATTATAACCCAAGTACTGTCTAGACACTATTAATCTGACCTTATATGAAAGTTATTAATTTATTATATATTTTTTGCTAAGTCACCTGTTTAAAAAAAATGTAATAATAATATAATTATGGAACTATTATAAGGATTTAGAAATCTATATTTAAGAAAAAAATAAACATGAAATAATTACATGTGAATCTTTTTACTTATCTGAAAGAATATTTACATCGATTTGGCGTATTACATTATTATTTTTTGTGTGGACAGTTGTTTAAAAAACAAAAACAAAAAAAGCTCTGCAGTCTATTTTAGAGATCTTGTGAGAGCTCTTTATGCTTTCTTATAGCTGCGATCATCTTGAATATGCTTGCTCTTTTCTCCTTTAAAACATATAGGAGAAGCTTTTATTTTTATCAGTTGCAACTATTACCTTCTTTTACTTACAATATTTGACTTAATATATTCACATTTTTAATTTTCTACAAAGCATCCAGACTTAAATTTGTTTACTTATTTTTTTTTTTAAGTATTCAAAATTTTATAATGATATAAATATAAAGAACAGTAATTTTGCTGGATACAAAGTAGTTATAATTTCATTTAATATAATTATATTTATTTAATTCTATATGCAGCCCACAAGTACGAGTCTTTACAAGGACTGAAATAAATAATTTATCTTTCCAGCAAGCATAATAATAATTAATAATACAATAATATATATTTATAAAAACTGAGGTGAAAAAATAAAAACATAAATAATCCGTTACAAATACAATTTTTATTTTACTACGAAGTAATCGATCTTAATAGCGAGTCTCATATTTCACAAAGTTTGAAAAATAAAAACATTAGCAAAAAACATTAAAAAAAAGTTTAACATATAATTAATATTAATTTATAATAATAAATTTCTTTTAAATATTTAAGTACTCGTTACCCAAAAAGGAGGTAATTTGTTGAACTTCAAAATACATTTGTTCAAGATTATCATACGCACATGAAAACATGTATAATAAAAATATATGTGAAGAATTTTGCATGGAACTATCTAGGTAATATATATATATTTTTTAGGCTGAGTATAATTCTTTGGGTAATATAAACACTTCCAAATAAACAAACCTATTATATAATGTTTACATAACTTTCATCATTATATTTTTTTATTAGTCATTTATAATTATTATTTTTAAAAAATCTATACAACACACACACAACCCTGATGAAATATTTAGCTCCCAGTTCTGTGAGCACTGTTTTTTTATATTATATTAGTAGCAGAAAGGGAAAGCCTATAAAGCCTCGTTATTATAGTACAAAACTATTAAAATACACATTTTTTTTTTTATCAATTATTATTTTAGAAAATATATTAAAAATCAACTTGAATTGTCCGCCAAAATTGCAATACCCTTTCTATGACTAAGATAATAAAAAAAGGGGGCGTCACCCCCCACCTGAGTGCGATGACACTTTTTTTTTTTTAATTTTTTAATGATGGCACTGCGTGTGTGCGTGAGTTATCAGCTGTGTATTGCAGTGGAATGAAAAACATGGGTAAGGGTGGGGGGAGGATGGCGTTGAGCAAATCGATTGGTTCGCGTTTTAGGGAAAATTACATCCCTTTTAGAGAACAATTAATAATATAAAAAAATTAGGAAAATAGGGATTATTTAGGCAAAAAATTAAAATAGATTACCTTTAACTTCCCCCCTATATATATTATTTATAGAGAAACAAATTAGAAATAATAATAAAAATAAACACAGTTCACACAAATAAACAAGCCATCAGATCCAAAAAAGACTGAGAAAATGAGGTCAGACCAAGCCCGTGTGTGGATCACTTCAGTTTGCAACCTTATTCAATCTTACAAGGGGCAGCAGCAGCTTTAAACTTCTCGCCTTTTTTTTTTTTTTTTTATATCATTCAGTCAATACTGCATACATTTAATAATTTGTATTATTCTTACATTATAGTCTCATAAGGTTTACAGAAAATAAATAATAATTACTAAATATTTTTTTCCCAGGCATCAATAAATAATATGGTAAAATAATTTATAAATATGAATTAAAATATACAAACATACTATATAATTATAAAATATAGAATCCACAACTAGAATTTGATCTAACCTTTCTTTCAAAAATTGCTTAGATTCTAATAGAATGATAATTTATAAAGATAATTTAAACACATTATACAAAGAAACAATTAAATACATTAAAATTTTCATTTTTAAAAAAATTGAACAAGCAACGTACTATTATTATTATTATATACTCACAACAACATCGCACCGTTATGAAAAACATGTAAGCCATATTTTTGCTCTAATAGCTTAAATATTAATTATTATTATTATCATTTGAACTAATCAAAGTACCGTGTGGTCACTTAAATAAGAAAACCCATCTTGACAGAGAGAGAGAGAAAGAGAGGGAGCAGTAATATATCAATCTAAGAGAATATTAATTAATGATGATTTGATTTGGGCAGCGTCTATATAATATATAAGTAGCATTTAATTATTAATTTAAACAAAAATTAAGAAAGGTGAGCAGTTATGGCACACTATTACAAATCTAGAGTACGCAAAGTATTAATTAGAAGCCTATAATTATATTTAATTCATTGATTATATTATTAAGAAACATAATACAAGTTCATGTATTATGTATATTTTTTAATTATTTTATTATTATTATATGATTACATTGAAAATGGCCACTGATTATTATTCTTTATGGAACCTTTTTTTGCTGTTGGCAATAGTTAAATATTTTGCCTTAATTTTATAAATAACTGGTGTTGGTCATGGCAAAGGGAGGCCTTTTAATTCGATTCAAGAATATTTTTGATGTTTTGCTTGATGTTTTTTTAATCTAAATATTACAGTTTCACGATTATTATTAATAAGATTATCAATAATTTCAAATTTTTTAAAATTATTATTAAATGCATTCACTCACGACTCCCAACGCCAGGAACATAAAAATAATCACAAAAATTTCTCTCCATGTATTCTATCTTGCTTTTTTCCCCATTTATTTATAGTTCAAGTCACAAAAGGACAAATTTCTCTCTTATTTTTTTTTTTTAATAATCATTTAAATGTATTTTTTTTATAATATTTTTTTCAAAAAACACATAATCAGTCTTTCAAATCACAGTAAAGCTTTGATATGGTGCACACACAATTATGTTATAATAATTTTTCTTTACGTTATAATGTGTGTGTTGTTCATGAGAATGCGATTTCTGTGCTAATGTTTGAAGACTTGGATAGTTTATTACTTATTAGTATATATGGAAAGCAAAAAATAATAAAAAAAAACATGAATGATTTAAGCGTGCTGAGGGTTTATGGTGAAATGGGGGTGCCACATATTTTTTTTATGAACATTTCCCAAGACTGACTGAAATTATGACCTCCGTCTCATTCTCTCCACCGACAGGAGGGGGGCAAAAGGGGGGTTTTATGGTGGCCGCAAAGTTTGTACTTAATGACATTTCTGGGGGCCAACTCTGGTATTTAGGGGTCATCATAACTGTCAATCAAAAATTACTACAAAGTGTTGGGATGGTTACTTTTAAATTTTGAAACAAGAAAATATAATTAATAATTCATTTGTAACCATTCCAATTTCCACTATTATCCCTTTTTTCTTTTTCTTTCGTCCCATAATTATTTTATTGTAAATATAAGAAATGAGAGATAATTTAAACGATTATTTTTTTTTCTGATAATACAATAATAACAAGACGAGAGAAAAATGTACACATAACAAAAACAGTTATACTTTTCAAACACTAACATAGTATTCCATACTGTTACGAGGGAAAACTGACCATTTCGGAGACAAGTTACTACTAAAACGCCATATACGTGTTATGTCAATGAAGTTTAACACCATTTTTTTTTTCCCAGTACCAACAGCAAAAATGGGCTCTTCCCCATATATATATATTTTTTTTTTCCATAAGGCAGCGATATATTACAGAACACACTCTCTTTTTTTTTTAATATAATTTTTATAATATAATTATGCATTTTTTATAATATATTTTTTTCAGGGGGGGACAAAATGGATTAACCTGCTAGGACCCATTAACACTTCAGGCTCTATTCTAAAAGATTATATAAGTGTTGATTCTATAATATTATGCTGAGCATGGTAGCTATGTAATTATATATTATATATATATATTTTTTAAATAAGGTTTTGTTAAGAGGGTGGTGGTGGGGGGGAAAGCTCTCCCATACTGCTTAGGTTACAACTGTCCTTAATATCTTTGCAACCCTGCTGAACGATTAAATTATTGCTTATCAAGTTATAGTTTGCAGTGCGTTATTGTTACAAAGTTACAGTACATAATTATTATTAATATTATTTATTACATCAGATATACTCATATCAGATTCAAAATTCTGAAGCAGTATATATCAGCAGTATGGTTTCTTTGTTTTTTAATATAATTTATATGCCAAATATGTCAAAATATTACCATCATCATTATTTTATATAATTATTATTGTAACAAAATCTGAAATATATATATTTTTTTTTTTATAAATACAAGACTATAATTTTATTTATTTAAATAGAATAAATATTCGTTCCAGACAATTATATGGAACACTTAAACTATTTCTGAATATAACACATACATAACTCGTGTAAGATATTTAGGCCTGAAAACCTTTTTTTTTTAAATTTTTTTTTATACTATTTATTTTAATTATCATCATCATTATCTGTATTTTAAAAAATCCATTAAGATTGATAACAATACTATTATTATATATTTTGTTTAATAAAGAATATTGACACAATCCATATTCAGTCATCTTCAGTTGGTTTTGCATTCCATAAGACATCACACTCTCTCTTACAAATTTTTGGGTCTACATAATCGCAAGCTAATGTCTCTTAATTAAGGTATACATATATAACACATCTAATGATTTTAACTTTATAAATACTATAAGAGTTTACATTAACTAGCGATTACATTGAAAAAAAAAAAAAAAAGTCTGAAATAGTCACGGATACTATTTTTTTTTTTATTTAGGATATTTTGGAAATGCGAAAAGTTTTCCTTTTTCTTAATTTTTCTTATATTAGGAGGGAAGTTATAATATAAAGTGCAAATTTTTCTTTTTCAATAAAAAAGTATAGATTATTTTTGTATTTTAATCTGTAGAAAAATTACTGAATTTATTATTATTATTTTTTAAATATAATATGAAATTATTGCCTTCTTAATATATTTATATATATATATAGATACTTTCTTTTCTTCATTATTTACCTATAATAATAATTTATATTACAATAGGGTTTAATATTATTATAGAAAGAGTCAAGAGAGTGTTATTTTATTGAAAAAGCATCCAAGTATACGCATTTTTTTTTTTTAATAAATATTTTCATTTTAATACGAGACATTAGAATAATAATAATGATAATAATACGGAGAAACACGCGCTCACACCTCCATAATTCCCAAAAGTTGAAGGGATTTTGGTAGGGCAGCGATATATACCGGCCTATACCGCAATCATCTACGTATAACATACGGTAACGACAAACGACACACTGAGATAGTAGAGAGAGAGAGAGAGACCGGAGAAGTAGATTAATTAATTTAATTTAATCAACAAACAAATATTTCATCATCATAAAAAAAAATGTAATAGTAATAATAATCACTAACATACAAGAAAACACACCGCGGGACGTACAGTATATAGTTACATATATATTTTTTAAACCATCCACCATTCACGGATATAATAACACACTTATACGGTACGCAGCCAACATCATACGGAACCAAAACGAAATTCACTCATGCGGGCGGGCGGCGAGCGCCCCCACACCGTCCATTTATCCCCACCCACCCTTCTTCTAGGGCCTATAAGTGGAAGACGACGGCTATTTAATTAAGCTTCGGCTCACCAAACAATCAAGAACAAATAAAAAAAATTACTTTATATTATTATTATTTTTTTAAAATGCCTCTATTTTGCAATTAAATAATGTTTTTTTTTTAATCCTTTTCCGGGCCCGCCAAAAATTTGAGCAGCCTAACATAAAAAATAACATATTTATCTATTTATAATATATATATATAAAGAACTACATCATTTTTATATATTAATTATTTATATTTATAATTATTATTTATATTTAATATATATAGTTCATAGGATCATAATAAAATAGAAAAAACACTAACTACAACTCTGATAATTTTTTTGTGATTTTTTTATAGTATCATAAATATTGTGCAAACTTAAGGTGGGAGATAATAAGTTTTGTCACCATTTATTTGAAAAATAGTTTTGGAAAAAACACACACATTATATAATTTTTACGATTTTTTTTTTCATTTTTTTATTTGTTTTGTTTTTTTTTTCATTTTTTTATATTTACCTCTTTATAATATGGCTATATTTAATAATAAGTAGATCTTTTATCAATTATATAAAAAATTATTTAAATCACGTAAAAAATAAAAAATAAATTATTATATATACTTCTTTTACATTCATTTATATTGAAAAAAAAAAAAAAAATATTACTGGGGCTTGAGGGCACATGCAAAATAAATCTCCGCGATTGCTCGACAAGGCTGTGAGATGAGGCACGGGGCACCCCACGGCCGCGAGTCTAGAGAGCCCCACAAGAGCACGCTATAACACGACGCGGGGGTGCTGTGGCACGCGTTTTGAGTTCATAGATATACATAGAGAAAAGAAGCGGGATCCTGAGCGAGTAACGAGCGCCTTCAAGTATTTTCCGGGGCCCACCCAGCTCTTTAATAAGAATAATTTATTAGTATTGAGCATATAATACAATATAACAAAACACAGGGATTATTATATTGACAAAAAAAGTAAATAAATAACACCGTTCTACATAGTATATTAATATATATAAAAATGAATGAACAGTGAAGCCCTTGTCATTTAAATTATAAAAAAATAATTTATCATTTAAAAAAAAAGATTAAAAAAAATAGCTGACTGGTGACGTGGGGGTAGATAAATAATTTGTTAATACTCTTTTGTTTTTTTTTTTAAATTCTTCAATAACTTATGGCTATATCACATGAAAAACAGAACAAATAACAGAGCAATTCCTAGCTAACAAGGGATATGTTTTACTATTTTTTTTTTTTAATAATATCGATAATAACGAGGAATGGTTAATTCCAGAAAAAAGATGACTGTGTATTAATTATGATTTATTTTCCCTGCAATAATAGTTTTTTATAGCGTATAATAAGTAAACCGCGCCTGGCCCTAAATACCGCCTATATAGACTTTTTTGTATTTTTAGTTTTTTAAAATATTATTATGAAAAAAATATATATTTCGGGAGAAATAATAAAATATGCATCCGCTGCAGAGCTTGTCCAAGGGTGCGGGGACCCACTGAGACTGGGGCCCCCGGTGGCAGTTTTGAGAATCACAGCCCTTCTGCAGATCAGACGGGCGGCGGGCTTGCCTTTCTCGGGCGGGGGGACGGGGCACGTGGCCACGTGGTCGGCCACGCCCCCCTCAGCTCGCTGCTTGTCTTTTGTTTTGTAAGTCAGCTACGGTTATATTTTTTATATTATTTATATTATACTGAAAAAATCGGTCTCTACACACACTCAATACACACAAAAAAAAATTGTTACAAAAAAATCTTTAAATCTCATTAAAATATGAATAATTAATACTCTTAAATGTGGTGATAAATATTAAATCAAAATATTTCATCTTGATTTGAATCGTCTTCATGATGTTTGAGATATCATTTAAAATATATAAAAAAAACTTCTCCGATACATGGAGTTTAGGTAAATTTCATTATAAAGAGGGGGGGTCATACATTTTCTTTTACACATCCATACAATGTATCTTTAGGTAAAGGAAACATTTAACAAAAAAAGTTAACATAAAATATAGACTTTTCAAATAATTTACTCATTTCGTTGTATAGTAAAAAAGTTTTTTTTTTTTTTTTTTTTTGCTTTGTGATGATGTAGTACGGGGGACTGCAAGCGGTTTTTTACGGGGAAGGGTCGCTTACGAGAAGATGCGGATGGCCTGGAGAACTGGCTGCTGACAGGCCGGGCACTGCGCGGGCGCCTGCTCGGGAGGGCGCTCGCACACACGCTCGGCGCACTCCAGACAGAAGAGGTTATGGCCACACGGCACCAGGGCCGCTACCACATCCTTTTCGCCGCACACAATGCACTCGCGACGTGCACCTCCACTTGACAGCGATCCCATCGAGTCAGTGGGCGACGCAGAGGCCGATGAACCAAAAGCAGCAGCTGCAGCGGCAGCCAGTGGATCAGAGCTGATACGTCGCGCCTGGACATGCGATGACGGTGGTGGCGAGCTGGAGGCCGAGGCCGGAGCCAGCACGTCCATTACGAGCGGCGGCGAGAAGCTAGCACGACGCTGTAGCGGGGCAGGTGGGAACGAGCCCAGTGGGTGCTTCATGTCTGACCAGATGCTCGCGGTACTGGGGGCGCTTTCGAATGATGGTGATTCCCCCAGACCCTCGTCACGGTCCAGGCTGCTGCTGCCGCCCCACAGGGAGCCCGAGCCAAACCCCGTCAACTCGGCTAGGCGGTTCACGCCCGATGTCGACGACGCTGACGACGAAGACGATGAGCACGACGAGAAAGCGCCAGTGGAAGACGCAAACGTAGCAGCAGTCATGTTACTTAGCACTGAGTCGGACGCTTGAAACGCCGAGAACGTGCTAGAGGGTGCAGTGTTTAGCACGTCTCCTCCATAACGCGCAGCAAGAGAGTTGAGGCTCGTCAAACCTCCCAGTCCATTCTTGAGAAACGACGCGAGCAGGTCCTCTGGTGCCCCACCCGCCGAGCTAGAGCGAATGGTGAGCAGATCGGGTTCACTGCCCCCTACATCAGGAAAATCCAGCAGACCTCCAGCAGCAGCGCCCGCTCCCGTACGCATAGCGATGTGAGCCTCGATCTCACGTCGTGCAGCATCCACACTCTCTGGCAACCCCGTCACCTCAAACACTGGTTCCTTGTCACGAGACGGCGTCACGATGTAGGTGTGCGTCTGATGCTGGATTCGCTTGATGGTGGCACCCTTGGGCCCCACGACAAGCCCCACCACACGATACGGTACGCGTACCTGGATGGTCACGTGGCCAGGCACGGAGGCAGGTGGCCCAGGAGTAGCACTGCCGTTGGCCGAGGTGCTGGTACCCGCGCTCAGGCCAGGTACGCCACCCAGCGAGCTGCTCTTGCGGCTAGCACGGATCTGCGAGAAGTGCTCGGCGGCTGAAAGAATCTCACGCTTCGCCTTGGCCACGTCCTCCTTACGTCCCGTCACTACGAACACGGGCTCCTCACCGCGCACTGGGGTCTTGATGTACGTGTTGGTCTTGGCACGCAGAGCCTTGATCTTGCATCCTGCAACATAAAACATACTCTCGTCAAAAATGCACTCTGATTTTGTGCATGCTGCAATACATGTTTGTGGTTTGTGGGGATAACTCGGACCTTGGATCACAAACATGCACCAATATTGCTGTCAACAAAATTAGCACACAACTTTAATACAACGAAACGGTGCTCACTTCACGCGTGCTTGTACGATTATTACAATGTACGTTATTTACTTTTTTTTTTTTTTTTTAAGAGTCATAAATAATAAAACAACCATAAAATATTCCTTTGAAGAGTTAAATTTATTTCTGAAATTAGATCTGTGACCGTGGGTGTGTGTAAAACGCCTGCCTGAATGCCGAGTATAGCATGTGCTGAGGTAGAGAAGAAAAAGTGTCGTGAAGAGTCAAGATTCATCAATCTAAAAATACGTATCATGTCATACGTTTGTGGGCCTTATATAGCCCAAGTACTCTCGCATTGGTGGATTCTCAGCGCGAGCTAGCCGGCCGGTCGACGACGCGAGCTAAGCAGCAGCAAACAGCGACAGTAGCCACAGGAGCGAGTGAGCACGCGTGGCCGCCTCGCCTCGTCGCGACTCACATACATGGGAGGAGGAGGTAAAAACACGCGGCTGCCTCGTGCATGGCACGTCTGTCATCTTACCACTTCTCTGAGTGTCTACTGTGATCTCCCTCACTTTCCCCGCCTCGTTACTTCTAATTATATAATCAGTACATGGAATTAAATTATAATATCATGCTATTAAAAATCCGAAAAAAAAAAAAAAAAAAAACAATTGGCAACGTCGGAAACGTGCTGTTAAAGTGCTAACGCCCACAGTAAAACAGGGTCGGTATTTAAAAATGGCTCTTCTTCTACTTCTTCCGCTGTATACCACACATCTTCTAAACGACCCTCAGTTATACAGTTCTTTAGTCTGCTACTAGAGGCGCTGAATGTTATGTATCTGTAGTAATCGAGAGAGAAAGAGAGAATAAGGTAAAAGGTATATAAAACATCAGAAAAGCTGTGGATCAAAATGCGCTTGTTGCGGGGCTAAATTAAGGTTTGTCGCAAGGGACAAGCTGGAAGAAACGTCGTCGCTAATTCGTTGGTTCGCTCGCATGCCACTATCTACCAAGACGACGGCGGGCAGCCGGCCTCCGCGCTTTTGATTCTCTCCCCCCCGTGCCCTTCCTCGAGCTCCCGATTTACACCCGAGCCGGGTGTCACGTGGTGCGCCCGGATGACCACCCCTGCACGTCGGTCTTTCTCGCAGCAGCCAGCAAGGACACTTCTCGTGCATGGCGCCAGTACTCTCTTTAATTGCATGGGTGACACCACACCCAGAGTGCATCATAACTGCACTGCATGTTAGTGACACCGTGTTACAACCACGAACTATAATTGCTTACACACAAATTTCTAGAGCCAACGACACAAAGAGAAAATTACATGATGCAATTACACGTATGCATTGCAGATCAGATAAAGCAAGGTCCTGACTCTAAGACATTTCCATAATTTTAGTCACGAGAGCCTCAGTTTACACGAGCAACAACTTGGACTATTTACTTGATAAATAACCAAGAAGCATTACCCAATTTTTAAAGATATTAACTTTAGTACTACAATTTAAGATATGAATTTGATGTCACAAACTTGTATCAACTAGTAATTAAAGTCTGAAATTATTCAAACATTTCAACATTAATACAATTATCTTCTGCGGATATGATGCTTTGTTATCCACAAATTTGCTTCAACAAATCCGTAATACCTTTAAACCATGAGCTTAGTAAACCATTGCACATTTTCCGTATTTTATAATAATATATCTTTGGTTTGAGCTAAAAAGCTCCGTCGTATAATATAATGAAAACTGCATTATACGAGCGCAATGCAGTACTTGAGAAGCATGTATGACAAGCTTGTAAATGTATCGTAGTATATATACTGTAGAATAAATCGTTCTATTTAAAGAAATAAGTAAGATCCTGTGTGCAAGAGACCTGCCGCAGCAGTGCTCTTTTACTTCATCTCTCTTCTCATCATGCAGCACAGCAGCAATAGCATGCATATAATGCTACTGGGGGACGGAAATAGAAGTAGACATAAAAAAACGCACTTATATCTTTATTCGTGGCATCTTCAAGAATGATCCCAGATTCAATACTATGTTTTAACTTACTTCAAATATAATATTGTAATACAAATTTAAATAATCCAAGGGAAAATATAAAATAACATTTATCGACAAGAATATAATAGAGCAGTAAACTGCTTTATTCTGATTTATTTAACATGTGACATACGGTCTCCTGTATGTTTGATTTATGAATATAAATTTTACACTTAATTTAGAATATATTCAAAATGTATAACAAACTGAGGCACAGTGTTATTTAGAAAACATGTCTCAATCGTTTCAACAATTAAATGCAACTTGGAAAAATTGATACATTAATTGAGCACTTGAGCAATGTATCATATTTTGATTATAATTAATATTTACTAAAGGCTAACATAATGAGAACATACAACATACACGGCATGCATTTTATTTTGAAAAATAGTATACTAAATAATAATTATACTGCATGCAGTATTGTTCAAATTTAAAATCGAAAAATCAATTCATTGAGCTATATATATGGACAATAGACAAATGATTATCCGATTTGCCCTTCATTTCAACCATTTAGTATGTTTTTGTTTTGTTGTCTTGTTTGTTTGTTTGTTTAGTTTTTCAATGTAAAAATAATAAAACTATTATTTTTTTGATCAATGTTATTTTACACTCATCGCCATGGAAAATTTCCCATTTTCAGCCTTGTTAATCACCATACCCTGTGTTATTCTTACGGGATATGGTGATTAACAAGGCCTCAAAGGGAAATTTTCCGAGGCGACGACTGTACATCAATTAAAAAAAATCAATCGATAAATGATCAATGGTGTTATGGTGCCATTTGTTACGACTAAGTGGACCACGTGTGAAGCACGAGGAAGCTAGGAAGAGTACTACGAGCTGTCAATGGCTTGGCGTTGATGGAAGATGACAGGCAAATGAGTGGCTGCAAGAGATTTCGCCGTCTCATCATCACACGAGCAGCGTGTCACGTCGGTGCACTGCTAGCGCGGGCCCAGCAGCAGACCGGTGTTCCGAGCAGCAGCTAGTAGTCTTGGCCGCCCGCCAATACCCCTCCCCCTCCCCCCAGCCTCAAGCGGCGCGCATGCATACAGACGGGCTGGCTGGACACACGACCAATAACCCCGGGGGCCACCGCCGTTCAATTGACACCGGGCATAAAGATAACCTCATCCACCAAGTAGCAAATCAATTTAAACATTTTTTATATTAAATGAGTCATTATTATCATTGGATTGGATAAGAAATGTTTATATAAATACTGAAAAAGTTAAAAGTAGTACATTTATTTTTAACTTTTGCACCTGTCTTTACTTTTTCATCACATATAGGTATGAAGGGAATGTTTTATGAGTTTATACTTTAACAATACCTTTTTAACAACCTTTCACACTAATTAGTGTTCAAGTGGACATCCTTGAAATTTAAAGTAATCTATTGTATGGAAGTTAAAAAAAAATGTACCATCATGCTATAAAGATAAAATACTGCATGCCATTCAATACAGATATTATATTGAAATTTCGAAAACCTTTGTCTTTATTCTATTATTATCATGAAAAGAATTTATAACTGCTCACATATATTATACATATTGAACCTTCGTGCATGAAAAACTGAACAGTTATTGTAAAAAGATTTACGACTCACGAGCAAGGTATGGCTGTATCACATCAGGTAGGTAGGTAGAAGAAGGGTTAGAAGAGGAATAAGCAACGGGGTGAATAAACTGTGTGTTTGCTTGCTTGTTTGTGGGTCTCTCTCAGAGGGATGATGCACAGGAGAAAGATAGAGAGACAAGGTGGCGAGCGAGGTCACATACGGCGCTCAGCCACAGCGACGCGGCTCAGCGCCCACAGAGTAAACAACCCGCCGCAGTTCAGCCGTGAGCTCTCGTCTGAACATAGCCGGAGGTAACTTTTCAGCAGAATAACATCGGTCCAGCAAATATTACAAACGTCAAATAACATTTACACCATGATGTAACGAGGAAAGTACTTTTATTCACCGAATTGATTACTCTCTTATTAATCAGAAATTCCGAGACTTTATTAATTAATTCCGAAAAAAAACAACGCAGAAGTAAAACTTCTGCAAAAAAACACGTGGAAATATTATTAGCTTGTTACATGGTCAAGCCATCTTGATGTAGTTTGATTCAAAGCTATTAGTGCAGATTTATATAATATAGCTTAGTGCTTCTAAGAAAGGTCTAAAACTTTTGCTTACAAATTATCCTTTTTTTTAACGAATTTAGCGTGGAAATTTAACGCGGAAAGATGGTGTTTTTTCTCACTTAATCGTGTATGTTTATCAACACATGTGGCGACAGCGCTTGCTTGATAACAGTTCCGGCACTGATAAGGCAACCTCGTGGTTGTAACAGGGAAATGATTACAGAGCACATGTAGCATGTGCACTTACATTTTTTAAGGTCTAGGTTGAGGAATAATAATATATATATATAACAAATGGCGCCGCAGTCGGTCGCTCGTTCGGCTGGCTGCATCGTGCACGCAGCCAAAGCAAGCAAGTTCAGGTAAAGGAGGCAGAAAGGAAGGAAAAGAAAGGCCAGTCAGGCAAGCGGGTACAAAAGCAGCAAGGAGGCACTGGCCTTGAGACCGTTCAACGTCCCGCGCGCCGGCCGGCTGCCACTCGCGAGGCCATCAATGCCGACCACCACCCCCGTGCCCCCACCCCACCCCCATAATGGGGCCCTCAGCAGACGGGAGGAAGTTCTCTCCCTATGCTTAAAAAAAAAAAAAAAAAAAAAAAGTGCGTCAGCTGACACCTCGACACGGTCGGAAACTCGAACACCGACCCTACATATAAGAACATACCAGTGTATAGTAGGAAACTGGGAAGTCTTATAACTTATTTTGCAAAAAATATGATGTGACTCAAAGTAATGCATGCCATCTATAAATAGACAAAATCAGGTGGGGCTTTTATTTCGATATAAGTAATTTCAGTTTATTTCGATATAAGTAATTTCAGTTTATTTCGATATAAGTAATTTCAGTTTATCAATAATCAAATAATAACATCATCTTAAAAGTAAATATTACCCTATCTTCAATTGAGAGATATTTATTTATACAAGCTGAGTTTATAGATATATAAAAAAATATACAGTCTAAGACAAGTACTGTAAAATGATATGAATATCAGTAAAATAAATCAATATTACCGCAAAAAGTGGATGGAAGAAATTTATAATAAAATGAAAGATAATCCTAATTAAATATTTTACAAAATATTACGATATCAATATATTTGAAGTATATACACTTCATGCAGGCTTCTATGTAAATCAGTTTAGTTTTAACTTATTTACATAAGAGCGCGTGTGACTTGCTAACAGGGTGCTGCTGCTGCTGCAGACATTGATCACGTGACTTCGTCACTGCAACATGCGAGCTACTCTCACGTGTGCTGAACTAAACTCGATAATCTTGCAGGCAATAATCCTAAAAGAAAACCTATACTGCAGTATGTAAGATAAATTCATATGGATTCAATTTCAAGGTATTTAGGTAAAACATCAGCTTTTGATTATGCTAAGAGGGATTTTATGTAGAACACGTGTGACAAACGTGTTTTTAGCACCTCGATTGCGAAGATTCGTGATATTATTTTATCCACACACAGCCAAAGCAGCTGTTCCCACGATAGTAGATCTACGACGGGCTCATGTATCGCATGGTTTGGTCGTATTTCCTCCGCCGCCATACACCACTACCAGCAGCAGCCATGGCGGCAGAGCAGCAGCCCATGCATGCAGCCAGCCGGCATACACAGACCCCTCTATTTGGCCTTGAGGCATTTCTTGTCACAGGGCATCCTGTCCCTATATCCCTCAACTCTCCTTACTTCAAAAATATCCAGCCATTGGAAAAAATATATATATATATATAAATAATATAATCATACATAAAATAAATACTAAAAATTTGTTTGAAGTTCATTGATCATTCATTGATTATTTCCTGTCAATTTCTCTAATCCCCCCAGCAAACGGTGTACGGGCTGTGTATAGGCATTAATATAATATAAATATATGACATACATATTTATACATTATATCATATATATCTATGCTGTAAAGCCAAGGATCTAAATAAAATTATTATTATTTTTATAAAATATACGCGCTGTAAGAAAAACTTTACCGGTACATTAATAATTTATTATGGGCCAATGGGGGTTGTTTTGTTGCTGTTTTGATTAATTAATAAAAACAACCAAGAAATATTTTAGTAATACGATATACGTCAGTGTGGTGTTTATACAGATTATGAAAGTTTTAAATTTAAATACTTACAGTATGCACTATGCAGTATGTAATGTCTTTTAAATAAATGTCTGAAAGTATACAGTACACATTAACATCCTATTATTTGCTCATGAGTTACAAATGATACTAATACTACACTAGCTTTACTTTCTCTCATAAATTATTTAACCGTTTCGTTACCATACATTGCATAATCATTATAGCTATAATGAGAAGAAGTCAAAGCTAACGTAGAGCTGCATAACCGCGTGTTAAATGTTTTCCTATGACAATGGCAAGAGAACATGCTAGGATGATGAAAAGGTACACTTATCAACATGTTACTAACAAGTAACAACTTAGAGACAACTTCAAGTTGGAAATGTTGGAATAGCGATTTGCCCATGCGTTAAATTCGATCGATAACACGGCTACTGAATACATAGCAAAACTATGGAGCCTTTTGTGTACAGTACATACATCACATTGGCGTTGTTGCGAAATATGATTTCAAAATTTCTTTTTGACTAGAGACTTGACCATATATCAGCTAGAATATTAATAATTATATTATGTTAGGTGATATCATAAGACACAGAAACAATAAAATAACTAGGACAAAGAGACGTGTACGCTCGCAATTTGACCATTTAGGGTGGAAAGATATGAATATTCGAAGAATCAGACTGGGTAGACAGATCCCAGACAGAGGATGAGAGGAAGGCGCGCGAGCACAGGCATGCAAGCGACCGCCGCGCGAGCACATGGTCGCCTTCGAGTCCGTGCTTGCCGCCATTATAACCCCTCAGCCTTGTAGAAAGACTAGCAAGGGAAGCATGAATTAATCAAATAATAATCTCACCTTGGCGGCCCACGATTTCGGCAACATGCTCGGAACTTGGAACAGGCACACACTCCGTCATGTTTTGGCTCTTCTTTCCTCGATTTTCATCACCAAAAGCCGAGTTGATTTGTTCGGGCTCAGTAGTTGTCGGAGATTCACCGAGGCCTAGCATTGATAGTTCAAAAGCAAGTTGCAATGCTCGTTGGTCTTCAAGACCACTGTTGCTTCGATCCATGTCGGGAAACAGACTAGCAGGCATCACAGGAAAAAGAATTACAACATACAATTAAAAAAGACACACTGTACAAAAATAAAGCTTTGTCTGTCGCTGACGGAGTATACCGGCTCGTGCACCGAGCAGTGTTGTCGACTGCGCGACTGCGGTGCGGCGAGAAAACGGCGCGCGGCGCCCCACGATTTTGGAGGGGAAGTTCTGCAGGCAGCGCGACGGCGAGACATGTGTTTATGCGCGACTCACTTCTGCACAGACCGCCAAATTTGAAGTATTAACTATGATTGGTCGATACTCCGCACTGTCTGGAGCACGACGCTTAGCAACTTTTGATTGGTTCCAATTTCAGGGGCGCAGACAAAAGGAGGGGAAACATGTGGTCGATGCCGGTGTCGTTCAATTTACGGGAGGAAAAAAAAAAAAAAAAAAGGATCTTCGTCGTCTAAAATAGCAAATTTACTATAATAGTAATAACGCTAAAAGAGAAACTAAAATAACATAACTAATAAGATTATAATTATGTTTAGATAATTTAGTATTTTTACATTTTTACTATAATTATATATTATATTATATTTATTGAACACCATGCAAAGATTATAGTTTTAAAGATTCGATACTTTAAAATAAATAGGTCATCCAGCTAGCTTATATAATATATATTATAGTATTTATGTTAATTTTATTATTATATAAAAACACAATTTTAAAATTTTCCAAGTAAAAAATTTAATGCAAACAATATATAGCTATATTATATATATTATAAATTAAAAATTACATAAAATATATATATTATAGCTATAGGCGCGTCGTTAATTTTTATATTACACGAAATCAGATATCTGATATTCGTCTATCATATATATGTATATATTTTATTACATTAAATTGAAATATATCTATTATTAATAAATAGTACATTTTATTAATTTTTAATTTTAAACAGGAGGATTTGAAGGACAAAAGTGACAAAATACAAGTGCGGCGGGGGAGGGGGGGGGGACGACATAGCTAATTCTATTATATATATATATATATATATATATATATATATATATATATATATATAATATATATATATGTGTAATTTTATAATATATTATAATATATAATTATAATATGCATTGTATTTTTATATTTTATATTATATAATGTATTTAAGAGTGTTCCTGCAATGTGTATGGTTCTATAATACATATTATATATATGCATGGCACACATCAAAATAGCCGCATGCATAAAACTGATAAAACCCATAAAAAAAAACAGGGTTTCAAAGTCTAGTCACCTGGCCTCCTTAAAATTTTTGGTTAAGGGTAAGATAACGCCACCAATGTTAAAAAAAATCCCTCACACAAAAATTCTGAAAAAAATTTAAAATGTTCTCCTCTACACCCCCTATATATCAGTAGCTAAAATATCAGGTATACAAATTCGATCTAGTTTTTGAGTTATGAATTTTTAAAGTTGACTACTTTAACATGGAGAAATGGAACTCCCATATATGTATAAAAATTAGTCAACTTTAAAAATTCATAACTCAAAAACTAGATCGAATTTGTATACCTGATATTTTAGCTACTGATAGGGTGTAGAGGAGAACATTTTAAATTTTTTTTCCAGAATTTTTGTGTGAGGGACTTTTTTTAACATTGTTGGCGTTACCTTACCCTTAACACTACCAGCTCTCCCCCCCCCTTCTTAAAATTCTTTTAAGAAAAAAATTTGGCCTTGTTTATATATTATAATGTATAAACTTTGGAACCATATGTATGAGCTGCAGACTCTGCAATCTGCATTTTGTTTTTAAAATCGTTGCCTAAAATTGATACAAGAATTAATACTGCATGGGAGGATTTGAGACACTCGATATTCAACATATAACATATGTTGACACGTTTGCCAAATGTGCCACACGCTCGCTTGATCAGTGGCGGCTGGTCTGTGTGATATGTTAGAGATAAAAAAAGAAAAAAGGTAGCAAAAGCGGCAGCTGTAAATCTTAGGCCATCCTCCCAGATATTCTTTGTGATTGCTATATTTTTTATAAAAGCTAGTCTTATTTATGCAACAATGGTTTTATAAACTTAGCGCAGCTTTTGAAGGGTGGATGACGACAACAGAAAGATACAGAGGATCTTTCTTTCCTTTACCCACTTCTTAACAGTAAAGGTCATGCAGTTTATGATCTGACTTAACATTATTAATTACGTATACAACAATATTGTAAGTAATGATTTCTGTAGTAAATGTAAATTACAGTTTATATATAAGCTCATTTGATCTTAATGGGGTACTGACCGGTATTTGAGTTAGCAATACTAGTAAAAAGTACTGTGAATTCCATGAAGAACGAGCCCTATTAGAGCATTCTACGACAATTTGCTGATTTTATAAAAAATTTTAAAGCTTTTTTGATGACGTCATACCATTGAATCTTAAATGGGAAAATGCATCAGTTAACATTGCTAAAATGAAAAGTTATTGAGGTAGGAATTTGAAACCTTCATTATCATTATCGTAATTCTAGCACCTAAAAACCTTGCAAATGAAGTTTTGGTTACATTTCAATATTAAGTATGGGATTTGGCAATGTTAACTGATCTATTTTTCCATTTAAGATTCAATGCTATGACATCATTTTTGAGAGTTTTTAAAAATTCATATAAAATCAGGAAATTGTCGTAGAATGCTGTAATAGGACTCGTTCTTCATGAAATTCTCGTGCCTTTTGAAATGTTGACAAAAACTTGAAACTTTTTTTTTGGTCAGTACCCCATTGACTCAAATATACATTGCATGCTTATAAAATTTGAAAACAATAATAAAATTGGGTTTTAGAGGAAAGAAACAATAAACGAAATTTGTATAATGCGTACGCTGCATACTGTATTATTATAATATGTAGTATTAATTAAGCTTAATTATGCCCAATAACAATGTAAATTATTACATGATACACACGCACACACACAAAACGGTAAAGCAGGCCTTACTTTTACTATTTATTATTAATTTCTTATTAAACATAAAACATTAATCCAACGACTGTCCTAAATTCTTCAAAGCATTATAATTTAAAATAAAACAGAACCATTAGTTACTGTAATCATAAACTTGAGTGTTGTGACAGAAAATTCAATACATAATTATATTACATTATAAATAACATACATTTATAACATTTTCATTTTTTGGATTGGGGTGCAACACAGGTATTACTTAAATTACTTAATACTTGCAGCAACTAAGGGTAATGGCACGGACTATTAATACACAGGTTATGCATTATATGTCACTTCAAGAGCTTGCACCCATTGCACTGTGAAATTTAAAAATAAATTTTGCTAGTGCATGGGTTTGCAAACATTGCATTACAAGGGGTTGTGTATCCACTTGACCTTCTTTCGATTTGGTGGGCTTCTTTTTTTTTTTCTTCAAAGAAGGCTACATGTATATTATATTATTATATTTAATTAAAATGTCCAGAGCTTGACATGCAGGTCATTGTTGCAATTAAAACCTCCAAATTCTAGGCAATAGTTAGTTGTATGTATTTATATTTATTATCGTAGAGCCCTTGCTAGTACCTCAAAGTTAGTGGGATTGAAATGAATATAATGATGGCTAGTAAATTAACATTGGTCACTGGGTGTGACATAAAACCTCTAAAGCATGCTTTACTTTATATATGCCATGTTAAGAGTTCAGGTTAAGCAATTTAAATTTAAACAAGAAGTCTCTAAGGTAAATGCTGGAGATGGGTTGGCTGCAAATATGAATGAACTAAGTAAAAGCCTGCTCTCATATGAGATCATTCCCCTATTTAATGCACAACATGTTGTGCATTTCATGTTGAAATTACTCACATCTACACGAAATAAGCAACATGGTTCAGAAAATAAATAGTGCGTACTTTTTCATTGAGCATGATGTAAACTCAAAATTTAAACGTAGTAAATTTGGTGCATGTGTGTATCATGTCATGTCATATATGTAATATCGTTTTTAGTAATTACTAAAACCAAGGTATTAATTAAATAGTTAAAATGTAATTTTATAAAAAAAAAACAAAAAAAAAAAAACAGTTATTTCTGCCTTATCATTCTATACTGTATATTAAGCAGAAAAATATTATAATGGTGTAGTGTGATATATGAAATCCATTAATAGACAGTTTAAAAAGTTTACAAAATTGAAAATATATTACTGTATAGGAGAAGATAGCCTACACAAATACATAATCTTATCAGCAATGCCAAAACGCCTTTCAATGTTCCTTTTGCATTCAAATACAATTTGCACTAGTTTTAAAATAAATAATAAAAAGACCTTCAACACCAAAAATAATATAATACTGTACCTGCAGGAGCAGGAGCAAAATAAAAGCAAGCCATAATATCTATAATAATCCTAGAATAACATACATTAAAAAAAAAAAAAAGGCATTGCCAGATTGGGACATCAAGATCTTTTCTTTTAGAGAAAAGACCCATGTTACATAAATTTGTATTATGCAATATACAGTAAGAGAAATGGTTAATTATTAGCAAGAAATATTTTAGTGAGAAATATTTGAAAATGGCCACCAATCATGATCAAAGTTTACCACTACCACCTACTTTTCTTGTTTGCATATTTTCCCTTTGTCCTACAGTCTTTCAAGCAAGAGTTTCCATTGAAATAGTCTACTTCCTGAATGTGAATCATGTGCAGGAGCTCTGTTCACGAAAGATTTTGGTTTCCAGTTGGGTTTTGCTTACATTGAAAGTATGCAAATTACTGCACTCGTCCAAACTTAAATTCTTGCTTGAAAGAGTGTATTTCATTTCAAATTGATTACAGCTTAATTATTTTTCAAAATTCATTGTGCAAAGATCCAGTAAAAATAAAATAAAAATAGTCACCAAGTACTGTACTACAGAATATTTCTTGAGTAGATAACTAAAATTGCTTCTTAATTGTCTTCTTTCTTCTTCAGTTGAATTTTGGTGTAGCAAAACCAAATAAGTTGTACACTAAAAGTATGAAATGAAAGTCTTAAAGCAAATGTAAAAAGTAAAGTAAAACACAAACTTTATCAAAAAAACAATACTGTTCTTTTCAGAAAAAGTTACTATGTATTAAAAAAAAAAAAAATAAAAAATAAAAAACATTCAGTGTAGCACAAGATCATGGGTAAAGTATTAAAAAACTGGAGTTAAAAAAACTGGAGGTATTTGAGCATCACAAACTGCTGCTTAGACCTTAAGGGCTTCTTCGAGCTTCTTTCGGGCGGCAAGTACACGGTCCTCTTGCCTCCGTATGTCATCGTCTGCCACTGCCACCGCCTGCAAACAATGTGAGACTTAGAGTATAGCCCCAAATAATGCTGAGGTCTGCACTAATCGGTTTTACCTTAATTTCACAGTTACATGTTGTAAATGTTATGCATACTCTGTCTCTTTTTTTTTTCCTAAAAAACTACTTTGTTTTTTCAATTCAATTCATTTCCAAGATGGGCAACAAGATGACACAGCCAACAACAAGCATCTCCATTCATTCAATTCAAGCTCATATTAATAGTGCAGTGAAGCAGAAAGTTGACTCAGATTGGAAAGAACAAGCAAGTATTAAAGCATGGGGAGATCTCATATTTAAATCAGCCAAAACTCACACTTATAATAGACTCACAGACACTGCTAAATTCAGACTAGATACTGGCCATGACTATCTTGGATGCTATCAGAAGAAATTCAAAATCCAAGATAGTGACATTTGTAAATTGTGTAAAAAAGAACCTCAAGACAGAGGGCATCTATTTAGATGCTCAGCATTAACTGCGAAACTTGACTCGTTGCCTGGCAACATGAAGAAAGAAGAGACGGAAGCCCTTCTCTATTGGCTTACTAGAAGTAAAATGGCTTAAACGCCAAAGCGTGGGCATTAGAAAAGAAGAAGAAGATTTATTTAACCGCTGGTTGTACAAGTACAACATGGGTTATGGGTTACGTCATTTTTACATACTACAATTACAACAAGACATTTAATTATAAATATAAAATAACTATCAACTACAGCACTCCCTAAAAGTAAAATAAAACTACAAAAGAAAAAAAAAAAAACACTGGGTAAAATATCTTCAGGCAGCTTATTACTGAAATACATCTTCACTGAATAAATCTCATTATGTATCAGAATGATGATAACAGAAACCAGTATTGTTAATATATCTATTTGCTGACCATTATGATGCTTAAAACTTAAAAATTGTGGTCATTAATATACAACAATCAATCTCTTTCTCTCTCTTCTCTCCCCCCCCCCCCCCCCTTCTCCTTCCTTTTCTCTACCTACATACAAAAATACAAAGTTTAGGTTGTTTACTCAACAAATAATTGAAAATAACACTCGGGAGTTAGGAGGTTAGGTTGAGTAATTCAACGCATGGCTGCTTAGAACTATTCCAGACTGTTCTGCAGCAGAAAGAGACCGCCACTGTTAAGACAGAATGCCACTTTCCGTTTGAATTGAAATGTTTCTGTAGATATAAGCCACTTTGGTTCCAACAAAACAGTACATAGACTTAACAGTCAATTGTTAGTGATGCAACATTCAGGACACCTGTTTTATTGCAGATAATGTTTCCTAACAACGATATTAATTCTATCAAGCTCATAGTTATCTGACTGAAAAGAGGACACATTTATAAGGTTAGGCTTACAACACCAATGGTAATTGACTGAAATGGTGGCATTCAATTCTCAAACTGAGCCCAGATGGTTTCTTACCTGCACTAGGGGCTGCTCTGGGTTGAGGAAGACACCAGGGTTGCGCTCAAGGGCTGAACGAGAGCCAGTCTGTCCGGTTACTGGCTGTGTGGAGACGTGTAGGGCCGTAGCCACAGACTGCAGGATGGTCTCCTCAGTGACATGAGGACCCACTGGCTTGAGCCCGCGAGGCAGCTCCATTGAGTTGAACTCTATGCCGTCCAGGTCACAAGCCTTCAGACCCTCCAGACGTTTCTCCCAGAACAGCTGGAATACACAACAAAAATAAAGCACAAAGAAAGGGTGCAAAATGAAACTGAAAAATGAGTTTAACACTATTTTTAGTGATTTTGAGTGACAACATGGCTACATCATACAAATTTATCTACTAACTGCACTGTTCTCAACTGTGGCTGTATTCTGTCTCTGATTAATGTCCTCAGATCTTGGCCATAGAAGTATGCTCGCTACATGTGCTCACCTGCTTTGGCTTCTCCTGTGGGCCATGTTTGTAGTCTGACTTAACCTTGCCTTCCTGTGTCTTGTACACAGTGACTGGCTGCTTGAAGATGGAGGCAGTTTGACGAATGGGAGGCACCAGCGAGGCATCACTGCGAACTCCACGGCCAGATGTAATGCAGTCTTGTCGCATGCCTTGTGCATCACTGTAAAAAATGCGGACATTAAAAGAAGATCTTGCACTTGATACCACTCTATTTAAAATTTATTATTAAATTATTATTTATCATTACTTACTTAAAAATTAAAAAAAAAATCTACTAGTTTAAGAAATCAGTTTAAAATATTGCATTTTCAGGTAAACTAAAGCCTGGTTTACGCAGACGCAAAAAAAAACTTCTGCGTCAGATGCAAGAGTTGAAGTAAGTGTTACCATATGGCATGGTTTACGCATCCAGACGCCAAACGCAAGAAGCAGACGCAAGACGCAAAAGTTGACCAACTCTCAACTTTTGCTTCTTGCTTCTGCGTCTGCCCCGCCCCCCGACCAATGAGATGCTCGCATTTCAAAACAATGAAATTGCGCCAAAACTGCGAAAGTCTTCACTTGACTTTGGAAGAAAACGAAAAATTGTTTTGATTTAATATTGAATTTAAAAGTTGTAAAATGTCTTCAGCTCTCTCGGAAGCTGAACAAAAAAAAATTAACCGACTGAAAGAATTGTGATCCCGAGAAGTGTCGACAACTGCCGAATTATTACGAAGTCGTAAGGAGAAGAAAAAAATCAAGCGAGCTTGACCAATAACTGCCAATGTAGTACGAGAAGCATGAAAAATGCTTCTGCAAGAACAGACCAAATCTTGACGCTAGACGCTTGACGCAGAAGTTTTTTTTTGCGTCTGCGTAAACCAGGCTTAATGCATCAAATTATCTGAGGATAGGCTACCTGTAGTCCAACTGAGCTCCCTTCTGCTTCTTGTTCTTGCGGACTAGCATGTTGTTCACCCGTCCGGTACGGAAATCAAACGTCGCCAGGTCTAAAGAGTCTCCAATATGACGGGCAAGTTGGGGTTTGCTACGAAACTTCTTTCCACTTGGGCTGCCGGAAGAAAAAAAAATCACACCGTAAATAATAAAAAAAAATAATAATGAACTAGACATATACATATATTTTTAATGAAAGCAATACTGTACTCTGGGAGTCCTTGCTTGTGAACTTCTTAAAGCCGATCAATATCTTAATTTACATACAGTATTATAAATATTTGATTATTTTCATTGTTGGCAAGCATAATAACAGAAACAAGCACTAATATTATTGCTATTGGGGTATTCACTAAGATTTGAAAGAATATAAACATGTCATTGACCTCTACACAAGGCTACACAAGCCTTGTGTAGAGCTCAATGAAACATGGGTAATGTATTTGTCTGCTATATTACACAATGTACTGTACAGACTTTACCAATGTATTATGTGAACACTACAGACTGGTAGATGCTATAAGGTGGTTGCATGAGCAACGCAATCAGTCCACTATACAGGAGTGAGAGAAAACATGCGCGCACAGGCCGCCATTCTGGTGGAAGTGGTAGAGAATTCTGCATGCAGGCAAAATAGTAAAAGAACTTATTACTTATATCATACATTCAACTTTTCTTTGTTTTATTTTCTTTAGGTACTGTATTTTATTTACTTCCTGTGATATTGGCATATTATACACATGCATGCAGCATTTCAAGCAAAAGGTTACATCTCAAATTAGTTGGAACTGACGAAAATTTCTATCATAGTTTCCGCTTCTATTTGCAATGGTATGATACACATAATTATATATTACTGTATATGTAGTGTAAACCATACAGTATAAATGCATAATGCCTGCAATCGGACGAGCCTATGTAATTTGCGGAAAATTTTCAGGCGATAACTTTTGTTTGAAAGACTGCAATGTAGTATATGATATGATGCAAATATGTAAAGATGCATGTCCTGTATCAGGCTGTATCATAATTTCATAGTATGCATAGGTATGCCTTAGGGCATAGTCCCAGGGTCAGGCAGGATCGTTTTATTACAGGTGTGGATTACAGTCCCCTCCCCCCCCTTCTCTTCAAAATGTTGGATTTAAAATGATAATATGGAAATACATGCAGGCATTACAGAGGTTACAGTCCCCCTCCATTTTTTTTTTTTTTTTTTTATTAACATTGGGTTTGTGAGGCCAGCACACCCAAAATTTTATTCTGGATCCGCGCCTGTTATGTATCTTATGTATGCATACTGTATGCATACTCGGATCGCCATTAAGGCTGTGGGAGCCTTGGGTCAGCGGCCGTCAGGGAACGCTTACAATAAGTATGCATATACATACTGTACATACAGTATGCATATATGCACACAACACAACATACTGGCCTCTCCACTTTTTAACCCATAGAACCCATAATAAGTGGCTCAGGCTCCCTTCTAGGTTCTAGGTGGCCTACTGTATGCATACATAACATACGCATTATTAAAAAAAGTTACCTGTAATAATACACATCTACTTTGCCAGCAGAAAGTCCTGTTTTCCGGATGACCTCTTCTCTTTGCCAGCCTTTTGGCAACGCCGTACAATCGTACTTTTTCCTTTCAACTGACATACCACAAGAAATTTAATTACTATATGTTATGCAATTTTAAGGAAAAGCACTTTTACACTTAAAAAATAATCCAGTTATAGTAATTTTGATACAAACTTCCTGAGAACAAAGCCCCTACGAATGCAACTGACAACTATGAAGTTGCACCCAAAATCAGAGTTAGGAAAAAAAAAAAAAAAAAACGAGTCGATAATCATATCTATTTCTGCGAGATTTCATTGTTTTGAGAAATTTATTACCAGCTGGCGTTGACAGTGTGTGACAATTTTTTTAATAATATCATTTTTGCTTTAAAATTAGCATAAAAGTCTTGAAGTATTCCGTAAACTCAGCTAAGGTAAGATAATATACTTAACTCAAGCTATCAGATTTTTCAGAATCATGCACGCAGTACAGTATTATAAATTATAATGTACATGTAATGTATGCAGTACTTTTACTTTATGCATACAGTATGCATATAATAAGGTACTGTATGCATATCATACTGTGTAATAAATATATGCATACTAATTTTCTTCTGCTTAATGCTGAATGGGCTCTGCAACTGGTATCATACTACATTTAGAACTACCTTGTAATATGAGTAATAAGCATACATAAAATAGTAAACATGTAATATTTTACAACCGCAAAAATAATGGTCTTTATTTTCAGGAATTGCAGTAGCCATGGACATCACAATGTTGTTCAAGGCCTGTGTGAAGACAGTTCGGACAAGAAACAAGGCTTTTGGAGTCATTGGCGGAGACAACGACAAGAGTAAAATCCTGGGACCTCGAGTTCAAAGGTCTGGGTTTACCCTTAAAGCAAAAGAAGTTGTTAATAATATAACTCGCCTTAGAGACTTTCTTCAAGATAGTAGAAAAGCCTATTTAAATTTTGCAGGGCACTTGTCTGACATCCCTCAGATGTCAGACTCTGAACGAGATAAAATAGACGCTGGTGCTCAACGTATCATGAACACTTGTTCTCATTTGATTCAAGATTTTAAAAAGGAAACATTAAAATTAGAAGGTTCTACACAGTTAATTGAACATAGACAAATTGTACTTGATATGATCGAATGTTATTTAAAATCTGTTTGCAAAATATATTCAGAACAGAGAGCAATAAGAGTTAAAAGAACAATTGATATGCAAAAAATGTCAAGGCTGGAGATGGATGGAAGCCCTCTAAAGACTTCTGCTGCTGCCAAGAAACACTCAGCTTCAGAGTTTGGAGGATCCAAAGATCATGGTTCAACAGAAGGAGAGGCCAGTCCTCGAAAGCTGCAGCGACTGGACTTGAGTGAAGAGTCAAGTTTTGCAGTGCAAGAAGCGGAGCAGCTGTCAGCAGAGGAGCTACAGATGTTTGAGCAGGAGAATGAACAGCTGTTCAACGAGCTTAACAGCCTCAGTGAGGAGGTTCGTCAGATCGAGAGCAAGGTGGTGCACATAGCTGAGTTGCAGGAGATATTCACCGAGAAGGTTCTACAACAGGAAAAGGACATTGACAGAATTGCTACCACTGTGGTTGGCGCCACGGAGAATGTGAAGGATGGTAATGAGCAGATCAGACAGGCTATTCAGAGAAACGCAGGCTTACGTGTCTTCATTTTGTTTTTCCTACTTGTTATGTCATTTTCTCTCCTGTTTCTAGATTGGTACAATGATTAATTATTTTCATTTTTGCTACCTTTTTTAAAAATTTATGTAAGGGGGTTCTCAGCTTTTAGCATTATTTAACTTTAATACAGCGTACTCTTATTCACAGCAAATACAAGAATAAGTTAATTATTAAATTATGCATTCTTATTCAATTTCTTAAATAAAAAAAAAAAAAGAGAATAGGATCACATATGATAGCAAAAGATTTGTTGGGATTTGTTAGTTGGAGCTTTTAGCAGTCATTGCATGACCCAGCAAAAAGAGAATTTTTTTATGCAATTCCTTGTAAAATTTTCACTTGCCGCTTGTTTTGAGAGAGAGAAGGTTTGCTGTCCATGGCTGCAAAGTGATGTGCCGAATGTATTATTTATGTGATGGTTTTGCAAAAAGTAGCTAATGAAGCTCCCCCCCCCCCCATTTAAAAAAAAATCTCTCTTTCTCTCTAAAAATGAGCTGCAAGTCAAACCTATACTGCACACACTTTGTTTTAAATTTTTCTCTTTTTGCTGCATCAACTAACTCCCTTCCCAAAATATCTTTTGCTGTCATATAAGTTCCTTTCCTCTTTTTTTTTTAACAAACCATAGCACTGCTTCCTTTTTCCACATATAATTAATTAATTAAATTATATTCATTACAGAATCATTACTATTAATTGTAGTTACTGTGAATATGCAGTAGTTAACCATTTCTATTGTTTTTTTTATGTATTTATTTTTTATCCTATGCTTATCCATTAAAATATTAGGAAATTTTGCTATAGAAAGTTTCCAATTTATTGACTATTTTTAAGAAGTGTATGTGGGTACTGAAAATGTGAGAATCATGTGTGTTAAATTGTTATATCTTTGCTGATATCCCAGATCAATTAATTATGTATTTCCATACATTGCATCATAATATTGTGTAGTTATCTATTAGAAAACTTGTTCCTCAGTTTAATACATTTAATTTCAATAAATTTGTTATGATACAAAAACGATCTGTTTATTTCAATTTTAATGTAACCATTATATGATGTAACTTTTCTTCAGAGAAACTTGCTAATCCGAAAAGAATATTAATTTAAGGGTAAGGTAACGCCACCAATGTTAAAAAAAATCCCTCACAAAAATTATGAAAAAAATTTAAAATGTTATCCTCTACACCCCCTATCAGTAGCTAAAATATCAGGTATACAAATTTGATCTAGTTTTTGAGTTATGAATTTTTAAAGTTGACTAATTTAACATGGGATTTCTTTCCATTTCTCCATGTTAAAGTAGTCAACTTTAAAAGTTCATAACTCAAAAACTAGATCGTATTTGTATACCTGATATTTTAGGTACCATGATATATAGGGGGTGTAGAGGAGAACATTTTAATTTTTTTTCAGCATTTTTGTGTGAGGGATTTTTTTTAACATTGGTGGCGTTACCTTACCCTTAAATATTATTAATTCAGTACATAAGAGATTAAAGGTGTGCTTAAGATTAGTTAAGATTTAAAGATTCTCAAATGATATGGTCTGTGGAACCGGAGGGCTTATTTTTCCCACACGGAAAGTTTGCAAAAGTTTAAAATATCTTTCCGAGTGAATATATTTCTCTGGAAAACTTTAGGCAGCGTAAAATGCTCTGAATGAGCCTGACATCTCTCATATAAGCCCCACTTTCGCTTGACGCCCGCAAGACCGACCACCCAAGATGATATACACTTACGCCCTCTTTAAATGTTAACTACTAAAATTATTAGAAAGCAGAGAGGGTGCAGGTAGCTATTTTTTTGGTGCACCAGTAAGTTTGACATTATTTAATATAAAACGATGATTATAAAATAGATTCATTATAAAATTCATAATAAATAATGATGCATTAATTAAGCTTTATATAATATTAGGTCTGTTTATAAATACATGCACAATCAGAAAATATCGATTTTTTGTGATGAACCTTCTGTACATGGAACATAAGGTTCATCACATATAATCAATTCTTTTATTCTGATTGTGTATTTATGAACAGACCTCTATATCTATTATTATATTTTTAATTAAACTTATTTTATAAATTTATACTTAAATTATTTACTAGAGCCTATAATATACCATGCATCTGGATTCGAGATACTGTTAATACCTTTGGTTAATACTGTATAATAATACAGAAACCCTGGTAATATAATAATTAATGATATTATATATCTCTCAGAGACCATACAGGGTCTCTGAATGTATCTGCACATGAATTACATTTAAAAATTACCGCCCCAAGTAGCTGACGTGATAGCTGCTGCCACCTACTATATGCTATATACAATCGTGAACTAAACTTCTGTCAAGTGTAAATATTCGCCAACAACTATTTCACCAAAAATATTTCGAAATGTATCATGACTGGTGTACTTTGCTTGCATAATACATACATGCATTGAATAATAAAATAAACTCTGCTGGTGAAGATATATAAAACTTGCGTCTAAGTTTTACGTGAAAGTTGCTAATCTATCAAAAATCAAACATGCAGGACGACGCCTTTCCAGCTGCTGAAAGGATCCTTGCTGACATTGACTCAGTATTTAAGAAAGATCCAAAACTGTAAGTATAACTTAACATTTTTAGCAATATTAATTATTAATATGCGTTTCTGTATTCCAGGGAAGAATTTGACATTGTACCGGTGACTGAGAATCAGAATAAGTCTCCTGTGATCCATGTCAACCATAGCCTTGGTCTTGAATCATGGTGTGTGCGTCACATGTATTGCTACATCTACCACAGGCTTATGAATCTACGTGTGAGGCGAAAAAGAGAAGGTATACAAGATTACTTACCTGATTGAGCATACATACTAGCTCCACAGTGCTGGTTGTGGAAAGGGACGAGGGATTAATGCAAGCTTTTGGGGGCACGATGGGTATCAAATCTACCATTAAACCTAAACTACGAGGGTCATCCACCACCTTAAGAGACCCACCCCCTTGAAGTTCAAAGTCTCAAAAAAATTCTAGAATCAATGTATAAGATGCAAATGAACACTTTGAGAGGTGAATTTTTATTATTTTTAATAATTATTTATAATTGATTTATTTGGTTGATTTTTCACTAAAGAGTTGGTATTACGAACACATGTCCTGCACACTAGCGCCAGCTGGCGGAGGCAGCCAGAACACATGTTCCCCCACCCTAGCGCCAATTTGGCAAGTTGGCGGGGGCAGCCAGAGCAGCCTCGGAAATTGAAGAAGTGAAGACACATTTTTTTTTTTATATCAACCAAATTTAACAATACATAAATAATTAGAAAAAATATAAAAACTCCCTTCCAAAGCATTCACATGCATCTTATATTGAAACTAGAATTTTTTTGAAACTTTGAACTCCAATTTTTTATGGTTTCTATCCCATATATGCATTTATAAAGTTTCCCGGCCATAAATTATATCGGGTGCTGCAACAGCTTGTTGGTCAGCTCCAAGTTCTGCTGAGTCCATGAACGTGCTCGCCGCGCCGCTTGGAGCCTTCTCGCTCATACTTCGCTCGAACGGCCCAAGCGGGCGGCTGCGCGCGCTCCAAAAAGGATATTTATGTGGAAGTAGCGGCCAGGCGCCTGTCCCGAGGCACGGCCACGCTCTGAGGCGACACGCGTCTTTTTAAAGTTGAATGTTATATAATTTTTATGCATGATCGCCGCCGCATTGTAGTCACGGCTCCTCTGCAGTTGTCCAAAACACGTACATGACTCTGACGTCAGCGTTTCATCGGTTAGGGGAGCGTGGGCCATGTGTCGGCCCACCATGCAGACTTTGTGGCATCATACTGCAGTGGTCTAGCTAGCTAGCTGCATGGTTGCATGCTGTAACACTGCTCTACATGCATCCCCACTCAGCTCTACTCCCCCATGTGACTGCAACTGCACTATGAAGGAACTCCATAGTTCGCGTTTTCCCATATACTAGCTTACGCTGGAAGAAACAACAGACTGTTCATTCTACCCCTGCAACGTATCAATTGTCACACGTTATAACGCCTCTCTACCATACCAAGCACCCCCCGGTGTACACGTTGACCCGCCACTATAAGTTGCTCGCGAACAGAAAGAAGTCTTCTAGGTAAAAAAAAAAAAACTTGATAAAGTGTACAGTCGTCGCCTCGGAAAATTTCCCTTTGCAGCCTTGTTAATCACCGTGCCCCATAAGAATAACACAGGGCAAGGTGAATGACTTCTATTGTAATTTTTCTTTCAAAATGATACGTAAAAGTGATAGCGATTAAATATAATTAGTAAATTAATATATATTTTTTTAATACTATTGAAAAAAAATCACTTATCACTTAAATCTATTTTCTCGGCATATATTTTTACATGTCAGAGCACGTGCTGTAATGTTGTAAAATATAATAGTAATCGCGTCGTAATCCGGTCGTATTATTATATAGTCAAAACGTAAAATTAATGCAACATAATAATGTTGTGGAAATAGCGGCCAGGCGCCTGTCCCGAGGCACGGCCATGCTCTGAGGCGACAAAAGTCTTTTTAAAGTCGATTGTTATATAATTTTTATGCCATGCATGATCACCAAGCATCTCTGAAAAATGCAAAATAAAATAAAAAAAAATAGAAGCGCGGGAAGTAAATAGATAGATTGCGATTTACGCTCTTTAATATGTGAATTTGATATAATTAATATAAGAAAGAATTATTGCTAATAATCAAATAATTTTACTCATATAATCGGAAGAAACCGGGAAAGCGAAACGTGGAAGGGGCGGGAAGGGGGGACCCCGAAATTGAAGAAGTGAAAACACATATTTTTTTTATATATGAACCAATTTTAACAATACATAAATAATTAGAAAAAGATAAAAAATTCCCTTCCAAAGCATTCACATATGCATCTTATATTGAAACTAGAGATTTTTTTTGAGACTTTGAACACCAATTTTTTATTTGGTTTCTATCCCATAGTCTCCCATAATTATATCGGCTGCTGCAACAGCTTGTTGGACAGTTTGTTGGTCAGCTCCAAATTCTGCGTCCATGTGGACGTGCTCGCGCCACGGCCGCTTGGAGCCTGGTCGCTCATACGTACTGCGCTCGCACGGCCCAAGCAGGCGGCTACGCGCGTCCCAAGAAGGATATAATTATACAGCGGCCAGGTGCCTGTCCCGAGGCACGGCCACGCTCTGAGGCGACAAGCGTCTTTTTAAAGTCGAATGTTATCTAATTTTTATGCATGATCACCATACATCTCTGAAAAGTGCAAAATAAAAAATGAAACAAAAATAGAGGAGCGTGAAGTAAAAAGATTGCGATTCACGCTCTATAATGTGAATTTGATATAATTAATACAATAAATAATTATTGCTAATAATCAAATAATTTTATTCATTATAAATTATAAAAATATTATAATAATATAATATAGTAACATTATTATAAATCACAAACCCGAATACAAAGAGAAATATTAACACCACGAGATTAGGCAACTTTTTCAAATTCAAAGTAAGGCGAGTTGCCTAAACAAAAATTAATTAATTATTTACTTTATTTAATTATCAAATTGAATTCCTGTAAGTAATAAAAAAATGACCTTCTACAAAATTTTAAAAAGCGACGTGAACGCAAAAATCTTAAATATTTTCTCAAAGTTACAGCAAAATGTAATGGCAAAAGCATGCTTATAGAGATACGACATTTTTTTTGTGGATGATGGCTACTGCACGTAAACAAGCGCGGTTGTCAAGTACACTAGCTGTCACTGACAACAACACGACAACAGTGAATGAGGCAGAGAGAAACCAAAAATTGACAACATTGCCGTTTTCCCCTATCTTTGCAAACCATGTGTTAAAACACATGGCCCACCATGCAGACATTGTGGCGTCATACTGCAGTGGTCTATAGGTAGCTGCAAGCCATGCTGTGAGCTTGTGAACCACGGTGGCAGGGAGCCCTGTAAAGTCTCCTTTGAAGCTTTCATGGCCATGAAGAAGCTGTGATGTTGCATGCTGTAACGTGTGACTCCCCCCCCTTCCCCCAAAGATGCGAATTAAAATTTCCTGCCACTCAAATAATATGTATTATAAAATTTATAAATCACTGGCTGCTCTATAAGAAGGCATTGTATAAAGTGTAAATAATACGGTCCGGCATCTCTGAAATGTAAAATAAAAAATAAATTTAAAAAAAAATAGAAGAGCGTAAAGTAAAAAAAAATGCGATTTACGCTCGTCAATGTGAATTTGATATAATTAATATATAAAAAATTATTATTGCTAATATATAAAAATAACCAAATAATTTTACTCGTTATAAATATTATTATAATAACATAAAGAGAAATATTAACGCCACAAGGATAGGCAACTTGTTCAGCTTCAAAGTATGGCGAGTTGCCTAAACAACAAATTCTTGAACTATTATAAGTTCCAAAAATAAAATGCATGGCGATTGTTTAAGCAGTTCATAATAACGGTGAAATATATTGTTATATTATGTTGTATATTAATTATTATAAACATTTCATGCTTGTATGTTATATATTGTGTATAACCTTGGTTGATTTGTAAATTAGGTGACCAATAAAAAAAAATATATAATTATTTATTTATACACTCGCGTTCAAAAATATATTACATTTTTTAATTAATTTTTATAACTTATGCATATTACTAAATACTACATAATTATAAAATTTTATATTATATGCATTGCATTGAATAAAATTAAATATATTAAAATAATGCATCGCATGATCATTTTCATCCTAAGATTCTTTCTTTTTGTTGTGGAGATTTAAATGCATGAACAAATTATTCTACATGCAAGAGAGTACTCACGCTGCATAATGTCTCAAAATCCAGTCAGTAACATCAAAAGGAACTTTTGAAAACAAGATATTTTCGCTTGCAATAAAATTAAATATTTTTTTAAAGAAAAAGTGACGTGACGTAAAAAAAAAGCATGCAGAAATATATAATAACTTAATTATTCATATAAAAAAAAATCGGATCGTCTGCAAAAGGCAACCTAGCTGGTATAGTATGAGTTAAAGCATTGCACGATACATATTAAAAAAAAAATACATGAAAAACTGATGCAGTTCGTCTTTCCCGGGTCTCCCCCATGAAAAAAAAAATACTCCTTTTGGTCTCCCCACACATGCCACCACCGTCGTCGGAATTGCAGCTGCAGAGGAGGTGTGGCACCTCCTGCTGGAATTCGTCACTTCGCGCCGTAAGGGCTGCCGCACACAGGATCGCATGATTTCGCAGCGTATGATAAGAAAATTAAGAACCTATGTGATCACACGTATACGCGCACACTAATTTCATATCGCATCGCATGCACTCGAAGGTTCTTCATTTATTAAAACCGTTTCTAAATTTATACTATTATATGCATATTATATGTATATATACGATGCGATGCAATGGCTACTGCACGTAAACAAGCGCGGTTGTCAAGTACACTAGCTGTCACTGACAACAACACGACAACAGTGAATGAGGCAGAGAGAAACCAAAAATTGACAACATTGCCGTTTTCCCCTATCTTTGCAAACCATGTGTTAAAACACATGGCCCACCATGCAGACATTGTGGCGTCATACTGCAGTGGTCTATAGGTAGCTGCAAGCCATGCTGTGAGCTTGTGAACCACGGTGGCAGGGAGCCCTGTAAAGTCTCCTTTGAAGCTTTCATGGCCATGAAGAAGCTGTGATGTTGCATGCTGTAACGTGTGACTCCCCCCCCTTCCCCCAAAGATGCGAATTAAAATTTCCTGCCACTCAAATAATATGTATTATAAAATTTATAAATCACTGGCTGCTCTATAAGAAGGCATTGTATAAAGTGTAAATAATACGGTCCGGCATCTCTGAAATGTAAAATAAAAAATAAATTTAAAAAAAAATAGAAGAGCGTAAAGTAAAAAAAAATGCGATTTACGCTCGTCAATGTGAATTTGATATAATTAATATATAAAAAATTATTATTGCTAATATATAAAAATAACCAAATAATTTTACTCGTTATAAATATTATTATAATAACATAAAGAGAAATATTAACGCCACAAGGATAGGCAACTTGTTCAGCTTCAAAGTATGGCGAGTTGCCTAAACAACAAATTCTTGAACTATTATAAGTTCCAAAAATAAAATGCATGGCGATTGTTTAAGCAGTTCATAATAACGGTGAAATATATTGTTATATTATGTTGTATATTAATTATTATAAACATTTCATGCTTGTATGTTATATATTGTGTATAACCTTGGTTGATTTGTAAATTAGGTGACCAATAAAAAAAAATATATAATTATTTATTTATACACTCGCGTTCAAAAATATATTACATTTTTTAATTAATTTTTATAACTTATGCATATTACTAAATACTACATAATTATAAAATTTTATATTATATGCATTGCATTGAATAAAATTAAATATATTAAAATAATGCATCGCATGATCATTTTCATCCTAAGATTCTTTCTTTTTGTTGTGGAGATTTAAATGCATGAACAAATTATTCTACATGCAAGAGAGTACTCACGCTGCATAATGTCTCAAAATCCAGTCAGTAACATCAAAAGGAACTTTTGAAAACAAGATATTTTCGCTTGCAATAAAATTAAATATTTTTTTAAAGAAAAAGTGACGTGACGTAAAAAAAAAGCATGCAGAAATATATAATAACTTAATTATTCATATAAAAAAAAATCGGATCGTCTGCAAAAGGCAACCTAGCTGGTATAGTATGAGTTAAAGCATTGCACGATACATATTAAAAAAAAAATACATGAAAAACTGATGCAGTTCGTCTTTCCCGGGTCTCCCCCATGAAAAAAAAAATACTCCTTTTGGTCTCCCCACACATGCCACCACCGTCGTCGGAATTGCAGCTGCAGAGGAGGTGTGGCACCTCCTGCTGGAATTCGTCACTTCGCGCCGTAAGGGCTGCCGCACACAGGATCGCATGATTTCGCAGCGTATGATAAGAAAATTAAGAACCTATGTGATCACACGTATACGCGCACACTAATTTCATATCGCATCGCATGCACTCGAAGGTTCTTCATTTATTAAAACCGTTTCTAAATTTATACTATTATATGCATATTATATGTATATATACGATGCGATGCAATGGCGGCGATGTTTATATATTTATGCAAAAATTGCAATGACTACTTCTATTATATAATTTTTTTCAAAACGTAACGTATACGTGGAAAGAAAAAGTGACAGTGATAATATATAAATATTTTATAAATATTATTGAAAAATATCACTTATATACAGTATCACTTAAATCGAGCTTCTCGAAGTATATTTTCACATGTATATAAAAGCGCGCGCTGTAATGTTGTCATATAATCGTGTCTTAATTCGGTCGTATAGTGAAAAAGTAAAAATAATGCGGCATGCATGCAAGTGTACGCGCATGGAAAAAAATGTGACAGCAATATATTATAATAATATACCCTTTTTTTAATATCGAAAAAAAATCATCACTTAATTAAATCGAGCTTTTTCGAAGATTAAATGCATGAAAGTATATACTACATGAAAAGAGGGAGCGCTGTGTAAAAATTATAAAATAGTGATCGCGTCGTAGGAAAAGGTAAAAATAATGCAGCATGTATGCAAGTGAGTTTTAATTTATGCTTGCATACCTGTATTTTGATTGTTTTATAAATTTAATATAATATATAATATACATGATAATAATAATATATAAACTTTATTTTCCTAAAAGCTAAAGTCGCATGAATATTACTTGTATGTATGGAACCAGTCTTAAAATCCATTACAATTGTAACATCCAGGAACAATGGGGAAAAAAAAAAAAAAAATAGACTTATTATATAAAATGTAACCAATAAATTACTTTCGTGTGTATAATAATATATTCATTATATATTATATTATATACAATAATTATACGATATGGAATACTTAATATTTTAAAGTGTCGTACATAATAATGGTATCGATGGCATGCAATCCAATATAATTCAGACGTAATTAAGGCGATTATATGATCGTCATGATTCAGTGCAAAAATTATAATTTTTTTCTATCGCTCACTAAACGAAAATCGCACGTGAAAGAAATTAACAAAAACACACACGTACGATACACAGCGACGAATAAAATTTTTATTTTTTAATATTGAAAATAAAATATCACTTACTTCCATTAAATGATTGGAGATAGCGAAATACCATCGCAGCATTCGCAGGACGTGTACCTTCCTCCGGCCGCAGGGGTCCCAGCGCGGGTGGCACCCGTTATTTACGTTAACAGTAACTACATAATGCATCTTACTCGTGAGCTGCAGTGCAAAAGAGTGAACCGCATCCTCGACCTACCTCAATCTCAAAAAATAAACCAGTGCTACCAACATAGCAAAAATTGAACTAAACTTGGAACAAACACTCGTGCAAGCCTAGCGGAACAAATTTTTAAATACCAACATGAAAAAATATCTCTAACAATATTGAATACAATACAAACATGTCTCATGCCGTTAAACTTCACGTATTGCATATTAATACATGGAAAATAAACAGCGCAATATATTTTTTTAGTGAGCAATAACGAAGCTTATATTATATACCTTATCCTGGTTGTCGAAATTACATTTTCATAACATTCGAAGGGAAGAAAATATAGTGCAATTCACACAATACGGTTTGCAACACTGTTTTTCATCTGTAGAGCTAGTGGCGAATAGAAATGTCGGACTGACAGAGCGTCGAAAAACCTTGTTTTGTTTCATTAATTTAACACCGTAATAATACACTCACATGGTTTGTACCGCAATATATGAGTCCCTCTATATTTCAAAATTCAAAATCGATGAGAAATATAAATGCCAAAGCAGTTTTGGTAAGCCATCGAAGTTGCTTTAGAGGGTCTCTTAATAAGTGGTAAAACCACTACGAGCTTTTTCTAGAAGTCGCGAAACCAGTAACGCCCTCTCTGATTGGCCGTGACGTCACTGAGCCAAACCCCCTCCACTTACTTAGCCTGGCTCTGCCAGGGTTAAAAGTTGCGACTTTGGAGTTGCGACTTCTATTTAGGCGCAAAACAGAAAGCTCGTAGTTTCAGCCTTACAGTATGCCTTGTGTGCATTTGGGGCACAAGGAGGCGGGGGATCAAATCTGTGTTTTGGAGGAATCTTCTAGGGTAATGCAACTGCTCCCAGCAACTTTTTCCCCTTTGACTTTTAATATACACTCACCTTTGTATATTGCTGTATGCATATTTACGCCCATTTTTAGCGGGAAATTGGCCATGCAAAACTTTACTTAAATCTTTGTTGTACGAAGTGTAATCATTCCTACAAACACCAAACATCAGAGGAGTATCATACTGAACCTAGAACTGTATAAAAAGTATAAGTTTCATAATATTGTACATTGTCAGTAAATCTGCTCACCATTTTCAGATCCTGCTCTGCTAACACGCCTTCTCCACGGAGCCCTACTCATAAACCCTGATACTGCTACATTCTGGAACATGAGCAAGGAGCTTGTGATGAAGGAACGTTTGAGTCCTGATGCCGAGCTACACTTCACTGCTGTTGTGCTCACTCGGAAGGCAAAATGTGCCGAGGCGCTGAACCAGCGCAAATGGGTTGTGAATCGCGTGATGGAGGGTCCCTCGCCAGCCGTCGAGGAGGTGCTCAGGAGGGAATTGGTGGTGGCCGAGGCTGCGGCTGCTCGCTACCCCAACAACTACCACGCCTGGAACCACCGCATGTGGGCCGTCAACTTGCTGGCCCCACGTTGTGCCGACGAGAAAACCTTGCTCGTCCAAGAGTGGCAGACTTCCTCCAGCTGGGTGGCCTCGCACGTCTCGGACCACAGCGGCATGCAGTACCGACAGTTCCTGCTGCAGCGAATCACCAACATGCAAGCAGAACAGGTATGTTAGTTGCATCATGTGTTTTAAAGGATTTCATAAAAACTGTGTACAGTAGGACAAGTTAAGTACAGTATTCATCTCTAGTCCAATACTGTATACGGTATATTATGCAAGATTAATCCCGAAAGAAGTCAAACATTAGGGCTTTGGCTTTCTAGCCTCCTTTGATATTTCAAATCTTGATGCTTTGCAGGGACTTGTAATTATGTATGGTAAAGAGTTGGAATCAATCCAATCCTTTCACAAAGTATTATAGTTCAAGAAGTATAGATTTGATGATAAGCACAAACATCATTCATATGTTGTAGTATTACTGTATAGTGCCTAGTAATTATAGATTCAACTATGATAAAAAAAAAAAAAAATGAACACTGATACTATATCCAACCATCTTATCTTAAATTTTAAAATTTTACGGTTTCATAGTGTTGTTCAGCAACATTATTATATTTTATGTTTCAGACAGTACAACCAGTAGATGAATGGCAACAATCAATGGAATATTTTATCAACTGCAATGACATTGGACCCATATCATTAAGCTGCTGGAATCGTCCAGAATGCATCAGTCGCAAGGTGGGACTTGTCAGCGCTGAGCTTCGCTTTAACTCCGATCTGATCATGAGGTTTGAGGGCCACGAAGCCCTGTGGTGCCACCGTCGGTTCATGTTGTCCATGCTGAAGAGGGTGGCGCAGGAGTGGGGCCACGCCGGCGGAGCTCAGGCGGACTGCACCTGCTCTCAGGTAGCCAGGGCAGTCTCCTTCTCAGTGGGCAGACTGGAGCGCTCCCTCACCCAGGTGTGCGTCTCCCGACCCTCGGATAACCCTCACCAGGCACGCCATGCACAGCAGCACCTCAAGTGGCTGGCGTGCGTACTAAAGATAGAACTTCCAGAAGAAGGCTGAGAGATTCTCATGAATTTAGTCAAATTGTAAGACAAAGTTGAAAAGTAAAAAAATAATTGCTCTATTGCAATTATAAAACATGATTAAATTTGCATGTAACAAATGTCATCTAAATGAGATATTTAAACTATAGATGCAAGGAAAAAAAGAAATGGACCACTTTCTGAGATTAATGCAATGTCATCTAGTCAACTTGTTCATAATAAATTTTATTTTTATATTTTAATTACCAGTTTTCATTGCGTTAAATTACTATTGCGAGTATTAGTCAACTTGTTCATAATAAATTTTATTTTTATATTTTAATTACCAGTTTTCATTGTGTTAAATTACTATTGCGAGTAGTCTTGTTTTCAAAACAGAAAAGTATAATTGTGGTTTTAAAGCTTAATGTCATTTCGAAATCAATTTAAAGCTGAATAAACAATTTCAATTTTAAACACTCGAAATTACAATTTTCTAGCTTCCAATTCTGTAAAACTCAAATGTTTACAAATCTCAATTCTACCTTCAACTCAATAATATGTATACGTTAGCTAGGGTTTGGCATCTCATTTTAAATCTTGGTAGTTTTTAAATTAAATAAAACATAAAAACTCTTTGTGTGTGCTCTTTCTATGTCTGCAATAACATTATAATCTTATTTAAATAAAATTACAATCAATCAATCTTCCATAATTTTCTAATAAAGTAGGTGGAAAACTTATTTGCTGAGCAGTGCATGGTCCTTTATTAATGTTCTGAGGTGTAACCAGAAAAATATTAAATTGCATTATATTGTATTTTAAGCAAATTTTGTCTTAAAAAAATAATATTTGGAGAATTGAGATAATGTATTTTTATAGTTTACTAATCTTTAAATTGAATCACAGCTTTTATACCCACAACCTAGGTGCTGTATAATATGTGAGAGTCTTGTGCTGATTAGCTAGTAACAGTTCTCAATGACGTGAAAAAATTTGGTAATTCTCCATAAAATTTGAAACTTTTCATTTCAATATATAATTAAAATTTCTTGTCATTTTTTACGATAGAGCATCCAGTTTCATCGACCATGAAGCCCACTCCATGGTCATGGTTCTACGATATTGTTATCTGATCCAAGAAAACAACTTTAACAATTGTTTTACCTAGTGGTGCTCTGCTCAGTTCTCCATAATGTTTAATACAAATTTTTATTAGCTCACATAAGATTTTTCATAATTCATAACACCAATAAGTAACTATAAAAAAATTCAAATTGTATTTATACTTAGATATTGTAAAAATATTGAAGAAAATGTGAAAATTAATTGGTGCTTGTGCAGTCATTGATGATAATTTCAATTTCCCAGGATATTGTATGTAACTCGCTTTTAAGAGTTATTTTCTTAAAACTGGGACAAAGATTTTACATTAATGAAACTGCAACATATATAAATTGATTGTGATCAATAAAGAACCAATGTTGTATATTAAATGTAAGGTATTGATGTGTAGTGGATGGAAATGGAAGGTCTCTGCTTTGTCATAATATTTTCAATATTAATTAAAATTTGTAAGGTTTGGTTGGATGTGATTGCAGAGTGTTTGAAGAACAGGAGTGTTAAAAGTACGCAGTGTAATAGAGATTGCAGAAGGCAAAAGAGTGTTATGAGTATTTCTGAAGCAAGTGGAGTATGCAAGAATCGAGTGCTTTGGAGGGCAATTTGTAGACGGCCGAGGTAATAATGCTGCTGGCTTACCCCGTAAAGGGATATGGCGTCATGTTATGTATGTATGTTGTAAGAAGTATTTTAAAAATGAGGAGATTTATAATGTTAATTTAATTAAGGGTAAGGTAACGCCACCAATGTTAAAAAAAATCCCTCTCACAAAAATTCTGAAAAACATTTAAAATGTTCTCCTCTACACCCCCTATCAGTAGCTAAAATATCAGGTATACAAATACGATCTAGTTTTTGAGTTATGAATTTTTAAAGTTGACCAATTTAACATGGGAGTTTCATTTCTCCATGTTAAAGTAGTCAACTTTAAAAATTTATAACTCAAAAACTAGATCGTATTTGTATACCTGATATTTTAGGTACTGATAGGGGGTATAGAGGAGAACATTTTAAATTTTTTTCAGAATTTTTGTGAGAGGGATTTTTTTTAACATTGGTGGCGTTACCTTACCCTTAACTCAAGTTAATAATATTTAATTCAATGCTATCTCCATCTTAAAGGTCATTATTTTACATATATGTAAATATATTATAAGATCAAGCCAATTTTTGATCTTGTTTGAAGTAGCCTTGAGTATTCTAAAAATAATAATAACTACCTAACTAATTACTTTTAAATATTAAATTTGTCTTTTAAAGATTGCCTTCTTACTATTTAGAAATTTGCACTGCATGATATTTTTTAAATTTTGTTATAAAAATTTGAATATTATAATTTAAATATATATTTTAAGTGTGGTTTGTGTTGTAATAGTGAATTTGCATGAGTACACAATATTTATATAAAATGTTACCTATTTTTAATTTAAAATTAAATGCGATATTTTTTAATACATGCTTTGATTTTAATTTTTTTTTTGTTTTTGTTAGATTTTATTGTTTTATTTTTGTTTTAATTTTACTGTAATTTATTTTAAAAACTTGCACAAAATTAGAAAAACAAAAATTATATATATCATCCACTTGTTGTAAAAATTAATTTGAATTAAAAGATTTCCTCACATGATCGAGGTTGTTATTTTATTTATTTTTTGTAATAAACGTGCTTGTATAATTCTTTAAAAAAACTTGAAGTTGCGATGTTTTGTACTTTTTAGGTCTTCAATTTTTAGCATATATATTTAAGTAAAATCGTACATATCTGTAAGAAATAATTGTTGCAATTATTAATTATATATTAAACAAGTCCGGCCACAAAGTGGCATGCCAGCTTTGGTATACGATTGATATTAAAAATTTAACTCAATTGATTGGAAGAAAAAAAAAAAGTGTCTTAGTTAGAAAATTATATAACTTGTATATTATTATGACGAACTGTATGCATGGCATTCATCCTTCACAAAGATCGAGCAATAAAATCTGTTACAATATTGGTACAAATTATATCGTGTTATTAATTGCAAGTATTCCTATATGATTTCCTATAATATGATACATAATAATACACCTTCCCTCTCCAGGAAAGTTTTCAAGGCGAGACTGTACAATTAATAATATATTAGCTCATTGTGTTTGTTCGTAAATACGCTAATGGGCCATGAAGAACTAAGTTCTTTCCATGTAATTGACAACCTATACATGGAAAAATTTTAATGCAAAAATTAAAAAGAGGGAACCAAATTATGCTACTCTAATTTTTTAGATTTATTTAGCTCGGGAAGTATAATGTGACTAACAAAATTGTAAAAATTTAGGCAATTTTCAAGTTTGAACCCATGGTTCTTTCAGTCCCTATCCTTTTGAAGTGACACCTCTATCTGTAGTTTCATTTTTTTAAAAGTATAGTTCCCTGGCTCATCTAAACAATCTGAAAATATAAAAAAAAAAAAGAATGGAGTATTGTCCTCAATTTTTTTATTGCAGAAATGGATAGAGGGTGCAAAGTTATGCAACCCTGATTTTTTTCAGATTTTTTAGAGCCCGGGAACTATTTTTAAAAAATTATTGGAAGTTCTTTTCGTGACGTCACGAGACGCCGCTCCTTAAGAAAAAGATTGGACTTGCCGCCGCGTGACGTCACAAAAAGGACTTTCAATATTTTTTTAAAAATAGTTCTAGCTCTGAAAAAAATCAGGGTAGCATAACTTTGCACCCTCTATCCATTTCTGCAATAAAAAAAATTGAGGACAATACTCCATTGAGAGATGCAGAACTTTGCACTCTCTTATACTCACTCGATCTATTTATAATGCAGTGAAAAAAATCATGTAGGTTGCCCATTATAATTCCTGAATCAAGATTCAGATGAGCCATTTGCATATATAGGAATACAAATAAAATATATTTCTTGGTTTTCATTTGATTATATATTTAAGATTTTTTTTTTAAAAAAAGCTCTATATTTTGTATTATTATGCAGAAAAATGAAATGAAATGAAATAATCTTTATTTTAGCTTTCGCTATTTAAATTCATAATATAGTTGGTTACATATTAATTAAGGGTAAGGTAACGCCACCAATGTTAAAAAAAATCCCTCTCACAAAAATTCTGAAAAAAATTTAAAATGTTCTCCTCTATACCCCTTATCAGTACCTAAAATATCAGGTATACAAATACGATCTAGTTTTTGAGTTATAAATTTTTAAAGTTGACTACTTTAACATGGAGAAATGAAACTCCCATGTTAAATTGGTCAACTTTAAAAATTCATAACTCAAAAACTAGATCGTATTTGTATACCTGATATTTTAGCTACTGATAGGGGGTGTAGAGGAGAACACTTTAAATTTTTTTCAGAATTTTTGTGAGAGGGATTTTTTTTAACATTGGTGGCGTTACCTTACCCTTAATTGATTTTACAATATCACATAAAAATTTGTTTCATAATTTTTTATGCCTACAGAACGAACCAATATATTAAAACAGAAATAGCAAAATACCAATTAACATATATAAAATAGTTTTACAAATAATTACTTACACAATGAATATATAATTAACTGCTATAGGGAAATCTTTCCTTCACATATATAATACATAGCCTTTTAAACATTTTTTTATTATGACATATTTTTATATTATCTGGTAGTTCATTGAACAATTTTTTCCCACAGTTATAAATTGATCCATCTGATCTTTGTTTATTGACACATTTTCTGAAAAAATTGTTACATCCTCTTGTATTATAAGTATGCATCTCACTATTTTTAACAATTTCACTTTTAAAATGCTTAGGAAATTTATCATGAATAATATCATAAAAAAATAACAGTACTTTTAATGCATATCTTTGTTTTACACTCAACCATTGCAGAGTTTCCAACAACAATATAGTATGAGTTCTTTTATTACAACCCAATATAATTTTCATCGCTCTGTTTTGAAGTCTTTGTAATAATTTGATATTTCTTTTGCTCGTATATATTAAAAAACAAAGATGCACAGTATTCAAAATGAGGAGCAATTACCCTATTACAATTGTAAAATTTGGATTGCAATTGTAACACTTGGTTACAATTGTAACACTCGGATTACAATTGTAATGTTCTTTAATTACAATTGTAATACTTGGAATTGCAATTGTAACTTTTGATTACAATTGTAATGTTAATGATTACAATTGTAATACTTGGAATTGCAATTGTACTCTGGTTCTGATACAATTGCAACACTTGGATTACAATTGTAATATTCATGATTGCAATTATAATACTTTTGGGGTTGTAATTGGATTAAATTATTTGCAAAAAAAATACTTGGATTTAAAGTGTTATATATACTACATAATATATAATATATACTACAGCTAGAGTAGAATTAATATATACATTTACATTCATTAATTTATTTAACTTAATATTTTTTATGTTAATATTTTGGCTTTAACGTATATCTTAGGTACTATTAAAAAGCTTCAATTGAAAGTATTAATTTACTAAATTTTCATTATTTTGGAAAGGCTCGACCCCTTAATAGGGTACGTACCGCCCTTCAATTTAAATAATAATAATAATAATTCAGATCGAGATGTATCTTCATTTAATATATGAAAAAATAATGTTCATAAAAAATCAATTTTAATAATTTATACTATAATAAATTAGGGGTCAACCTCCAACCCCAACGACTTATTATGGTCATATAAATTAACATAAACATTCATCTATGCTGCATGAACCAGTAGTTCTCATTTAGTTTTGCGATATTTTTTTTTTAAATATATAAATTGAAAAAAAATAAGGGTCGACCCCTTGAAGGGTCATATAATTAAAAAAGTAAAAAGGTCAGTTGAAGATGTACATTAATTTGAAATGTAACAAATATAGTAAGAAAATGAATTCATTTATCTTATCATACGTTAAGGGTCGGTCGCATGATGCGTAATCGACCCTTAGGTAGTCGATCATTATACTTCATCAAAAGCACTCGATGCTGCGATGAACTTATATTGAACCTAGTCCTCACAGTTTTGGTCACATATTTTGTTATAAATATTTGCATACTTTTAATAATGACCCCTGGTATGCCCAAGGGTCGACCCTTAAAATACGTAAATTACAGCTCTGAAGGAAATTAAAAGGATTGTCATTTTCAGTCTTGCAATTTTTTATGAAAAAACAAATTTAAGGGTCTTTTGACCCTTAAGAGTTAAAGGGTCCCAAATTTAAGGGTCACCATTAGAACCACCATCAAATTTTACCCTAGAGTCGAAATTTGTATAACGTTGCAATGAAGTGAACTAAATTTCAGGGTCTTTTGACCCTTAAGGGTCAAAGGGTCGCAAATTTAAGGGTCACCATTAGAAGCACCATCAAATTTTACCCTAAGGTCGAAATTTATATAACGTTGCAATGAAGTGAACTAAATTTCAGGGTCTTTTGACCCTGAAGGGTCAAAGGGTCGCACATGGAAAGGTCTTCATTAGAACCGCCATCAAATTTTACCCTAGAGGCAAAATTTATACAACGCTGCATTGAAGTTAACCCGTATTTTTCCCATAGCTTATTATTTATTTATATAGCTCAATAATCTTGTTCCTATTAAGAAAGCAGTAGCAGCGCAATGGTAAGTGTATGATCAGCAGTGGTAACCGAAGTACAGCAACGCAGGTTTGGGTTAGTAGTTAGATCGGTGACCGCTTTTTGTAGATTTTACAATCGTAATTATTACAATTGTAATAATTGCAATTGTAGTTCATTACAATTGTAATAAGGCCTTTTTACAATTGTAAAAATTACCATTGTAATATTGCCAAAACACAATCGTAATTTTGATGGCTGTACAATTGTAATAATTACAATTGTAAATTTCCACTAGGGTATAGTTTTATATACCAAATTTTTACACCAAACGCTCAGGAATCCCGAGATTCTACTTAAATACCCAATTTTTTTACCAATTTTTTTTGACATGGACTCAATATGATCATTAAAATTCAAAGTACTATCAAGAACTACACCAAGATATTTAACATTTTTTTCAAACTTCAGTAACTCTCCATCAAGGTTGATCGTTGAGTTGGAATTACTATTTACAATATTATTTATCTTACGATTAGAACTTGCAAGTAGCATGCAAGTAGTTTTTTTAACATTCAGTTTCAACTTATTCAAATTAAACCAAAAAGACAATTTAACTAAATCTTTGTTCAAATCATCACATAAAATTTTGAATTCTTTACCAGATATTGAGATCAGAGTATCATCTGCGAACAAATTAATTAATGATTTATCAACATGCAAATACATGTCATTAATATATATAATAAAGAGCAAAGGACCTAAAACTGATCCTTGCGGAACTCCAACATAAATTTCTCTAAATTCTGACGAGTCATTACCAATAACTGTACATTGTTCCCTATCTTCTAGATAGCTTTCAAACCATTTGAGAACAATACCATCGATTCCATAACACTTCATTTTTTTAATAAGGATACTTCTATCAATAGTTTCAAACGCCCGTTTGAGATCAATCATTACAGAAATAATTACATTATTATTATCTAAATCATCACGCCAGTTTGATAAAAGAAACTGTAATGATGATTCCGTTGATACATCTTTCATAAAACCTGACTGATACTTATAAAATAAATTATTTGATATATATAATATTCATATAACTGATTTTTTACTACAAGCTCAAGTATTTTTTCATAAGCCGGTAACATATTGATTGGCCTATAATCAGCAGGATGTATTGAATTTTTTACTTTGGATATCAACTTAATTAATGATTTCTTCCACCCTTTTGGAAATTTACCCGTATTAAGTGACATATTAATTATATTCAATAGTTGAATACCAACGATATCAAATGTTTTTTTAATTATTTAATTTTTAATGTCTTATTTTTAAACATATATATTTTATATATATATATATATATATAATATATAGCATTTAATTAAGGTATAACCTGAGAATTTGTCTGTCAAGGTCAAGAGGCGTGGCTACACCTGCAAATCTGACAACACTGTTGCAATAGTAATGCGAATAAAAGATTAGGAGGGGGTGGTAACTACAGTCCTTGAGAGCGTTGCCAAGTCTCTTAGGACATATCAGAAACGATCATCGCCATGGTTCGAAATATATGAAAACAATTCAGAAAAATAGTCCAAAAAATTAGCTTTTAATCCATATAATATTCTAAATAAAATCTCGAGCCGTTTTTGTGCAATGTTGATTGAAAAATTTAACATTGAAAGGATACAAAATACACATTTGAATAAATTAATTATAATTAAACCAACGGTTAAAAAAATCTAAAAAAAATCAGTAGTATTTGGACAATTGTTGTAAGTCTACCAAATTAATTTCAAGAACATCTGTCGATACGACTTTTTTCGTCCGAATATCTCAGGTTAAGCCTTAATTATTTAAAATAAAATGAGAAATTTAAAGATCATAAATTATAGAATTTAATTTATAGTCAAAATAATAAATAAATAATAACAGAAATAATTTTGATATATTTTAAAATTTCTAAATTTAATTCCACATCAAATGTAATTTCTTCATGCATGCAGTTACATTTACGAACAGAGGGTCGTTTTATTTGGAGAGTATGTACGGCTTCTCTGTTCTCAGTGCTTATGTCCTCTGAGACGCGATTGTATGTGGTGGGGGATGTGGTTCAGAATTTCAAAGGTTTCTTCTCTGACCGTCGTCGCTTCATTGTAACAGGAAAATGTTGGCCGCGCGGAGCTCTCGACGTAGACGCCGTCGCACCGTCTCTGAGGCCGCGGAGAACGCAGACGAAACCGCGATGTCGTCGGCATGTGATGAGCATCAGGCTGCGCCGTCGTCACGGGGGCGTGGGCGGCGGGCCAAGTCCGAGGTGAACACCAAGCGGCACAAGCTCGGGACTGACCCAGTGAGAAGCATGCTGCAGGTACCAAGCACCTCGTCGCCAGCACGACACCGTCGCTCGAGAAGCGAGAGCACCACGTCACCTGCTGATCTTGTTAGAAGTACCACCCCCCCGGTCAAGGAGTCTGGCAAGCGCACCATCTGGCACCGGCGCTCCGCCAGCACGGGGTCACGACAGACACAACATGATGACGTCGATGAAGAGGTCAACGTTCTTTCAGTGCCTTCGTCGGGACCTTGTTTGGTCAGAACCAAATCCGAGGACAGAGGACTTCATGACTCGGAGGTCAAAGCAGGTCAGTCATCATAACTTGTGGTAGATTCTTTGTTGTGCATTAATTAAATAAAAAAATGTTATAGAGAAAAATATAAAAAAAAAAATTATAAAAATATTTATATTTTTATTCCTTCTTATATTTCCTTGTTCTAGAATAAGTTAAGTTAAAATATTATTATCACTGCTTTGACTTTCAATATTTGGTTTACACAATGTAAACAATAAATATTATCACAGAAAATAAATAATTAAATTTAGTTAGTTTTTGCGCCTGATACTGCGGCAACCCGGTGAGCATGTGTGATGTGCACGTTGTATCTCACTGCGCATGCATTTACCCGTACTCACCGTGGGTCAATGAAACTGCAGCGATGAAATTCGGACATAAACGATTGGTTTCTTAAGATGGTCATACCATAAAATTATGTCACTTCTATTAAACAAAAATTTTAAAAAAATAGAAAATTATATTTTAAGAAAATTATATTAAAAGTTACGTTACTTTTGTAATTGTTTTACTAAGTTTGTATGCAAAAATTTTGTACTACATTGAGCGTGCGAAGTTCTAAAAGCGAGTTGAATTTGGCGTGTGTCCACGTTCGCTTGTTGGCGCGGCGGCAAGGGGCCAGCACATAAGACGCAATGTATCTTAGTGTTGTCTTTCCCAGAACGTCGTGATACTCCGGAGTCAAGACGCCGTGTTTCTGCAAACGCTGCTCTGGAGCGACCCGAGGTTCACTGGGCCCCGGATCCCCCGGACACGGCTCATCATCAGCATGGAGGACAGAAAGGAGTGGCGGCGTTGTTCGCACGACAAATGTTGCAGTACAGCTATCCCCTAGTCACGTGAGTAAAGTCGATGGGAAGAAAATAACACTTAATTTAGAACACATTATAATTAGCAGTAGTAATTCATTCTCATTAATGTATTCATTAAAAGATTTCATTAAAAAAAAGCAATATTTTACAATTATATTGATTAGATTGATAATAAATACATCAAGTCCAAATATAGTGAAGCTACATATATATACAAGTCATGGAGAGTATACTAAAATAATCTAAAATTATATTTTAATCTATTTTAAAGCACTTTCTTTGTATCAAATTAAATGAGTATTTATTTATTTTTTTACGAAGGAATTTGCGAGGACAACTGCGGTGAAGGAATCTTATATAGAACATTGGCCCCACAAGTTGCATCAGCTATGCGGGGCTTGCGAAATATTTGGTCGAGGATTTCAAGTCAATTTGTGATGATTTCTTTATGTCGTTGTTTTACAGGATAGGCTTCTTTTTTTTTTCCCACTTCACAATTTATTTTGGCATTAACTTCTAAAAATAATATATATCAAATTGAGTATAACATCTGTGCCAATTGAATATTGTTGTGTATATAGTATAAAGTAGCGTAACCCGTGAAAAAAAAAAAATCTTTTTATATTTTAAAATTGTTATTTTGAGGGGGAGGGGGGTAATAAGAATTGGATAGGAAACTGTAAATAATGGCTGAGAAGGAGGGGGGACTTGCTATGCTATTGTTCTATGTACCATTATCAAAATCAGGTATGTATAAAGCAATTTACAAACAAAAAGGGCAAGTCATTGTTGAAACAGTATAATATTTCAAATTAGAGAATATTATATTATATATATATATTGTGATCATTAAAGTTATCGAATGATTAAAATTTCCTCGCATTGCTTCGAGAAGCAAAGAAATGAATAACGCATGATAAAAATAGATATAATTAAAATAGTGTAAATATATATTATATACATGGCGTAGAATCTTCTCGAGCTCATCACACCGAATTAAAAGTAGTGTTATAAATACACCATTAATGACTGCATGGAACATTTTTTTTTAAAACCTCCATTTGCTATAGTAGCAAGATATTTCTAGTGACATTGCATTCTATTCTAAGTTAATGATGTAAGGCCATACAACTTCTCTGTAATCTCGGCGACACGCGTGCTTTGACTCGTGCGTCGTGTCATGGGATGATTTTCCCATTCAGCTCGCCGTGCCGTGCCAACATCGCGACACCCTCGTGGTCACTGCCAGAATTAGACGGCGGGAGTGAGACGACACTTTTGTGAAAATCCGACCAGCATCAGACAATCTAGAAACACCTGCCAAACACGGATACAGGAAAACAAGTTAGGAGGGAATTGGCTTAAGATATCAATTAACAATTTAATAAAAGAGGGGATTAACCATTATTTCGAGTCTGTTTGCTCCCTCTCCCCCCTAAAGTTAGCGTCTTTCTGGAGTTCTGTTATTTTGGTGGGTGAATTCTGGGCTGAATTTTGTATTGGAAAATCTTGTGGAGGGATTTAATCCCACAATACCTCTAGTCTTATTACGTATACCTTCAATAATATTTAATATGCAGCTTTGAAGTCCAAAAAATATCTTATTGAACATATTTCTATTTCATTCTTCATTAGGAGTTTAAAAAAAGTCCTCATACAAAGCTATGCAATTTCTTATAATATATTATTCATAAGATAATGTTGAAATAAATTTGATTCAATTGCTTAGAAGTCTTTCTTGATAATATATTTACACTGAAATAAAAACGAGGTCACAAAGTTTAAATTATGCAAAAAAAAAAAAACAAAAAAAAAGGGTAAAACGTTAGCTGCATATGAGACGAGAAGGAAGAGGAACATAGAAAATATATTCTTGGTGCTGCTTACGCTTTGTGCCACGGTCTTAAAAGACATGCAAACGAGGTATGGCTTTTCTTTTTGTATATGAGAAGAAAGATTTACGTCATGGTGCTTCCTTTTTTTTGCTAGCAGATTGCTTCCTGCTATGTAGCGATCGTACCGAGAGCTTCACTGGGATGATTGCGCGAGTCACAAATAAGAATCATGGTATAAGACGTATCAAGGAACGTGCGAGCTTTTTGAGTACCGCGGAAATCGTGACTGCGGGGACACGCTAAGCCGCTGCTTCAAGCTCGGGACACGTTTCCCGCCTTCTCGTCAAATCGTATGGAGCTAGAAATTGTGCAACTTTGCAACATTCAAATTTATAAGAGAAAGATTTATGAACGATGATGGATGAAATGTTTTTTAAAGTTTCTGATATTATTGGAATAAGAAGGGTAAAGGAGAGTTAAGGAAAATTCTTTTTTTTTTTATGATTCAATAATAATATTAACAGGCTAAAATTGTAAACTATATTATGTAACTGTATTCCAGGGTCGGACTGGGGTCAAAAGGCCTACTGAGCAATGAAAGGCGGGGGCCTCACACCATCGGGGGGTTTGGGGGGCGGAGCCCCCCAAGCAGCCCGCCGCAGGCGCGTTTTTTTTCAAAAAAGGGGCGTGGCTCGCTTATCTTTTTTAATACAAAAATGTCTAAACATCGCGAGATTTTATATTATTTTTTGTGAAATTTTGGAGTCTAAGGAGAAATTATTTGAAACCTTTTCTGGTGATAACATGCACTGATAACCCGAGTCATATTTACTATATATTTTTTCTTTTACCTATTTTTTTTTTTTTTTTTTTTTTTTTAATTGTGGAGTTTTGCAAGTATAAAGTCCCAATTGTAACCTTATTGGAACATTTTTCTGTGTGACTTTGGGTAAAAAAAAAAATGCACAATTAGGAAAATAACCTTATCAAATTATTGTGGAACATAAAATTATACCAAAATAAAATTCTAGTAATGTACCTGAATATGTAAAAATTTTTTTTTTTTAAATTTGATTTTCAATAAGGATTACTATTCTTGGATTCACAAGTTAATTGAGTCACCTAACTTTGGAGTGTTAAATTGTAGCTCTGCAGGTTTCAATAAGCCCAGAATATATAAAAAAAAAATACTGACACACAGCAAATTTATTTCTTAATTTTTAGTAGTAAAATTTTCATGTTTTTGAAACAAAAATTTAAATTTCTGTGATTTTTTTGACAGAACAACCTAGGATTCTTTCAATGGATTTTCATGACTTTCCCGATTTGCGTACGTGCATGGCACTTAAAAATTCATATAAAATTAACAAAACATGTTATGACACTGAAATATTTAAAATAAACGAATGAAAATATTTACATTGCGATAAAATAGTTAAATTGTCCTAATTTGAAAAATTAATTTTGAATTAAATAAAAAGTGAGAAGTGTATCTTTTCCATAGGGAAACTTTTTTCTGGAAAAACAATCATTGCATCCAACGCAAAATAATATTTGCCAACAAAAATATTTGCTGGGGATACATTTTTTATTCAAAGCTTCATCAATTTTAAAATAATTGTGTATAGTTTTAGACAGCGTTGAACAGTTAAACGATAAAAAAATTAATTAAAAATCAATCAAGCTTTGAATAAAAAATATATTGCCAGCAAAAGTTGACGAATATTTTATTACTTTGGATGGAATGTTTGTTTTTCCGGAAAAATGTTTTTTCAGGGAGCAGATACATTTCTTACTTCTTATTTAATTAAAATTTGATTAAATTGGGAAAATCAAACCTTTTTATCGCAATGCACGTATTTTCATCCGTTTATTTTTTTTATATATTTCAGTGACTTCAGAGTCATGTATTATGTGTAGTTGCTTAACCGTGCTCGAAAATTAAATGACCGAATTCATTACAAATTATATTGCGGTATGTTAAAATCTCTCCAATTTTTATTTTCAGGTCAAAATTAGACTCTTTTTTTTTTCCCCCATTTCCTAAAAAAAGTAGTTATACTGCATTCTGGGCCGGATATGCAGAAGTGATTTGAGAATTAAATCATGCATGAATAGATAAAAAAAAATGTATAGAAAAAAAATAAGCAAGTGCTATACATCTTTTAGTCTTATATATGAAGAAGACTACGAATTACGAAAACGAAGCTAGCGGAAGTTTTTGTAAAAAAAAAAAAAAAACTTGCAAAATTTAATCTATAATTTAGACATATTTTTAAAAATAAAATTTATGAGTTTTTGATTCAATAATACATGCACCTTTCCGGATTGACGTTTCGGACCGTTCTGGCTTATTTTTATCACTATAATATTTGACATAATTATAAAAAGATGATGTGTACGTATTAAAAAATAAAATAAAACATATATACCGCAACAGAATATGTTAATATGAAATTTGACTTATATTAGTGCAGGACCAAGGGGCCTTCAGGGCTTTACATCTTGATTTAATTACTCTAAATATTAATTTTCCAAAATTATTTTCCTTCGTTTTTCTCACATCTTTTCCGATCGCGATGTATAAAAGGCCTTCTTGGTCATATGAGGGAGAATTACACAATATTTTTTAAATAAATTTAAGGACCCTCAGCACGATTGGAGGCCCCCTAAAAATAATAAAGGTTATAGGTCCTCATTAGAGGGCCTACCTTTTATATTTTTGGGGGGCCTCCAACTGTGCCGAGGACCTTTATATTTTTTCATGAAAGTTATTATGTAATTGTTGCCTTTTTGTTTTAAAAATTTCTGGCACTTCAAAGTTAAAAATTCATAGTAAATAAATTGAAATGTATAAGAAGTAATTGATTATTATGAATATATAATAGTAATACCTATTAAATATAATAGCTATTCAGTTCTTTGTAATGTGATTTAAGCCTCTTGTTTTACTCTACATCTTCAGAACACTGTCTACATGAAATCTTACATCGCTTCGCGATGTAGGGAGGGCCTACTTTACCCTAGGGGGGCCTACTTTTAACATTTTGGGGGCCTCCAACCGGGGGGGCCTACTGAGCAATCGCTCACCAACTCTTATGGCCAGTCCGAGCCTGCTGTATTCATTAAAAATATAATTTAAGGCTGCATATAATGAAATAAAATTGTTATTAATAAACATTATTACAATGTAATATATACCTGATTATTAATATTTAATTTTTCTTTGTTCTTATAACAAATGTTTTCATGTTTCAGTTTTCACTGATAACAACAGGCAGTTTGCATATTATATTTAAAATATTAGTGAGAATATTTTATAAGCTCATGCATGCACTTCAAAGGCCTAAATATTAATGCAGGGTTATCTTATAGTGATATATCCTGATTTTAATGATTATGCTAAAAATGGTAAAAATTATTTAATTTTATGCAGTTCGATATCGATTAGTTTTATTGTTATTCTTTATTTTTATTTTTATTACAATTTTATTTTTATTTTTTTTACTTGAATACAGAAACAAATTTTAGAGGAAGTTTTGGCTCCATGCATGCATGAGGAAGTGAATTTTAATTTTTTAAAAGTGAAAGTTTTTATTCTGCTTACGTTAATTAAATCCAAAAAGTTGGAAAGAACAAACTTCCAACTTAAATTACATCAGCATTAAGGTAGAGATAACGCCGAACAGCTGTTCGACGTACTCCCCTTTGATTAACATGTAAACCTTAGCAAATTGACAAAAATTCTGAAATTTTTTTGAGAGACAGATAATAGTGCCTAAAAGTCATAGAAAAAGTTTCAAAACAATTTAACGAGTCGATTTTTAAAATTAATTTCTTAGTTTGTCTCTCCATGGGAAAGCCCTATATGTTAATCAAAGGAGAGTACGTCGAACAACTGTTCGGCGTTATCTCTACCTTAACAGAAACAATTTACTATTTTCATTTGATACTTCCAACATTGCAATTTCTATTTTCTGCGATAATTGGTAAGCGAGGTGAATGACCTGTGAAGCTGGCAAGTGCGACCCGCATCATCAGTTGCTTTGCATGCACGCGTGCAATCTCACGTTTCCTGCCCCACTTGTGATCTCCCTAGTACAGGACAACAAGTCTAACATTACTTCTAATCCCCGCATAGGACAACAAGTCTAACATTACTTCTAATCCCCGCATCAGCCGCTTCCCGGAACTGCAAAGTATGGGAAATTTACATGAGATGTCGTGAAGAAACCGAATTTTGGGAAATTTGGAAATAAAACGCGTAGTTTAATTCTGAGATCTCACACACTTAAGTTTTGAGATATTTCTTTCCATTATATATATTGTGCATGTCCCCAAAAACGTAATGTATAATTTTTTATTATATATAATTAATAATTTTATTTATTTTTATGTAATTATAATATTACATACAGTTGATTTCCTTATTTCATTAATTTTTTTAGATTGGAATGAAATTTTTGCATAGTTGCCAATTTAATTTTATGAAGTTAACATTATTATATTTCTTAAATTAATACATTTAAATAAAACGTCATTAAATTGTGCGAGGAAGCTATAATTTTAATTGACAATTTCTCTTCTTCAAATGTTCCTTGGAAATCACATTTAATATAATATAGAGATGCTGTATAAGTAGATTCTCATTGTGAAACCTGCTTCATTCATGATATTGAGATAAAAAAAAATAATGAAAATTTGTACATCAAATAATGCTTATATAATTTATCAATGGTACGCGTTACGTCACCGGGTAAATATATGAATACATACTATATTTCATTCACAATGTACTGATGGTATTAATTTCATTCATTTGCAAAATTTAAAACAAACAATATAAGAACTTTAATAATACATTACACTAATCATAAAAATAATTTTAAAATCAATATATTATTATAACATTATACACTTATATTGTAAGTGATATAGTGACCTAAGGATATAACCAAAGGCTGTATGTAATATAAGCTATAGCAAATCTAGTACTATACTATATAACTGTATGGAGGAGATCAATAGGGGCTGCTCATGCGCATACTAGAATGTTATGCGAGAGAGGTCGGTTGCGCCCAATCGCTGAAGCTACGTTGAGAGAGAGAGAGAGAGAGTGTGTGTGTGTGTGTGCGAGGGAGAGAGCGGGGTTGATCACAGTGCAGTAGCGCGCAGTGCATCGAGTGCATCCCAACCATTGATAGACTGCACTAGCTGCAGTGGTCTTCAATCAGTGGTGAGTTTAGCTTTGTTATAATAACTCAGATTAACACAAAGCTATACGTTACGTCAGAGCAAAGAGAGTTTTTTGATATAACAAACATCATATTGTTATTTCAATTAATATTATTAAAGCGAGAGACATGCATGTATTATACTAAATTATCATTTATAATATACATTATTTATTTATTACTATGTGGTTATTCTCATATTTATAATATCGTTGTTGTTGTTATTACAATACAATATTTTTTTTATTTATGTAAATAATTAGTGTTATTTTATTATTTACGTAAATAATAAATTTCAAATTTAAATGAAAGCATCATAAAAAATTCAGTACATTTTTTTACGAAAACAAAAAATAAAAGGAAACATATCATATGTTAATTAAGTAAAACAAAAAACGTATTGTGCCTAAAAGTGTTTCTAGTCTAAAGCCATGCAAATTCTTGCTTCGTTCTGGGGGAGTGAGGGTGCTTGTCTGGCTGGCACGCGACCCTTCTCACCCCCCCCCCCTCCCCCACCACCACCAGTTGACACGCCTCTTTCGGTCACCCACCCACCTCGGTTGACATGGTGGCAATATACCACACATACAGTACACACACATATGCAACTTGCCTCTCATGCAGTTGGTTATATTAAGAAGTAATGAAAATATACTCCCACTCATCCTTATTAAAATTAATAGCAAAACATTGCTATATATTACTGCGTAATATTATACTGTATATATTATTTACTGCTAATTATTTTAGGTTTAAAAATAATATGCAGCTCTAATATAAATTTCATGTATGTAATTTAATTAAATCAAGATTTTTATTGTTTTAATACTTTGTAAGTTTTAAGTTGGTACCTTTGCAATTATTGATTAATGATATTTGAACAACATATACATACATGATTATAAACATGGTATAATTATTATGAACTATAAACATTCATACATCGAGGACAAAACACATAATTCCCAAGAGGCACTTTTTTTAATTATTTTTCTACACTATAATAAGATTTTAATTAATGTGATTATTATTAAAAATTAATCTATTTTTTAATGACGAAATAATAATATCTCAAAATACGAGTATGTTTTGCTTACTAAATAAGTAAGTTGTAAAAATATTTCAAATGATGTCACTGATGCACCTACTTTCCTTACATACAGTATAGCGCGCAGCCAAAAACATTAAAAATTTAAATTTTCTTTGCAAGGAACCGGAAAGAAAAATTGTGTTATATTTACAAGCACTTGTGACTGTAAAATTACTCCTATTTTACACTCCTATATAAATACTATATTATATTGTTGAGTTAAAAATGTCTATATACGATTAGTATTTTTATGTTTAAATGCATGATAAAAAAATATATTACAATATTATTAATATCACAATCGATATATTCAAGTACAAACATTTTATTTATTTATTATATTTTCCTTGGAGCAAAATACAACACTCTGAACTGTATGACAGGCTTCTATAGAAAACTGGAAATAATGCATAACAATACAGAATTAAGGCCTCTCGGAGGATGTGTCAATATACACACTGTTATGTAGGCGAGGCTTGTAGACTCTGGTACATATCGGTGACGACGGGGCCGCCAAGCGATGAGGGCATGAGCGATGAGATGGGGAGGGGGAGGGGGGATTAGTAGAAGCCGCGCAGGTGGCCTAGTAGCCTGTCGTGTATAAAGAAAGCCTCTCCAAATCATATTTGGTTATGTTGTCACCTTGTGTAACATTTAGTAAATGCTTTTATGCAATTATAAAAATTTATGTACACATTTAATTATAGTAAAATGTTAAATGGATGTTACTTTCAGCTATAATATGTACTTAAGGTAATAACCTAATAACTAATAACTGTTGGAGATATCGGTTTTGATTAAGTGTAATTTGTAATGCAAGTAGACCCACTGTTGCAAAAATAGTTTTAAGTTATTAAAATCTATTTATTAATTAACTTATTTGCTTGATCTGAAATCAGTTTAGGAGACTTATGTATTTAAACTTTTTATTCATTTATTTTTTAATTTTGATGGTAAATGTAAAATTAGCGAACATGAAACTTAAAGAATTGAATTTGAAAGAATTACATAAAATTTATTTTATTTTTTCCCGGTGTCATTTAATTATATTTCTAAAAAAGTATTTATTTAGGCATTCATTACATTTTTTGTTTTTATTCCGCATTAACGTTTCATTTAATTACAAAATGTTACATTTTAACTTTTAAGCTTTTAATTTTTTTTTAGCAAACACTAATACGTTCAATGCCACAATGCCGCTGATATATTATATTCCAAGTAGTAATTTATTTTGACTAAAGCTCCTATACTGACATCCATTATATTGACACAAGAACAATTGTTCAATTTACCGGCCATTATCAGCGCCCCAGTTACCACAAGCAGCATGCACTTGTGTCTGTGGGGGGTAGCTAGCTGATGCACGTTGCTACAGTCAACTGGCTGCTGGATGCTCCGCTTCTTTATTGCGGTCACCTCTAATGAATGTCAAACATAAACTGCAGCACCAACCTCAGCAGTCTTTTTATTGCAGTAAAGGAAATTTCCTCTTTATGATGCTATATATTCTGCAATGTCAATAAACAAAATTAAAGTTAATTACATTTTCTTATTATTATTATTAAATTGCAGTATTGTATTATAAGTACAGTAACGATTTGCATGCGATATTGTATGTTCATTGTATTATTGTATAAAAATGATATTTAATATTTTTTGATTTTGATATTAGTAGTCCTAAAGCAAAAGGTGCTATCTGTAATATCACAAGCTTAATTTACAGGTAGCACGTTTTACCTGAGTCAATACTTTATAAAAATAAGTCACCTTCGTAATTAACCCCCTTTCAACTTAATTGGAACTAACTAACGATTTTAATTATATACATTTTAAAGATTTCTTATGTATAAACAATATTGTAATAGTAAAAATATAATATTGATATTAAATGAAATTATGATAATTTTACGCTGGGACCCAGCCGCTGGGATATTACCCCGTTCCATGAATTAATCAACTGGGCTTTCATACGATTAATAAGGATAGATACTGTGATTTAATTCAAAACGTTTTTGTATCTGATGGGAAACGTTAGAATTAATGGTTCACAAAAATGATACATTAGTGGTGGGTGTATACTTTTGACCTTTTACGGAGGAACTATAGTCATTATTCTTTCTCATGCTACCTACAAGTGAACTTGTATAATATGCATGACCTTTTTTTTATTCAGAACCTCCTTGCCTTACTTTAGTTTGCAAGATTTCATAATGTTGTAACATATAACTGGGGACATTTATAAATGTCCCCAGTTAAGCATTAAATATTACCGTGGAAAATAAATGGACCTCTTTATTTAATTTTCATATTTTATGTATGACATACTCGAATCAATGTCATTATAAAAACATTTAAATTTAACTTTTCGTGCCGAATAACACACCAAAAATAGCAGATCTGGTTAGCTTATAATACAAAATACATGACTTTATTCGATTTCTACTTTGTAAACTCTTTAAAATATTTAATATATCCATCAGTCACTAAGTGTCTATTTATAAATGACCCTTCTTTCCATTTCCAATAAGGTTTATATTTTAATGATGAGCAAGTCAACAAAAAACCTTCTTGAAAATATTTTCAGTCATTAATATATACCGAATTTAATTTTAACTCTGTGCTCTCCATTTTGATAAATATTTCATCTACTTAATCGAAGATGTAAATCGTATTAAAGCAGTCTCGCGATGTAAATATTTTAGACAGTAATGTCAAATGCCGTGAAACAAAGATACGCCATGTCGAGAGAAGAAACTCCCTAATAGCACGGGGTATTTAGAGCATGGAAAGTAAGCCTGCACCCTCTTTCCACTCGCCGCACTAATTCCACGCTAAACATAAGCTCACTTAGCCGCTGTCATTTTTTAATTCCATGCTAGTACGCTTTGAGTAAATTTTTCCTGAACATTGTTGCTTACAATATGCTTGCTGGATATTAAATGTAATTATTTATGAATTATTTGGGTAGAAATCGTCACAAAGCGCCTGCACTAAAGAAATTCATATTTTATAACCAAACTGCGGCCATACCTTTCATGAACTTGATTTTTATAATTCCTTTTTAATTGAAATTGATTTTTTTAACTCTTATTTATAAAACTGTATGTATAATATATTTAACTATATATAATATTTAATACAATGCATCTGAGCATAAATTGCGTAATTGCAATAAAGTAAAATTGTTAACGTTAAAAAAAAAAAAAAATGAGGGATCTCCATTTAATATTTTTATATTTTTTTTTTTGTTTGTTTCTACTTTCCATAAAATATAATTATTTTGATAAAAGTTAGTTTGCGTGTGTTTTACCCATTACATGTGATTCATGCATGCACGGTGAATATGACGTGATATACGAGCGAGAGAGTTGCATTCCACTCGAGTGCACGCGGAGTTGTCACAGCCCAGCTAGCCAGCGCTTTGATTTGGTCAGCATGACTACTTCACATCGGTGTAAATTTAAAACAGACACACTATTGATTTGAAGCTATTCAACAAAATATTTTTTCGCCCTATGTCTCAAACATCTCGTTATAAACTTTATTATATATATAAAAAAAAAGACATAACACGCATATAAGATAAAAAAATTCACTTTTGTTTTTGTACTATGAATTTAATATATACTTATTATACAGTTAGTAAAATAATAATAATAAATAAGCATGATAAGGATTTTTTTTTTAGATATAATAAGGGTTATTCACAAAGCCTTAAGGCCACAATTAAGGCTCAATAATTTAAGACCAGAAATTTTGGGTCTGAAAAACACATCTAAAATCAAGCTTTAAATTATCGAGCCTTAAATGTGGCCTTAAGACTTTGTGAATGCCCCTTAATATTTTTTTAATGCTGCTGGTCTTGTGTTTTTGTATTTCATAATTTTAAAAGTATTCTAATTCGTAAACAATAATGAAGCTCAATTGCGCCCGCCAGTCGTGTGAAATTAATATTTAAAAAAAATAATAATAATAAGTTCAGTACTTCCGGATGTGAGACAGCAGGAGTGCACGATTTTTGGCATTCTTATTTAAATGTCAAACTTTAAATTGAAATTTCAAATTAAGCCAGAATTCCTCAACTTCGTACTTTTTCCTGGGGAATATTTTCAAATCATTTTAGCTTCAGTTGCATCATGTAATTTATTTAATGAATAAAATTTCAAATCAGTTTTAGGAAATTGTAAGCAACTGATAAGAAAATAAAAGTCTCTCCTTGATCTAATTTATGTAAATACAAATTAAAAAGTTAAGCATATTATTTGTATTAAATGTTTTGTAATTAAAATTTTCTTTTTGTGAGCTAAATTAATGACTTTATCTTTAATAAAATTGTAATTAATTAACATTAGTTTAGTTCATTAAGCTGTAATTAGATTTTTGTATCACGTCTCTCTGAGATTAAACTGCATGGAGAGGACGAGAAATTCATTTTACCGGCGATGCCACGCCCATTTGACCCCTTGACCTTTCGCCGCTCTCAGGTCACAAACTCTATCTTAAATTAACGCAGTAAAGTTATATTCAGATAAATAGTGTGCACATTACGTTATGGTATTTTTATGTACTAATTGTTGAATTAATTAAATTTTTCATGGTTTCTCTAATATATACTCTTATAAGAATAAATTTAATAAAAGCAAATAAGTATTCAAGTTTCATAAGAATAAAAGACAAGTCACACAAAATCTTCATCCGATAATTTTCACGATATGTGACTTCTGTCAAAATAATGCTGAGATTTGTACACTCTAATAATTCAAAACTTGCCATCAGATATTCTCGCCTCAGCATCTTCTTCGCCAGCAGAGCGTAGCAGTTTGCATACGCGGCAGGGGCGTTTTTAGAACCTGATCCGCGCGTTTTCACTGTGGAAGAAGTCAAGAGTTTTTTTGAAGCAGCAGGAATTATTAATTATGTTGTTTGAATATAATACTTTTTACTCAATAATGAGATTTATAAGAACGAAAATACAAACCAGAAAGTCTTTTTTTTTTTTTTTTTCAGTTAATAATTTTATGTAAAATTATTATAAAATATTCAGCTTTCTGCTAGTATTTCTTCTATAGATCTGACATTTTAAAAAAACTCTACATACTTTATAATTGTAGGTACTTTATAGTATTCAGTAAAAAAGTATTAAACGAAATTCCCTAGTTTTAAATTTCTGTTAAAGGTGCTTGACAAAACAAAAACACTAAACACTAAAACTTAGACGATTTATTGCAAAAATTTAAATGGGGGCATCAGGATTAAATTCACTGAGAATTTTGTATTTTTCTTTTTTGAAATCTCCTTTGAATGAAAACATTTTAAAATAGACTGTCACTTAGTCCATTATCCATTAGGCAGATGAAAGGAGATGAATATAGAACGACTAAATATAACTTAACAGTTTGATAAAAAAAAAATGTGATATAACTTTGAGCGCAACAAGGTATTTTTTTAATAATAAATTGCCGCTAGGAAATTAAGTGTGCAAGCTAGCAACTCGTTTGTTCAGAACAGCAAATATTTTTTTTAAGAATTAATATTTTTTAATTTGCATCATGTAATAAATAAACTAATAAAAAAAGAGTCAACTTTAATTATTTGTTTGAAACTAAATTAACATAAATTACATTGCAGAAATAATGGAGTATGGATCTAAAAAAAAATTATTGCAGAAATGAATAGAGGGTAAAAAGTTGTGCTATCCTGATTTTTTTCAGATTTTTTAGAGCCCGAGAACTATTTTTAAAAAATTGTTGAAAATACACAGAAGTGACGCCTCTTAACGCCTCTCCTAATAAAAGAATAGGACCTAAAAGGGGCACGTTTTTCAAACCCACAATCCCGGCAAAACTTTTTAGCAATACATCCCGGGTTCTAAAAAATCTGAAAAAAAAAAATCAGTGGAATAACTTTGCACCCTCCATTCATTTTTGCAATAAAAAATTTTGAGGTCGATACTCTAAATTATCTCTGACACATTTCATAACAACTAAATAAAACAAGTGAAATTTTTACTAATTTCTGACGTACTTGATCCAATAAAAGGGTCTATTTTATGGAATGCACTACCACTCTAATATCACTCCAACATTGAGAAATGGTGTGCATGTCGTTTGGCTAAACTTAGGGATTAGAAAACAATCATGTTTCATGTAGCAGCATTTTTACAAAATAAAAAAATATAAAAATAAAACGAAGTAAAATAATCATATTATTTTCCACGTTTGTCTTTATTTTTTGTATTTTATTTTATATTTGAACAGTCTAATTTTTACGGTATCCAATTATAGTACAAAATGTGAGCTCATTATAACATGCAACCTAAACTACAGGGTTCATAAACCAGCAATGTTAAAAATAAAATGAAACAAATTCCAGTTCTAAAACTAAAATTTGATAAAAAAAACACTAATCTGAGCTTGTTTTGATATTCATTTTGATTTTACGGTTGCATCATAACAAACCCTGGTTTTCCTTGCTCAGGGTCTGATACTCTCCCTGGTTATCCTTGCTCAGGGTCTGATACTCTCGGCGTCTGTCCTGGCAGGCTAGCATCCCACGTGACGGTTGCTGCAGCGAAAATTCACCGCGACGCCGCGCCCAATGGCAAGGTAGAGCTCGCTGCACGGTGATCAAAATGCAATCATATGTTGTTGGTTGGAATTTTGATCGCTCGAATGAGACAGGCCAGCCAGACAGCCAGCTGTTACACTAGCCACTTGTGAAGTGCTCAAGCGAAGGGTGACAGTACTTCAATATCTTGATCAAGATGGCTGGCCTGCTTTGTCACGTGGTTAAATGTTTAAATGTCTGCACAATTACAATATCAACGTGGCAGATTAATTAGTGTCAATTTATTCAAATTATTTTAAATTTTCATAGTAAAATCTTATTGCTTCACATGGTGTTTTAAGTTCGAAATGAGATTAAAATTATTAAATATTTTGTCATAAACGTACGTAGTATATATTAATTTACAAGCTACCGTAAAGAATTAATGATTTTGCAAAACAAGACAATTGATATTAATTTTTAATAATACTTTTAAAATATTTAGTGATTAGAAAAGAGCCTTGATAATTAAAAAGTGCAAAAATTGTCTTGTTAAGTGTAAAATATATTTTCTTAAATTTCATAATTGAATTTATATGTATATGAAAAGCTAATACTTAATAAAAGTCCAGATTTAGATATCATATTAAAATAAAATTATTAAACTAATTTCATAATTTTTATAAACACTGAAATAAATAAAAACGTTAAAATGAATATTTCAGCTGAATAGCCAGGTTTTGATCTTGTATTTGATTTGCTTCTGCCACATTGATACTGCTGAGCACATTAGAAGCGCCTGCAGCACTCACTGTAGCATGGGAAAATATTATACCTTATTCTTGTGACGACAGCTCGCGGCCACTCTCTTTCTCTATGGCTTGCTGGGTTAACTTATAAATTGCTCCAAGCATGTCGCCTTTATGTTCTCCATCATGTAAATATATGCTCAGAATGTAGCAGCTAGTTTTAGAACTCTAAGTCAAATCATAAGCTCGATCTGCAAATATTTCAACCAACTTTGGCTTAACCCCCCAAAAAAGGAATGATTTATTTATTCAAGTAGATTTTTCTAATGTAAGCAAAAGTGTATATAGAGCTATTTTTTTTTATTAAATGTGTGTTTGTTTATAGTATTTTTAGATAACAGAAATAATAATTTGAGATTTATTTTTCTAAAAAGAAATTACCACAAATAAACACAGAAACTAACTTTGTTTATGTTTAAAAAATAATCAATGAAATCTTACTTCCCGCTACGCAAACATTTGTTGAAAGGCATATTTTATAATTAAAAGTGATGGTTTTAAAATAATTCTGTTGGATTTCAATAATTACAAAAATGAAGTATTTTAAAATATATAAAAACAGACATGTTCGCAGTATTAATTATTGTCTCTGTGGTAAAGTTTCAGACAGAAATTTGAATATTTACCGCTAAAAATATATATCAGATACCACGAATTGATCAATAATTGATTTGATTTTTGCTTGACACGTTGTTGCAATGTTTCGGAATAGAAAATATTTTTCAACAATTGATAAAGAATGCTAAAAGTGGTATAGGACGAGTTGCGGACCTATCAGCCACAACTTAAAGACGATTCCTCACTGCACTCTCTGTACTCTGTACTGCACATGAATGTCTGTACATGTGTTTCACTATTAATGTAATGTAAAGATATGTCAATCGCGTACGTTCCTCGTTAATTCATATCACATTTTTTATTATGTTCTTTATGATAATTCTCCTGCAGTTCAATGTTTTCAGATGATTAAATGATATCTCTAGCTATCGTGGCTAATTATTTAACAAATTGGTTTTCATATCCTTATATTGATATTTTCTGTTTATGATCATTAGTGCACATTGTGTATTCATATTAGTACTTCCCACCACGATACCTATCAATAGCACAGATGTTTAAAATACAATATTTGATAATTTAAGTATAATATATTAGGGTTGTTATTAAATTAGTATAGCAATAATATTATTTATAGTTTTTGCTAATTGCTTTTTATCGAGGGCTAGAATGCAAGTTGTTCACCTTATTACAATAACATTTATTTATATTGAATGTCATAATAACAAATTTATGTTCGTAAATAATTTGAAGAAAACAATTTGAACTCGCAGCTTTTGAAACATTATGTGTTGTACAGTATTAGCTAGTATATATGTATATTAATTAATTTGATATTATTTTATTTTTATAATAAACCAGAGCCCAAATGAAATGTCGCATGGAGAGTTTTTAGAGACAAGAAAACTATATTTCGTTTGTCCCCCCTGATGTTGGGTCGAATGAACGTGCAATTTTCTTGTCTAGATACTCGTCATTCGACACGGACGTATAGCCATAAGATATTGAAAATATTTCAATTGTTATACTTAGCAATAACTATATATATTATATATATATGTATATATATATACATATACTTGCTTGATCATTATTGATTTGTATTTAATATTTATGTTTTTATATTGCCTAATATAATGGTTTTTATTGATTTGTTCTTGTCATTTGATTTCAATTCTTTTTAGTCATTTTTTTAAATTCATATAGCACTTTGTGTGATATATATGCTGAAATATAAAATATGTAATGTCAATTAGTATTGGAAATATATCAATGGTCACAAGTGATGCTTTAATATTTAATAATTTTAATATTATACATATTATATATGACCTGGAAAACTATATCCACAGTGCCTCACAAATTTCCCTGACCAATAGATGGCAGCAGTGTCGGAGCAATCATTAATTCAGTGGCTGTGATATTGTTTTATCTCCCATTATATTATGCCATAATAGCAATTTAAACAAATATGAAGTCATATTTTATAATTTTCAATGTTTGTTTGCATCATGCAGTGTTTTAAACCATGGGACGATTAGAAAGAAATCAATGCTGCTGATCTATGCTGTAAAGCCAACGATCGAAATAAAATTATTATTATTATTATTATTATTATTATTATAATTTGTGACTATATCAATAAATTAATTGCAAATTTAGTTTAGATGTCATACTTTTAGAAAATTAAGTTCTTGCTTTTTTTAATCAACATCCACTGCTGCCATCTCTACATCTCTACATTATCAGGGTTGTTCCCCCCTACTATTGGTGCATACCTTGCTCTTGTCCTTGCTAAGGTAGTGCTTACCCTAATGTACGCTAGTGCTGGTAGTGCTGACCCTGTGGCTTGGTTGCTGTTGCTTGCAGGCCGCCCCCTATTGTAGTGGAGGACCCGCCGTCGAGTGACGACGCGGGTGTGGGCGATGAACGAGTCGCCACCTCGCGTCGCCGCCGCACTCCCAGACTGAATGGGTAAGTACCACACTAATTGCATCCCTGATCCGTGCCAAAACACGAGGCAATAAAAAAACACACGTAGTTTTTCTAGACGACAATGCTAAAGTACTCTTGTTAATACTCAAGAGTAGACGATGTAATTTTACAAACGTGTGCCAAATTTAAGAGAATGTAGCTTGAATTTCAATCAACAAGGCTGGGGTGGACAGATCTTAATTTACAAGAATTTGTCAACAGAATCAAGTCACGAATATTCAAATTTTAATTAATTTATGAATTTTGTGTTTTATAATTTACATTTCGTACAAAACTGCAATTTTTTATCGTACTCATATTGATACAAAACTGTTTGTATATACACTAACACATTTACATCATTGAATAAATTACTTACCGATTTTGTATTTTCAACGTGATTTTTTTTTCTAATGTCTATGAAATATTTGAATATCGAATAATTATTTATAAATAACAGTTGTTATCACTCCGCTCTCCTGATTGTCAGACAAGTGTAGTTCTGCAGCTAGCTGATAAAGACACAAGATTTTCAAGGAGACGCCCGGCAAGCAATAACTCATTATCAGTTGTGACGTAACGGCCTGGTTTACTGATTGTGTAATGATCTTTAATTGATATTTGATGTTGAGAGTCTTGAAATTAAAATTAGGCTTAAGGTCAGATGTAAGGTGCAAATCATAATTAATCAGGTCATTGAAAATTACAAGTTATAACAAAATGACAATATTGTGACAGAAGGAAATGTAAGTTATTTTTTTGTCAAAATATCGTAAAACATTTATGGGGTTGAAAACGCTAAAAATTTTAATTTTGTAGAAAGTTATATATGTTTAATCCGCTAATGAATTAATGATGTTTTTGTGCTATTGAACGTAGACTATAAATTAGAAGTTTTACTACTGTAGCTTTTGTTATTTATTATGCATATAAAAATTGAATTAATATTGCTATGCTGTGACAATTTAACATAATTTTGTCTTATTATATCAACAATATTTGTTTAATTAAAGAAAAAAATGGACAGCCCACGGTAAAAAAAAAAATATTGAAAGATGATAAATGCTGTATTCAGGGGGTATAGAGGAACATATAATTTTTTAATTAAAATAAATATCGCGCAGATGATTTTTCATAATAAATCAATGATCAGTGTCTTAAAAATTCGTATCCAATTTTTGGTATCGGAGACGAGAGAAATGCTCTCAATATTTATCATGCATAATCAAATATAAAAAAATAAATATTTAGTGGCGGTGAGTGTGCTTTAAAATTTAGGAATTAGAGGTTTTCAGTTGAAATGTACAGCAATAAGAAAAGGGATTTATTTTAACCCTAGCAACCTCTAATTTTAATTAAAGTTTAAAGTATTGTACATATAATCTCATGCTGGTTTTCAAATTAAAGCTTCCCAGCGGAATGACCCCGTAGCAAACAACAAACCCCTATAACTATAAGAAGTGTCTGAATAGACGATAATAAATTTAACACGTCAAAATTTTGTCACATTTTCATCAACAAGTTTGGGTTAAACATATAGTTTAAGATTAATGTTGTTGCAATCTGGATTCATATTATCAGTCAGTTACGGACGCGAGATAATAACCCTCGCATGTAAGTGTGAGATAGAGTCAGTCGTGAACTGGTAGCCGAGAAGTTAGGTACCACGCCCCCCGTTCTCCTGGAGCTCAATTTGACACGTGGTGGTGGTGCGCACCGTTCGCAATGGTGCTGGTTAAACTGCGCAGGCTCAGCAGCTCTGTGGGGCGCAGCGTGGTGTCCATGGGGAGCACTAGCAGGAAAAGGTCTAGGTAAGGAACACAAATTCATTCATCTGCAGACAACACAGTCAGCTCTACGTTAAATTGTGTTATTGCGGTATATAGTAAGGTAAGATTGTAAAAATTTTATTATTTTTTTTTATGAAATTTAAATAGAACATGTATTTTTGAAGTCAGATATAATATATCATATATGTTAAATAATAATACAATAGTAACTGTCACCGAACATAACCTCACAGTGTTATCCGCGCGTCATGCAGGTTTTGATAAGGATGATCACATGCAGGTGTTCTTTTGATCATGTGAGCGAACACCTGGCATCACTTCGGCTGACTTATCTGTCGCATTGATGATCAAGGCTCTCATGAAAATACTGCGTATAATTGACAAGATAATACAATTCAATTATTTAATGCGGTTTTAGTTGATGTTATATAGGAATGGACTTACCGCAATAAATTTTTTCTTTATATTCTAATGAAGACAATATTTCGATATTTTTTATTATAATTTATATCACTCAAACTGTATTACTGTGTTCGAAATACATCAATACTTTGATACTTTTGGTGATTTTTTAAGATCAGCATGCATTTGTACAGAAATAGCATGATAAATATTGTTTACATAATATCATTTTACATGCATTGTAAAATCTTATTTTATATTAAATGTGAGATAATTGGGATTATAATAACTAGTATAATAACGTAAATATGAATTTCTTATCATTCATAATTTTCTCTACAATCTTCGTACAATTATTTATTATACCATTATGAAATGTAATTAAAATACCAAGTACGACACAGTCTTATAATATTCTTGTCAGAATTGCTGTAAAACAAGCTATAAAATTATAATTGATAACTATTCTGAAAATCAGCTTGAAATTTTACTATAAAAGGATTTTTATTTTACAAACATTAATTAACAATTTTACATTCTAATAACATTTAGTGGCTATAAAATACACAGTTAATTACTTCTTGCTATATAACAAATTATTATGATAAAATATATTTTTAGGGCAGTAATTTTTTTAAAAGAATATATTTTTATATGCATAACAATTTTCAGTAAAATATTAATTATTCATACTAATTATATTGTACATAGAATTATAATTGTCATGTAATTTTGTCTTAATGTCAATAATGTCGTAATGTAAAATTATTTACTGAAATAAAAAAATAAAATTAAAAAAAAATCTCAAAAAATTAATTTAATATGATTTGAAATGCCATGATCGTGTTTATTTTAAATGGCGTTGTATAACACACTGATATCGTAATTTTTTAAAAAGAATATATTTTGTGTTGTATATTTTATATATACATGAAAATTCAGTAATTTTGTTAATAATCATCATAGTTATATAATAATTATATAGACAAGTTATAATTGTCACGTTATTTTGTCTTAATGTTAAATATCATTACTGTGTTTATTTTAATGGCGTTGTCATAACACACAAAGATCATAATTTTTTAAAAAGAATATATTTTGTACTGATTATTTTATACATGAAAATATAAATAAAAATTATTAATCATCATAACTATAGTGTTCATAGACAAATTATAATTCTCACGTTATTTTGTCTTAATGTCAAATATCATTACTATGTTTATTTCCAATAGCGTTGTCATAACACAATGATATCACTAAGCATATGATTGTAAAATCGATGCAAGAGTTAATTCCTATACATTGTAACTTTAGAGATAAAAAGCCGGGTGATCATTATTTAAAAACACTATTTGCTGCCACACGGCGCTTGTCATTATTACATTGTTTTTATCTCAAGGTAATCGCCTGATTGAACATAGAATGTCAGCTGTTATTGACAGTACGTTTTAAATATGTCTTAATTGTCCTAACTCCGTTTTAAGTTAAATATTTTTTTTTCTTTCAACTTATTATATCTTCAAATGTTGTAGATATGCTTTAATGTTGGTTGAATAATTTATAAAAAGAAGCCTAAGAATTTAAAAAAAAATGCGGGGACATACATGACCAAAATGTTTTAATTGCCCCCAAATACAAACCAATCAATTAATCAATTTCAAAAATGCACACCAAGGAACATAGTCAGGAAGCCTTGCTGACCCACGGCCTAGCATGCAGGTGCAAATTCCTGGAATGGACGACCTGCATGAAAATTTTTATTGCAGAAATTATAGATGGTGCCAAATTATGATGCTCTGATTTTTCTCAGTTTTTTTTAGTCTAGGCAGGAACTATTTTTAAAAAATTATTGAAAATGCGGCCACGCCCCCTAGAGGCGTTAATAGGCAATAGGCGTTTAGGCCCTATTATCCTTTTTATTCAGGATCCAGGGAGGGGGGGGAAGAGGTAACAGAACTTGCAGAAATTTCAATACTTTTTAAAAATAACTGCGGGTACTTTATGCCCCTGACTGGTACAATATTATGTATAATTATTTACTGAAATAAAAAAATAAAAAAAAAATCTGAAAAAATTCATAGCAGCACAATTTGATACCCTCTATTCATTTTTGCAATAAAAAAAATCATTCATGTTGTTCATAGACATTTTAGCCTTTTCAACATAGAGGCATCGTCTATTTGGTAATTTATATTATAGATATTTTTGGATATATTATAATACTGATTTTCTTATGTTTAACATAAAAATAAATTTCAGTAAGAGTTATTTTAATTGTATTTTTTAATTATCAACCACAATGTCCTCTGTATACAAAATATTACTGTGCAATAACTTTAAATTTAAAAATAACAGAAATCACGATGCAATATATAACGTATTATTAAGTAAATGTTAAATATTAGATACGCTAATGGAAATTGATAAGTTTGATTGTTGGGGAAAAAAATAATAAAAAAAATAGCAGTATTATATATATATTTTTTTAAAAAATGAATTATATAATTATTATGTACTTGTACAGTACATTACATAAAAATACGTGAAAAAATATTGAAATTGCTAGAAACATAGATTTAGTGATTAAAGTTCTAATCAACATGCCTGCATGCATATCACGCATATTTTTTTGTTACTTAGCCCCTTAAAAATCATATGAAATTCGGAAATTCAATAATTTAATATATAACATATGAAATGTTGTTTAACGAATTATTTTAATCTTACGTATGTATGTAGTAAAATAGGAATGAGAATTATTTTTACGATCCGTGGGTAAATGTTAGGGACAAGGAGATAATTAATTGATCTGAAAGCTAGAACAAGCTTGACTGAATAGCCGTCATTTTATCATTCTGAAAGTCCTTAAGAACGTTATTTCTTACTTTACATGAAATTTGTATTGCATAATTGAATAGATAGAACTGGGAGTTGTATTTTTTCGTGTTTTTTTTTCATGCTGTTAAACGCTTTGACGTCCTATAGTCATGCAAATATTTAAATGTAATTATATGGAAAAAGGCGATACATGACTATGCGTCTCAGCGTTATGCAGCACGATTTTTAGGTTACTGGAAGCTAAAAAAAAAAAAAAAAAAATGCAAAATTGATGACACAAAGTTCTTTATCCATTTAAACGATAAAAAAATGGATACTCATGAATCCATGTTAATTTTTATTGAATGATAAATTACATTTTAAAAGGTATTGAATCTAGAAAATGTATTCTGTCGAGCTGTCACTGAGACACAAATAATTAAAAACACATTAATATGGAGTGTGTTTTACAGTGTTATGTCCTTTGACATTAGAGTGTAGACGATAACAGAACTATTACGATACTATCAAAATATGATCTTCACCTGGCGTACGTGCTTGGTTTTTATTTATCAAAATCTCTTATCAAATTCTTTACTACGTTCAATATTTTGTTTAATCGCAAATTAATAGACTATTGATATTTTTTATTACTATAAATAATTATATATTTCAATTTTGAATATTTTTGTTATATCTTTTATTACTAATATTATCTAAAACACGCGTGTAAATAAGTATAATATTTTGCTATAGACTTTTATACTATTTATAGATCAAGGTCTTCTGTAATATATGACTACAGTACAGTGACAGCCATAGCCTAGAACTGCCTGCTATATCACTTTATCGAACCATCATTTAGAGGACTTGAAGAGCAAAGTATATTTATTCGACAAAAAGACTTTTAAATTTATATTGTTCAAACTATGAGTTTTATAGCTTTTTTCCCGCAAACTATATCGTACATTAAATTTTGTGATGTTTTGTTTTATATTCAATAAACAACATACATCCTGAGATTATATATATAATATATCATGGGGTGTAGTTTTAATAAAAAGGAAATTATTTATGAATAAATAGACGACATTTTAATCAATAAATAAAAAATGCATTAGTATTGTAATAAAGAGATATTTAAGATATAATGTTAAATTTAATATTATTTAGTAAAAAAAAAAAAAGAGGTATTTCGTATTGACTGGTACCGGTGGCGCCCCCCTCGCCCCGCCCCCTCGCCACGGTTGGCGCCGCAGTATGTGGCCACGGAGGCTTGCCGGCAACACAGGAGCGAGCTAGCACTCCCCCGGTAAGTCTCGGTACTGCATACTTCCTGCACACGTAAGTAGCGTACGTACCAATTACCAGCACCTCTCCAGAGTACACTTTGTAGCTCCATTCATGTCACAACCTTAATTGCAAACAAGACTTATATAATTATATTATATATATTTTTTTCTTTTTGGTTTAAGTATAAAATTAAATTATTATTTTTGAAAAAAAATATACTCTTGTGGGTTTAATATGAAAATTTAATGAAATTTAAAAGAAGAAAAAAAAAAAAAACATAACTGAAAAAGTATAAGATTATTTTTTAACATAAATTTATTTTTAAGTAATATACACTTATTTAAATATAGTGGTTAAATAAAGTATACTAAGAATTATAAACATTAATCACAAAAGACTGATGCGTTAATATGATATTTATGTAAAGTTATATTATAGTTCTTATCATATTTTTAGTATTTTATAATATAGGTTAACCTAATAACAAAAAAATATTTTATAAAGGAACAGAAATTATTAACAATTCCTTTGATCCATTATTGCGTTTCGTTGCTCCTGTCAGCTAGGCAAAATACTTGGAAGTACGAAGGTTTGCCTAGCTTTCAGGCGCTACATAAAATGATAAGGATGAAGCATGAAGCAATGCAAGGCTCGTCTCAGACACTTGGCACACAAACTGAAGTCTCTTACATCCACTTCTTTGTGAATGCAGTATAAAATGCACTCTGCACTCTTACGGCTTTGATGCAAATTGTAAGGGAAAAAAAAATTTCAAGCTGTTTACTTCTTGAAGACAAAAATAAATGTAAACACGAATACAAAATTCTATATATTTTTTTAACCTTATCTTTTATGCATTTTCTTCTTTACTTTAATCTGCAATCAGAATATTAAAGTAACTTTAAATAACAGTTTATTATAAAGTAATGCATAGTAAAATTGCATCAAAGTACTTGCACTTCATCAAAATTTTATTGAGTTACCTCAATAATTGGAAAATTGTTATAAAAATATATTATTTTATTCTCTTTTATATATTACCTGAAATATAAAATAATTTTTTGACAGTTTATAAAACAGACTATATACATAGTTATATGGGTGCACGGCTAGTTTTAATTATAACTATAATACCCACTTTTCAGATGACATGATAATAATGTAATAAATTTACAATTTAATATATTTATAACAGTACAGAAGATCATATTTCTCATTTAAAACACGTTACAAAATGATAATATGATTATAATGTTAATGAATTAACTCCGGTTACTGCCGCAGTGGTGGTGGCTCTCGTGGTGTGTTGGGACTGTCCTCACGTTCGCCAGTGTGGAACCGTAATGGACGCCAGGACCATCTTATCTTAATTACGGCACGGACGGCACCGCCCACCGAACTGATGAAAATCCACCGCCTACCAACTCCGTACAAATACAAAGCTTCTTGTTTCAACCCACGAAATTACTTCATTTATCTGTCGTTTCTAACATATTAATTATGTTTGAAAGTTAATTACATAACTTCTTCATAAATTTTAGAGAAAAAGCTCTTATCGAGTTAAATGTAAAAGAAATCCTAAATCGAAACTTGCTGATTTATATTTTTTTTATATATTTTTATTGCGACTATAGTTCCAAACATGGCGACAAAAAAAGGTTATTCACACGCGTTTTGTCAAAGTAAACGATCGGGACTCACTCAGATAAAAACCGATTAATTTACAAAACGATTCCTCTTGAACGGTTTGGCTTATCTAGTGGCTTCCATGCACGCGTGCCGCAAGTTCCGTTTCCGTCTGGTCTTTTCCAACGTCCGGCACTGAAGGCATTTGCTCAATCCATGCATGCAAGTTCTCATACTGGCCGGTCCTGCTCATGGGATTTCCTACGATAAAAGCAGACGATATATTTGCCAATCCGTGGGTAATACGTTCAAAAAAAAATAGACAAAAATTACTTTAAGTGCAGCAGTTGCATTCTATTGCTTACATCTATCAGTTTTTAAATCACTTTTCTTCTTTTGTGATAATGTCATTTTCAAAGACGCTGCAAGCTCTTTTTTGGTATCAATAACACATGCAGAAACTCCAAAAACATGACGATATATTTTCCTATTTTCGAGTTTAAAAAATATTATATTAAAAAATAACAGAAAAATATTATAGGTATTCGACCTTTAAAAATTTTCATTTAAAAAGGAAATTGATATATTACCATGTAATGTATTTTGTAAGAATAGCAAGAATAAAAATTCCATTCTTGAAAATAATGAACGCTCGACTGCATATAAAAAACAATGTTCTAAATGATTTTCTTATGTATAGAAGATAATTTTATCTACAAATTTATTTCTCTATTTGTTCCACTCGTATCTTCCGACAGAGCTCACATCAAGAAAGGTTATCGCATCATACACGAGGCTATAACGACACAAGTGAGTCTCGGTGCCGTCGCACAGTAATGGCATTCCGTAATGACTTAGTCATTGATCACTCGGTAGACCGACACTATATGTAAGCAAATTACACAACTCATATAGTGTTTGAAGCTAAAACTGTAATTTCATTGATTTGATCAAATGCTTTGTTTTGGTAGTAGCTATTGTTATCTTCAATCACATTCTTTAAACATATACACAAAATACACACCTATATTATGTTATAATATTTTGATTGCATGTTGGTATATTTGGTAATGAGGTTCAGAATTCGATGGTGCAAACAAAGCTTAATGTTGTTCGTTTTTTTGTTTTTTACAAAATTTTCAACAACTTTTTTTTTTAAGTTTTTAAAACTTAAAAAAAAGACTACGTTTAACGTTTTGAAATCTTCCCAAAATTTAAAATATTTGCTATCAATAAGGAAACAAGTACAAATTAATAAAAAAATAGGTCGATGATAAAAAAGAATTAAAAGCTTTCCTTATAAAATTAATTTTTTTTATTTGATAAGAAAGGAATACATTATAATCATTATATTGATAGGACCCAATGTGAAATATATGACCTTGCTTAAGCTAGGTTACGTTTTGAAGGTCAAGTTGGGGTTACGCAAAGGTCATATTCTTGCTCTGTTCATTGCGAAACTATTAAACTGTAAAATAATAATATGGATACATTATACGTGCATTTGTGTGCACCATCTTCAATTTACGTTTGCCATCCTTGGCAAACGTAAATTTCTGAGCACCACTTACGTAGTGGAGGGGGGGGGGGGGAGGAGGGAGAAATGGCACTGACAACCAAGATTGCCAATCAATAATAGAAGATCGGAAAGAAGGAGCCAAAAGTCGCATTGTCATACGTAACAATGGATTCATAATAACCATCTCGCTCTTCTCTAAAAATATACAAAATCCTCTTTTGTTGGGCTTATTATATTATATAAGTCGTCATTGTGTCCCTCACACTTCAAGCCATCTTCACAGCGGATAGAAAATGATGAAGATTATTATTTATAGTTTTTTTATTGAATTCATTGAAACAGAAATAATTCAATAAAAATCTTCAAATTTTGAAAACCTTTTGTACGTGTTTATTTACAATGCAAAGTAGTACGTTTTGCAGTACTTTATTTAAAGCAAAAAGAAAATTTTGTTATTATTATTTATTTATTTATTTTTTTTTTTTTTGCTTTTTTTGTTTACATAAAAGAAAAAAAATATGTTTGAAAGTTTTAAGGAAAGGAGAAGTTGCTGTTAATATTCATTACTAAATTAAAGCAGTGATGTAGGAGATCTGTAGACAACAATCCGTTTTCTGCTTTTACTCGCGCTCTCCTCGGAATGGAAAGGTTTCTACCCTCCCCTGCTTGCTGCGTCTAGCTGCGGCTGTGAATAAGTTAAAGTCCCTGGAGAAGAGAAAATGGAAGTACAGCCGGAGCCAGCTTTTGCTTGCTTGCGTCACAATGCTCTCTCCGCAGATTCGAACAAAAGGTACTGCAGCATTACACCGTCCAAATACAGTGAGAGTGCTCAGTGCTCGCCCTTTAACCCCGCCCACCTTTTCATCAAGAAAAAGTTTTTCATTTTTATCTTGTTGTATATTTTAAAATATTTTGCCACTGCAGCTTTTATTTGTTCTAGTGGTGTACTGCTGACTGCATGACATTCATCTGCATGTTAAGCAGGATGTGCCAATTGTGACTTGCTGGTCCGTGCGACCCCTGATGCCCCTGTCATCGCCCCTCGACCTCTCATCGCTCAGTTAATATTATTGCTAAGCGCTCCCTATTGTTGTGCTGTCAAACCGTATTATGATGAGGCTATAGAATTATCAAGTTTGAATGTTGCTTTATAAATGGTTGTGCTAATAATATTTAAAATTGAAAAGAACTGCATGATGAAAGGCTCCGTATAAATAATCAATAAATTTATAATATGATATTGTGCTTTTATATTAATGAAATATATTTTTAGAAATAGTTTATTTTCATGCACATATATAAAGTTTTCTAAATTTACTATTTAATTAACTAATAACCTGAGATCAACTAGATTATTGATTAACAAAAAAAATAATAAAAAGAAAACCTTTGGGAAATTCTGCCCTTGTTTCCTCCCTCTGTGCACTGCTGACCTTTATATTAGAGACTCAGCAGAGCGTGATTGTTTTGACTCATTCCTAAAATGGACATCGTATGGCATTTAGTCATGCGTGCACACAGGATATAATGCTAATATACAGAGTGTCCCAAAGATCTTTAGATTTTTCAAACCCAAATAGCAACCGTTTAGTATTTTTTAATGTTCATTTTATGTACATCAAATTAAAGCTCTGAATTTAACATTTTCAAAAATGTGAACAGATTTTTTTGTTTTAAATGTGATTTTTCTTTTCTAACCGTTAGAAAGCAAAATGGTCACTTTTTTTCAGAATCACGACTGCTCCTGCACCTAAAAATTGATTGCGTCAATTCTTACGCTTGTTGATTTTTTTTCAATGCAAATGCAACAAAGCCTCTCTAAATGGGCTCCGTTGGTGGCTCAGCAAACATCCAGTCCCTCCTCGAACTCACGCCACACATTGCGCAGCATGGCAGGCACGGTGGACTGGATCGTGGTAGTGATGTCTTGCTTTAGCTCCAACGAGTCTCACACTGGAATTTTGAATACGTTGTCCTTCACATAGACCCATAGGAAAAATTGTGAGGGAGTGAATTCAGGGAACCTGGCCAACCTGGGGACCCATGTTGTGGGACCCCAGGTCGATTCATATGCCTGGAAACACCTCGTCCAAAAAACGATGCACGAAAAAGTGCAAAAACCTCCCATTTTGCCTTCTAACGGGTAAAAAGAAACATCAACTTTCAGATTTTTTTTTCTGTTCACATTTTTCAAAATGTTAAATTTGGAGCTTTAATTTGATGTATATAAAGTGAACATTAAAAAATATCAAACGGTTGCTATTAGGGTTTTAAAAATCTAAAGATCTTTGGGACACCCTGTATATAATTGGACTTAATCTTGATCCAATCACACTGTCTTATTAAGATACTTTTAAATTTTATTATATACTTGTCAGTCTCAGTATTTTGCATGCGTAAAATGTAACTATTATGCTAAATGAAATGTAATATTACATAAATTATGTTAATTGCAATAACGTATATAGAAATTATTTTAAGTAATTCAATTAGTAATTCTAGTATGCTGAGATGGTTGGTCCCATACAGGCCATATTATATAATATACAGTTCAAAATTGGTGCAGAGTGCGTCTCATATTTTGAACTTCAAAGGTTACAATGAAAATATATATGTTTGTTTTATATTATCTTGCTAAATGAGACAAGCTTTCATGCAATGCTTTAAAAAAATAAAAAAATGACTGTTTCCATCTGTTGAAAAAGAAAGGCACATGTTGTCAAAAACAGAACATCATAATCAGTACATTGTGTAACAAGCTAAATTGCTTCAGTATTATTATGTATAATGGAGTATTGACCTAAAATTTTTTTATTGCAGAAATGGATAGAGGGTGCAAAGTTATGCTACCCTGATTTTTTTCAGATTTTTTAGAGCCCGGGAACTATTTTTAAAAAATTATTAAAATTTCTTTTTGTGACGTCACGAGACGCCGCTCTTTAAGAAAAAGATAGGACTCGACGCCGCGTGACGTCACAAATAGGACTTTCAATAATTTTTTAAAAATACTTCCCGGGCTCTAAAAAATCGGAAAAAAATCAGGGTAGCATAACTTTTCACTTTTCACCCTCTATCCATTTCTGCAATAAAAAAAATTGAGGACAATACTCCATTTATATCATGTACAGGGTGTTTCTCCCAGTTGTTAGCAGACTGTTAGCTTTCCAATGATATACCAAAATCAATCATGGGATTGGACTATTATTGTTTTTTAATAAAAATTATTTCTAATTCTTGGGAATTTATAAACACCCTGTATAGTTATTATTAAATTCAATGCAATTTTTTTTTAACAAATTTTGGCATACATTTTTAATTTTCACTCAACACGATTTTTTTTTTAATGACCGGCTCTTTAGTCGAGGTATGAGATTATCCGTTAGGCGTGGGATCGTATGGCTTCATTAAGCCAACTGTTTCATTTCATGAGAAGGTTGGGCGTGGCGGGCACACGTTGAGGTATGTAGGAGGCTCGCCGTGACACAACTTCAGACCTCGGAGAACAGCCGTACTACAACAACATTGCAGCACTCCTCGCGAATAGCTGTGAGAGTTCTCTGTAGCAGAGGGTACCGTATAATAACAGAGCCAATCAACTGCAATTCCTGCTATAAAGTTAAAACTGCAGCTCCATCTATATATAAAATTATATATCATATAATTATATACATCATGTTATAGATATATTATTATCAGTCAACTTCTTCATTTCGTTGTATAAAAACAAACATTATTGCAAACGTAAAGTAGTCTGGTTTTGGCGGATGGCGGGTTTTGCAATTGGTTGGTTTCAGTCAGAGTTGTATAAGATATAAGAGCAAATATATTAATTATCGTTTACAATAAAATATTTAATATTGAATTGAACGGCTTGATTGCATGTACTGCAGTATTATATATCTTAATTTGTAACAACTTCTACAGCTGTTGATATTTCAATAAGGACATTCATGGACGCTTTTTTCGATGCTATTACAAGTGCATGAAGTGCATTGTGCATAATGCATAACACAATCTTATTCAAACATTTTTTATCTTCTTTTTTAAACATGACTATTACGATAATTTCACAAATTGAGCCTGCAGCCACTATGTAATATACTTTCTTATAGAACTGCTTGACGTAAGGCATATAAAAAAATTGTATTTGTATTTATCTATTACACATAAAGAACCATGAGGTACATAGTGTTTACAATATTTTAATATTGCTAATACCTGTAAAAAAGAAACATGATAAAAATTAAAACATAATATATATTAGTACACACTAAATTTTTAGATGCTAAATTGGTTTTCAGTACTTTATGTCAGTACAAAATTTCTCCAGTTTCGTCTTACATCCAGCACTTTTGACCTATAAAACACTTATTCCAAGTACAAATTTGGTACTGAAAAAAGAGAGTAAAAAAAAGTACAAAAAATTGACTATATATATATATATATATATATATATATATATATATATATATATATATATATATATATATATATATATATATATATATAGTTACAATCACACATTATTGTCCAGTCAGTTCACGATACTTGAGAAAATAAAAATTACATATCACAGAAAATGTTATTAATTGAGAAACAGTATCATATTATATTCCAATTATCTGGACCAATTGCTTATTCTTTTATTATTAATCTATTATAAGATTTATAAGAAAAGCATTAATGTTATTGATAGTGTCTTTTTCCTTGTGACGATAGCATGAACAGTTTAATTTTCTCCCTTTGCTATTTTTTGTCCATCAAACCTGCGAAGGATTGTGTGCATGTTTGAACAGTAATAAACCTTGCAGGAGCTTAATTATAATGAGCATTTTATTATATTATTATACACATTATTATCTATTTTTATATCATGGTATTCATGGTATATGCACACATTGATCTGAGATTTTATTGGATTCTCTTTTATTTTGCTTGGGTAAATAAAAGAATGTGTATCTTTAATCTGCATGACGTCATATATTATAAAGGTGTAAGTGTTTTTAACAAAGATATAAATATTATTGTCTAAATATAGATTATAGTCAGCCCAGGACGTCATTCAAAACTATTTCAACAGTTTGAAGTGTCGGAAACAAAATCTATAATATTGCAGTCTTGCTTGGTCCACATAGCCGAAGTCAATGTATCAACAAATTCAATGCATGCAATCAATATTTATACAGAATATGAATTAATAATGATTTCTGATTATAATGTTATACTAGGGCGGGGTGGCCTTAACGAAAAGGCCCCAAATCAGTGTGCAGTGATCATTTGCAATGCCAGTCTTAATTTTTCAAAAAAAATTTCAACGGGTTCGAAGAAATTGCAGGGGTTTTAATAGGGGGCTTGGATTTGATAATAATCATGTTGTGAAAAATATTTGCATCAAAAAATATACAGAAATAAAAAATAAATAAAAATAGTAATGAAAAATAATAAATAAAGCGAAGATACAGCACCTCTGAGTCGAGTAGGTCCACTTTCTTTTGTCACCATTTATTACAAAGTCGTCAGCAACAGCAAAGCGAATCGTAGAAGGTGGGGCTCCTTAATCGGATGAAACCGGGAAAGCGGAATTCGGTAGGACTTTTTAATCGGATGAAACCGGGAAACCGAAAAGCGGAAGGGGGCTTATCAGAAGGAACCTGGTAGCGGACAGTGATTTAAATCAAATTCAGTAACCATTCACATTTTACCTTGCAAGTCTTGGTATCTGAGTCAACCTCGCTAGTCGGCGGTTAGAGAACGAATGACTGTTGAGAACGTCAACGACATTCTCAGAAATTTTGTAATCACGTCCTCTCGCCGTTCCCAACAATGCTTGTTTACCCGTTGCCATGGCAACGACGATCCACAAGCTGTGACGTCATGCACATTACGGGGCCTCTCGAATGTTGGCGGGAAACCGTTCAAACCGCGGTGCACGCGCGATATAATATGCATGAAACGTGTTTCCCACCCAATAATGATCGCCAGCAGATTTAAATATTGCCGCCCGCTTTATTTTTTGATTTTCCCGCCTTCCTCGATCATTTCCGGTTCCCGACAGTACTAAATTCGAGTTTCTGGCATAATTTTACATGATACTGGACTGTAGAGGGGAGATTGATATGGCTCGCAACGCGTAAGAATAAAAAACATGCGTTCGTCACGGGTCCGCCATTCATACGCAGCTCGGCTCCTTCGGAGACCTCACCTAACCATATAATGGAATAAGATAGTGTTGGCCTTTCGAAAAACAGCTCGGCTCGTTCCTCGCCTCGCTTAAATTTCTTGGATAGATGCGTGCGGGCAATGAATAACATTGCCAACTTATACGCAGCTCGGCTCGTTCCTCGCCTCGCTTAAAATTGAATATCAAATAAAATATTGATCTGAGCGTTAAATAATGGTTATTTTCAAACTCCAGGGATGTTTTTACGTATAGAAAGTCAATTTAATATTTTATTTACCCTTAAACAACACCTGTACATTGAAATCATGCATGGAATCCAGCATAGTGCATATAAGAAAAATAGGTATTTCGCCCGCCGCCATCTTGTTTTTCGAGATAGGTAAAATCCGAGGCCAGATTCGTGTTCAGCGTGGTTGATATAGTCAGAAACCATCGAAAACTCAATTTCGATTTTTCCCCCTATCTTCCCCATGTATAAGCGGTGAGAGAAGGGGTCCCCCTTCTGAAATTTTTGTCAAAAACATAAAAGTCCAAAAATCTCAAGAACTATGAGTCGCAGCTTAAATCTGAAGACTGCATCTTGTCCGGCTCAAAAAACTGGTCTAGAAAAGTTGGACAAATAATTTTTCGGGACACACACTTTCCCGAAATCGGGATTTTGGATATCGAAAAATTCGTATCTTCGATCGGGCCGCGTGGGCCCCCTATGTGCCGGAAAATTCCCAAATTTGGTTTTTGGGCATTGTTTTGGGTCCCCTACAACCTCCCGTCGAGAGTTTGCTCGAAAAAAAATTCCTTCCCCGAGTTTGACGCAACCCGTAAAAAATGGGTATTTTGGCCGGCAGATCCGCCCGCAATGCTAATCAAATGGCCCCATGTTATTCTTATGGGGATTTGAGACCAGGCTTTCGTTTTCAAAAAAACGCACTTTCGGTGGTTGCAGAGGGTCGAGTTGGGTATCAAATTGAAGGGCACATGGTGTAGAGTCCATAAAATGTCAGAACAAAGTTGTGGAACGTTGCGCTCGGCCGCCATATTGGATCCAAAACGCGTACTTTGAAGGGGAGGCCCTTCGGGCCCCGTAAGACCCACATTCTTGAAACGCATATTTTTAGGCGTGGGACGCTTAGTTTTAACAGGATTTGACAAAAAAACACCATGTCAATAACGTAAAAAAAAAGTTATTCGGGAAAAGGATGCGTTTCCAATGTTATCCTTATGGGAGGAGGTTGTTTTGCATTTCCCGCTTGCCTGGGCTAATTCTCATAGTTGGCATCGATTTGAAAAAAGTTTCTGAAAGAAAAAGAGTGTGGGCAACTTTCATACTGCGCGGAATTTTCGATTTCAGGTGTGCTCAAAAGTTATTCGAGGGGGAAAGTGGTCGATTTTTAGCATGCGTAAACCCTATGTTCCCATGCGATTTTTTGACTTTTTTGAAAATCGAAAAATCGAGCCGAAGAAAAGTTAGGACTTGCCAAAAGCTTTCAGAAAAAGTCTTAAACTCGTTCCTAACCGAAAAATTGCCGAAACTGTTGGGGGGGTTCACCAGATTGAAGCTTGCAAAAAAGCTTTTGAAAACTACCCCTCTGGAGGGGGCCCAAGGGGCCCCAGGGGCCCAAATTGATATTGGTCAGATAGTCCGTTAAATTTGAATCTTGATGGGTCCCAATACAAAAACCGGGGGCCCCTTCGGGGCCCCTTTTATGGGGTCCAAAAATAAAAGTTGCACCCCTAGGGGTTTCGGGTGCCATACTGTACAGATCCGGCCATAGCACGGTGAGTATGCTTTGGAGGTGCCATGTTTGTAATTGGCGAAGCTGCGTCGTCTGTCGGGACACACTTTTGCCGTGGGGACCTCCGCCGTAGCTCTTCAATCTAATGATTTAAGGTAAAGGCTGTAAAACACTTTTTTTTCGAGGTCCCAAACTTCCGGGGACCGCAGCTGCGGAACCAAAACAGATAGGAGGGAGCTCACATGAAGCTAAAAGATGCCCGACACAGTCTTCTAAACGATTCGACCAAAAAAAGTTTCAGTTACCAACTTTAAATGACTTTTTCGGCAAAAACTGCAAAAACGGCAATTTTTTTTGAAAAAATCACTAAAACGGCCATAAAAAATTTTTGGGGCACAAATTCAAAAATTACACCTCCCATATAAAAGTTTACGTCCCGGGCTACATTTCGCCCATTGGGAACTAAGCTCTAACTCTCAAAACCGCTTACCGGTGGTTTTTTAAAAAAATTAACATTATCGCTTATGGCGGGCGAACGGTGCGCCGGACGCCATCTTTGAAGGCAAAAAGTAGGGGTAGCGTATGTTACCTAAAGCCGTTTTTGGGGTCAAAACGTCATTTTTCGGAAATTTTTGAAATTTCAGGAATTTTGGAAATACCCCCCGGGAATTTTTGGGAATTTTTGGATTTTGAAAATGACGGGTGGGGCCCTTCGGGCCCCACCCGGGACGCGCCCTGCGGGCGCGGCGGGGCCCTGCGGGCCCCGCGGAGGGCCCTCCGGGCCCCTCAAAGATTCTTGACCATGCATTTCAAATCATAGATTTAGTGCTTTTAATATAATATAATATTGCAATAATTGCAATGTACAACAAATTTTTTCCTGTTTTTTTTTTCTCTAATGCCAATATAATGATACTTTTGTGTGTTTTAGAAACACGTATAAAGTATTTAGCTTTAGCTTTTTTAACTGAACCCTAGTACAGGGTACTGGCCACATTTAAGTGACTGAATTGAATTTAACCTCCCGGCTTTTCGTAGACTCTACTTTTGTGGGTCCCTTCCAAACCGGGGCGGCCATGGCCTAAGCAATTCATCCCAGCATTCACCTGGTTGTGACTGAGGAAACCATGGAAACCTTTGTCAAGATGGTCGGCAATTGATGGAGGATGCCATCAATCACCTCCCGGATGCACGAGTGGGTGTTCTTTAGCAACCGTTACTTGTGAAAAGTTTGGCGGTGCATGGCTGGAATCGAACTCACGACCATCCGATTACGAATCAGAGGTGTATACCACTGCGTCAAGTGCCCAAATAAAGTATTTTGATCATAGTTAGAAGAATTTTAATTGATTTACGTGTAAAAGCAAGCATCGTAAAAAATGACCACAAATTGATCGCTCGCTCATCACAGAGCTCCGTTACGTAACGCCGAGTACTAGAAGGATTCGCTCGAGCCGCCGTCAACACGTCACTGGGGGGTTGTCCATCCATCAACTGACTCCTCCACCTGCCGCACCGAACGTGCGTGATGGTGCGGCGAACCCCTGCACGCTGACTGTAATACATTTTATAGTGACTTTTCCCCCGAGGGATCAAATATTTTCATTTGAAACACGATTGGATTTTTTTATCTTATAAATATATATAACAGAAAAATTAATTACTTGTTTTTCTGTATTTACTTATTTTCCTTGTCATTTCTATAGCTCGTATATAATATCTATAATTTTACAGTATACATTGCATGAAGCAATATCATAATTGAATCATTTTTTCATTAAAAAAAATTAATTTCGAGTATATAGCTATATACTCTATATAGTATATGAATATAGTAAAAAACTCAATTATTAAAAAAAAAAAAAAAAAAATGCCTTAGAGAAATTGTTAAGGAGGATAATTATTTTTTAGTAATTCCTCGTATTGTCTAGTTGTTGTTGGATGTGTCCACGGCGGGCGCCACTTCTAGCACCACGTAGTCCCCCCCTCCCTGCCCCCTACCCCCTTCTCCTAGCGTAGCAGCAAGTCAGCGACCGCGGCGGCGCGACGGAGAATCAAGATGGCGCGCCAGAGTGAGCAACGCCGACGTGACTCTCCGCTCAAATTGTCTGTCCTCTCCTGGTAACTATCCCTATCCTATTCTATATATTAATCGTCTTGATTTCTATACTCCTATCCCCAGTCAATTTGATTCATAATCATCATCTCGCCTCACCGCATCCACATAATCCTACTTTGACCCTGCTCTTCGGTCGGCCCACAGGAGTCGACACGTTGAGAATCTTTCAAATTCCTGCCATTCCTTGCATGTTGTCGCCTGCATCATCAACCTACATTATTGCACCCCACACCACACCGTCAACCCAATGTCCTAAAATCCAACCAATTCCTTGTGTGGTTTTGGTTCACCCACGGTAACACGTGGTGGGCATATAGGTACCACTTCCATCATCACCTTGCATCCCACATTCCATAATCATCCTATCCATTGTTCGTCCATTATCCTTTACAAGACCCTGCAAAAAACAGTTCAACTATACAATTGATCCAAGTTACTCAGTACGTGGAATTATAGCCGTTTAGGCTCCTTCCAACAATTGTAAGAAGAAGAAGAAGAAGCGGCGGCGCGACGGCCTGAGCAAGCACAGCAGTTGTCTTGGCGGCGACCGTTCGTCTGACGTTCAGTCTCGCGCTCGCTCGCTAGTCTAGCCGTTGATACCGTCCATAATATTAACACATAGTGAAGGAAGTGAGTAGAGATGAGGACCTCAGAGATCTTAAATTTAATTTACCTATGTTGATCTCAACGGCACCCTTTTCTTCTGAACAACGGGGAATGTTAGGGATGTTGTGCTTCGTACAAGGATCTGTAAAGGATGCGACTACCAAAAGGAATAAGAGAAAAAGGTAAGAGAGACAATTATTATGTATTTTATATAGCAATGGCATATAAAATTAAAATATTGGTGTTGTCGATATAATCATTATAGTACTCTGTTGGTCTCCTCGACCTCAATATACCACACGTGAAAGCCCTGTAGCTGATATTGTATATTAATGTTGTTTTTCTGTACAGCTGTCAAATAGGTAAAACCCAGCATTCACTTGATGGTCATTACATTATATATTGTAATATTACTGCATGTGTCATTAAATGTTTTTATTTAATTATACATTTGGTATAATATTTTTACAATACTTTCTTTTTACTAATATAATTGCAATATAATAAAAATTATCATAAACTCTTTTTAACCCTTGCTTTATTGTTGAAATAAAATAGCTTAATTTATATTTAAAAAAAAATCTATATTATTTTACGTAAAGTACATGTAGCATTTGTTTCATTGTGCATACTTAATTGGATTCATTGAAGTTACTCCCTCGGTGACAGCGAGAGGGGTTAAATTTTTCAAGGAGTGGTCGTCTAGAGCTTTTGCAGGGGGTTGGTTGGGGGATGGGAACAGTAAAAAGGGTGGCTGGCGTATAGCCAAGGGGTGGTTCAGTGACTGGTTCCACGCGGCGGCGCAATGCACCATATAGTTGTGCCAGACAAAAACTATAACTTTCATAGATTATAACTATAATAATAACTCCCCTGCATTATCTCCATCATAATTATAATACAACATCATAATAACTGTTTGAGAATAATTTTTATATTATTAAATTTTATTGTTATGCTAAGAAACATCTTTACAATAGAATATTATATTTTCTTAGCTTGATGTTATTACGGTACTTTTTGATCACCAACGGTCAAATGTAAACTCCATCTCACACTAACTTGGCGTTTACGAATCACGTGATACGGTGTATACTAAGAACCAGTAAGGTATCTAGAATTATTATTATTATTATTACATTTATATACCTTATGCAATGGAATTATTGCATAGACCTTTACCTACTTTACTTTTATGTTGTGTATAATAAAATTATTTATTAAACGTTCAACTTCAATAGTCGTAAAGTTGAATGAAGGTAACGGATGTTGATTTAATTCGGTGTACTTTCTCACCTGCAAGTACGTAGGAATTACCATCAAAATGCAAATTAAAATCTACATCATTTTTTATGTGGGCTCATGAATATAAAATGAAAAACAGAAGACACGTGTAGAAATTAATTTAATGCTTGTTTTCGAACCTGTTAATTAATAACAAAAATTAATGCTATATGTTCATTATTTAATTTAGTCAGGTATATATTTAAAATCAAATTTTATTGTAATAGGGATCGAATTAAAAAAAATTGCATATTTTAATATTTATAATTTATAATGGTAAGCGGAAAAAAAACCCTCGGAAAAAAAACCCTTGTATTAAAAAACCCTAGGAAAAAAAACCCTCGGGGATAAAAAACCCACGGAAAAAAAACCCTTCGCTGAAGGAGCAGCCCCAAGGAGCATTCGTGCTGGCGTAGTAGCGCGGTAGCGAGGTTTCACGTTTTTTTTTTCCTATTTTGACAGATTATCATTATATTTGTTCCAATAATATATATTACATAAGATATCATTTAACCTATCAGATATTATAATTTTCAAATGTTCATTATTTTATGTCTATATGTTATATAATAATAATACGAGTTTGACGACGACTTTTTTTGTTTTATTACTTTTTTATTTTAATTATTTTATATCCAATATATAATATTCGAAGTTAGAAAACATATGTTTTTAAAATAATTTTTAACTAAAAACACAGTTGGAATTACTATACAGATAATGGTTAACTTCCACAACATCACCGCGTATATAGACTTCTACATTTTGATGAGCTCCCCACACCGTGAAACCTCGCTACCGCGCTACTACGCCACGAATGCTCCTTGGGGCTGCTTCTTCAGCGAAGGGTTTTTTTTCCGTGGGTTTTTTATCCCCGAGGGTTTTTTTTCCTAGGGTTTTTTTTTCAAGGGTTTTTTAATACAAGGGTTTTTTTTCCGAGGGTTTTTTTTCCGCGATTCTTTATAATATATGAAATCCAACGTGAAGCACATTCTGCAATAACTTATTTTGCGAATGTAATTAAAACTAGTTCCACCAAAACTTTAATATGAATCTATTTACGCAATTTGTTATTTCAGATGACGAATTATGAAGAGCATGAAAGCAAAATCAATTTCAATACTCTTTATTTTATTTTTTTTATTTATTATTATTTCCTGAAAACATGATGATGTTGAATTCTTTTTTTCAAGTTCGCCGGATTATTTTACATTATATTCAATACTGTACATCTACTCGAGAAACAATAAACATTAATAATAATTATAATATATACAACGATTAACTTTTTTTCCTATGTAATATATATATATATATATATATATATATATATATATATATATATATCTCATGTTACATTCTACTAAAAATCTCAACAAAAATTATGTATTATACTACGGCTAAATAGGGATTGAATTCCCTGAATAGCCTCAGCCCTTGTGGCTGAATTTACAATGAATAAATAAATAATAACTATACATATAAGTTCTACATGGATTCGCGAAAAAATATATTATAATAATTTAAAATGCTTCAAAGTACCGGTAAAATATATAGAGTCGTTTAAAAAAAAAAAAAAAAACAGCTAGGGTATTACCGTTTGAAATAATAATATTATAATACGTATTGTATTATAAATAAATAAATTGACAATGAAAATGATGCAGAGCATGCAAAATTATAATGAAATATAAAGTAAAAAAGAATATAATTATTGTATTGCATGTAATTACTTCATGATAGTTGTATAACAAGAGGTTTTGTGATGACAGAAGTTTATAAACAAGAAAGCAGCTTGTTAATTAATTGAAGATGTTTGATCAAAAATATGGAATTATTAATAAAAGTAGAATCAATAGAATGAGATCCATAAATTTAATGTTATGTAAATTTTTTCTTAGTAGCAGCAAAATAAAAATTATCGTTGAAATGGGTTGATATTTTGGTTGACCTTGCCAATTGAACATAGCTCACATAAGAGATGGGGCAGGTGACACGAATTGGAGTCGTGAGAAAGCCTCGCCCTGTCAACAAAGATGTTGTCCCCGTTCCCGCAACGCTGAATGGGCCTCTTGTGTCTGCAGACACTCCCACCTGCAAAGTGCGAACTATAGCGGTACAGCTGAGGCCTTTGCAATGTCGGAATAAAAGTGGATTTGAGAACTGGAGCAGTAATAGAAATAATATACTAATTGTATTGTCTGGTAAGCCAATTGTTGTATTTTATAAAAGGGGTCGTGCAGTTAAGATTCTAGAAAAATAAAATTAAAAAAATTTATATTAAGGATGAATCTCAGTAGGTTGATATCTCGCAATCGTACCGCCTGAATGCAACAAGACTTGCAGGGGACTTAGAACTCACCATCAATAGGTTGGCATACAAATTTTGATGCAAATCTGTCTTATCAGTTTTGTGAAAACTGAGGTAGAAGTTTAACATTGGCCTTATGGACGGAAACCGGAAATGGAGCTGTTGTAAGAAAACTGCAAGACTGAATTTGCCCAAACCATAAGCGATTAAGTTTTAGAACATTCTCGATTTTTTAAAATTTATTTCATTCGATTCGTTTGCAGGGAAATATTCTTTGATTCCGAAGTAACTGAGATTCATCGTTAAGAAAATTTGAAAATTTGATAATTAAGTTATCATGCAGAGTAACGGTGCTCAAATTAATTAATAATATTAATGCAATCTATCACTGTCATAATTTAGATTGGCGCAATGAATCAGGAAGAGCATTTTTGCTTAATTTAACAAAGTCTCCCTTGGTGGTAATTACCTTTTTTCGTACGGTATTCCAATCTATTACGACTTAAATTTGTTGTTTACTAAAACGCAGTAGGGGAGTTATATATCAAAGTAAATTATTATCAGTTAAGTTTCCTATCTTAATACTTTATAAACAAATATATATTATACATGTTATAGCAAATATTGCATCATACAGTTTTGTATGCTGTAAATATAAATTTGATTTTTATTGTTATTTAAATAACATTTTAACCATAAATATAACTAATTTTTGGATGGTTAGAGTAACTAGATAATAAAAATACTGATCGTGCGAATGATAATTAATAAAAATGCACAAGATTACAACTTAAACGCTCACCTACTTTTCAAAACTCGTTTTTGACTCTCAGTAGGAACAACACGCGATTTTTAGACTGTATACATTTCTATTGGCAACATACACGATGTTTTTTTTTATCACGGTCCAAATTATTATTCATTGACCATATATAAAATTCTAAGTCTGAACGAAACTCCGTTGCTGAATCGCGATGACACACTTGAATGGCTCAGGCAGAACGGAAGACTGTATCTCCTGTTTTTATTATCGCCATTAATTAAATATTAATTGTTTTGTACGAAAATTTCCTCTAAAGCAAGATTTTTTTTTTCATTGCTTCTCGGTAAGCATAGAAATATTGCATTAAATTGGTCCCAAATCAAAGACAATCACTTTTCCCGAGCCATAAATGTATTGTTTCTATACAATAAAAAACGTGAGGTTACTTTATGATATCAAAGAACTTAATTAACTTGGAACTAAAGGAGCAAAATATTCTAGCATCGAGCAGGCTTTTCAAATCAGTATTTCTTATTTTCAATAGTTTATTTTCAAATTAATTAAAATAAAGAATACTTTGAGAAATTTGCGTTTATAGTAAAATTTAAAATTATTTATGTCACATTATAATATATATATATATATATATATATATATATATATATATATATATATATATATATATATTCTAAGAGTGCATGTGTATCAACAACGTCGCTTGAAGCCCAATAAAACTAACATTTTTTTTTACACACAAACTGCATTTTTTTTTTTTTTTTTTAGTTATAGGATCACGTAATTTATGACGTAGACTGGCCCCCTCACGCAGCTTGCCACGTGAATGTATACAAGATGCAGCAGCTTACTGGCAGCGTGACAATTGTCATTCAAGTGAGCTCGTCTTCTCAATGACATTAGCGTAGAATACCTTACACGTGCACATACATTAACCACAATCCACTGTAATCTCACCTAAGCAACAATATTTTATATTATGTATGCAGCATTCAAGATGCAGTTTCTCATGTAATAATTTTATGATATTGTAACAATTATGTACCATAAATTTTATAGTTATATAAAGAATGAGGTTCATTGTAATTAATCTTTATGTACATATAATTTTTTTTTTCTTTTAGCTTTCGTCTTCCTTAAAGAAGCTTATCACATTGTACAGTAATAATTTTCAATTTAGATAGCATTGTATATAATAAAATGCTTGAATATAATAATAATATATCATCATGACATATCGTAGTGTTGATAAGAAGTATTTGAGCGTGCAGGTATCGTGAGACAGTCTACATATATAGATAACATACCTTTGAAAATAATGTAGAAATTCTCTGATCTTTGATATTTAATTAAAGTAGAGTGAGCTATGGCATTTTTTTTTAAATATTTTATTTTCTAAAAATAGTTTAAGCTGCCCTCTATTGAGAAATGAAAACCAAAAAATTCCATCTCAAATAGTTTCACCACAAAAAATTCCCAAAGTTGGTGTTTCGGAGGCCTTTGACGTGCAGCCTTATGGAACATAAAACCGCGTTTTACTCCAACATTTTCTGAACTATGCTACCATTTAAAAAATACCTACATAATCTATGATGAATTCTTTAATGGATTTTTAAATAAAAAAAAAAATTACGGAGCTGTTATTTCGGAAAAAAATCTTTAAGTTTTTGCGGGTTAATTCCCATAAGGATTTTCATGATTTTTTTCCAAGAAAACGACCCCGTAAAAAAAAAAAATTTATTTGAAAATTCATTAAAGAATTCATCATAGATTACGTAAGTATTTTTTAAATGGTACCATAGTTCAGAAAAAGTTGGAGTAAAACGCGGTTTTATGTTCCATAAGGCTGCACGTTAAAGGCCTCCGAAACACCAACTTTGGGAATTTTTTGTGGTGAAACTATTTGAGATGGAATTTTTTGGTTTTCATTTCTCAATAGAAGGCAGCTTAAACTATTTTTAAAAAATAAAATATTAAAAAAAATGAACTCGCTCACACCTCTACTTTAATTATTATATAATTGTATATTTTATTTATTATAAAGAACCGTTATATAAATATGTAAAGATTTTAAATAATTTTCTTAGATTTACAATTTACAGTAGTTTGTATCCTTTAGCGTATAAAATATATTAATTAATCGATTTCTTTTTATTTTACATTACGAGTGTCCATTAAAAATAATCAATTTTATGACGAGGTTGTTGTCAAAAGATTTGCATCAATTTAATGTTACGATATTTTGTGAAGGATTGTTGACCCTTATATAATCTTTCTGAAAGCCTGCAGAATTGTTGACGAGGCTTGGCACGAGGCTAGGGTTCAAGGTCAGGTCATCTGGTGACCCGCCTGACGTTTCAGAAGTCCTTAGGATCCGCGAGGCACGTGAGCACAGCTGGGCGCATGATCCAAACTAAAGCATTGAGGTCATAACTCCGGTAGAAACATCATGGGAAAACTCCCACGAAACGCTCTTTTTAAGTTTACAGAATTATTATAGTAGCGTGATTTAGATGAAAATACGGTACATAGAGAAAGATCATATATAAAAAAAATCACATAATAGTTTCTCATATAGTTTAAAAGCATTATACAAGAATAAAAGGGTACCATTTTATAAATATAAGTTCAAATAGTAGGGTTTTATATTTTATTGCTGAAAATCACGAAATTTTATATTATTAAAAAAAGATCGTAACGTTTTTGTAAAGAAATAAGAGCATTTCATATTATAATGAATTACTGCTTTAATAATGTACTAAGCTTTCTAATGAGCGTAATGTAGTATGAAATATAAGCATTTGTTCCAAATCTTAAAAATTATGTAAGTCATTTATGATAACTGCATGAAAACATTGTTTTATTTTTCATATTGATTTAATATGACAATGAAATAATTATTCAAAGTCAATTATAATTTTATAATGAACAAGTAAGACTGACAAGACTGTATTTTAATTGACTCCATATGATGGGACAATATTGATTGACAGGGAAATGAAAAACACTCTCGCTTGACGGTCCATCGCAGCGCTAGAATGTCATGTTTAAAATAAGCTCGCGACATCAACGTGGCGCTTCTTTGTTAACTGAGAACCATGGCAATGGCTGTGCTGCAGTTGTGGACCAAATTCTTCTAACACGACTTAACTATAAATAATATTGCGGTCACGTAGCTACGTTTTTTCATACTTAAATTATACGTCTATTATTTGGCAAAGAACTACATAAATATTTTTCGTAGTCATATAATATTTTACGAACTATAAGAGTACTATTTAATATAACATAAAATTTTTACAATGCAATTCAAAATAATTGTGCATGATGATATACATTTTTTTTTACGCTGATCATCAAAACAAATAGCAAATCGTAAAAAAAAAGAAAGTTTGGTGTACTTTTGTGTGTATTTCACAATGTTTTCCATGAAGCTCTCTCTCTCTTGATCGGCTTATTTCGCGGTTACTGCGGCAAATTTTGCACACCAGTGACGTCAGAGCGCCCCCGTAAAATCTTCTGGTATAACGTGTCGTCAGAGTAAATACATCATACACAGGAGGGCGTGGGCGCTAACATAATTATGGAGAACGAAGCGGGGGCGGGAAAATTGTAATAATATTGGCATCAGTTGCCGCGGGAGTGGTCCATGATATAAGATAATATAACGGCCCACTGGACTAGAAGATATTGCTCCATTCGGGTCAAGGACTATAACCATTCACTCTCCATGTTCAATTATTTTACTATCGATCTAATTTCTAAATTGCAGCCATTGTTTTACTAAAGAACACTTAAGAGTAGAATTTTATCTATTTTATTATACTATATAATAGGAATTTGTATTTTTAGTGAGACATATTAAAATATATTATAATTTATAATAAAATAGTATTAAAATTATTATATCATACAAAATATTCTTTATAGTTTTCAGAGAGCAGTTTTCAGCTTTGGTACTTCGATGAACCCTGCTGCAAAATATGAATTTGATTCTCATCTCCACAAACTCACTTCATATGTGAAAACGTGACATCTTCCTTTGCAATTCTCTGACTACATATATACCACTATTTCTTGTATACAGTATCAGTGTAACGAGAATTCAAGTATAAAATAAAATTTGTCAATTCTCACTCTCCTATATATTGATGAAATTTTACGATGTGATTTTTCCACCTGAATAAACAACTACATCCGCGTTGATTGTTTACTGTCTGGTCGCGGTCAGCTGATCACCACCAGCTGATCTCGCATTAGCAATAATGAGGTCGTCTCTGCGTCGTGTTGGGCGCGACCGACGGGCCTCCTCATATATAGAGCCAGCTAGACAGACGACGTTGTTGCAGCATCCGCGATCTCGCTGCTCATAAACACCGCACAATTATCTAGGTCTCCAGATGATCTCCACATTCCTAATCCACCAATCACAAGCCATGCTCGTGGTCACGTGGGACATTGATTCCAAGATTGCAATGCCCCCGTTCACATCAATAGAATGAATTGAAAATCTTTTATTATTTCCTTTGCTTGTTTTACCTCAATTTAATTATATGTTGTGTTTTATCAGGAAGTAATTTAAACATTATTATGCAATATTTACTTTGGAAAACTTGTTTTCTTCTTCGTTATACCAGAAAAAAAATTAAATATATAAGCTTAAAAAAAACTGACCTAAATTATGCTAATATAAAAATTAATTTATAGGTAAATTTTTTTTTAAAAAAATATCTTAAAATATAAATTCATAAGTAAGAAAATTTACCATAAATTATAGATATTATACATTTTGCGTTACGTAAATAAATGATATTAATATATCAAATGTTTATAAATAAATTCATTCTATTTTTGCTGTCGTTAAGCGTCTAAATATAATTAGGAATATATTTAATGTGGCTTCACTTCCTGTCGTCAAACTAGGGGCTTCCTCTTCCAACGATGTTCGCCTTGTGACGTCACAAATGTGATCACGTGATTCATGAGGTCCTGGATAGCTAATGGAAGTCACGGGTCCGGATAACGTAATTGCGCTGTGAGAGCGTTAGCCGACCGTACTTGCCGGCTACGTGGTCATTTAGCGACCGACTCTTAATTGAATGAGTATTTGCTATGGCCGTTAACACGTACTTGTAATTTTCTATGTGACTTTTTTTTTTTTAATATGATTAACGAAACATCCAATGTCATTCCACTATATAGACTCTCTCAATTGTGTACATTGCATTTCTAAAATTGTTCTGTATAATATTATCTCGTGATGGAATTTCAACATATTATAATTAAATTGCATGAATTAATCTGTTGTATTCATATTATGGTGTAAATGTTTTCATTATTCATTAATGATATTATAGCTATGTGATATAAAGTAGTATTTTTCTTTATCAAGACTGAATAACTGAATAACGTTATAAAAAATGGAGAATAAATTTTTCTTATCAGTATAATAATGACACTTGGCTGCATTCACGACATCATTTCACCGTTAGGAAGGTAATGCTCGTCCTCTTATCTGGTCACATGATTGATTTGCCCCGCGACTGTAGGGTGGATATTAGTGTGAGATCGATGTACAGAGACCTGCTCGTCCGGAGGTCGCGATCCCGGGCGTCACGTGACTGCCGGGAGAGCAGGTTTTCCGAGACTTCTTTTAAACAGCGAGAGAATATTTACATCGAACATAATCTTGCACGTAGACACATCACAGGTCACAAGGACGTTGCAAGGACAATTAAATATGCAATTTTACTTTGTAAATGAAAAAATGCATTATGCGCGCTTCAATTTTTTCTTGTGACAAGAATTGCATTACAATAAACTTACAGTTTAATTTTAAAGTTACTGTCTTCATGTGCTAAGAATAAAAGCTATATTTTCCTGTAGAAATCACGGCAAATTATAAGGATAAAAATTTATCGTGAAATTTTAAAAATAATGGCTGCAGAAGACAGCTTTAATATATATTAAAAATGCGTCTGCTTTGCTATTTTTTGTCACTGCACCCCCATCAATAATTCTAATTTCATGTATCACTAAAATAAATTTTTCAATGTCATTTTGTATATAACTGCATGTCTATTGTGATTACCGCTTCTGTCAAATGCTATTATTATTAAATTTACATTCTATATCAATGTCAATGTTGCTATAATTTATTATCTCGAGCTATACACGCAACTCTCTTTTTGTATATATTGAGTAGTAAAAAATAAATAAATTATAAAATGAATTCTTTAACACTTACAAAATAAAATTACTTCTTAAATATTGTACACATCATTTTAGATAAGCTGCGTTATAAATTTATGAGAAATTATTTCAGACAGTTTAACCTCTAAAGCACACAAACACTGACAATTTGTATGTGGAAAACGCAATAAATAAATTTTCTTTTTTTTTTGACACTTTGAAACACTGAAATTTACCCTGGTCTGAACTGTTCGTATAACTCATCAAGGAAATACCAGCTAGTTAAGCTTATTCTCCAAATACTGTATATATATACACTCAAAAAGGCTTTGGGTTAATAACATAACAAGGGGTAGTCTTGGAGGGATTCGTTTCGAGAGATAATAATTTCTATAATCACAACAGGTACGTACACTGCATGCTGGTACATTTGAACTCCGGACGGCCGTGACACGGCAGGTGGGGCGGAGGTGTCACGCGCGGCGATCGCCCCTTGCACGCACGTGTAACGTGATAACTCGCCAGCAGCTTAGCGTAGTAAAGCTTGTCTCTTCTCCGAGAGCATCAAATGACCATGCTGACGTCAGTTGTGCCTCGTGTTATATCACGCTTTTCTGTCTTGCAAACAGACCAGAAAATGTAGCAGAAAGGACTACTTGTTTGCATCCAGATTGGTAAACGGTCGTGGTATACTTTATTTTACTGAGTTTTGCAGTAATTTTATACTGGAATTTATATAAAATGTTATATTTTTTACTTACTTGTTTCATGTTAAAGTTATATTCTTGCTCTCAAAGTGAACACGCATCTGGTGACAATCTTTACATTACATGTAACGAGAAATTTGTTCATTAATTAAAAAAATATATATTAATTTTTTCTGTACTATATTTATATCATTTTATATTTTTTCATCTGGAAGAGTTTTCCTTTTCAAAGAATTACGTCTATACATTTGTCACTGTATACATTTAAAGTTATTACTGAGTAAGTCAGGCTTTTATTTGACAACAATTTACCTTTTTCTTTTCCTCTATATATTATACACAAGGAAACACTAGTAAATTTCATTGGTAATGTTAACATGAAGTTTGTGCGCATTGCAGACCTCAGCACAAGTCAACGAACACAATAATAAATATCCGACCTTGTATACGAAACTAGGGATGAATCGATCTAACACAATTATATCCATGCTAGAAACGTTTCTTGAAGAAATTTGTCGACTTACTCTGTATATATCCAAACCAAGAATAAGACTAAAGAGAACAATTTTGAGGAGAAAAGAGACAATCTTATGAGATTAAATGAAATCGTTTTTTCTAAAGCGGTCATATAAGACTGTTCAATAAAAAAGATCAATGACACATTATAGATCATCACTCTTTTCAATGAGATCTCTAGACAGAAGTTTTTTTTTCTTAAATAGATTTCAGATTCGCAGTAATGAAAGTTTCCAATTTCATTTGAAAAGTGGTTACAATTCATTATTTTTTATTCACTAGCACACAATTAATTCATAAATTTGCGTCATATTTGTATTATACAATAACCTATAAGATTATTCTTATTATTCATAAGTTCTGGTAATTCTGGTATTTCAATTAAATTCATATATTTGCAAATAATTTGAGCTAAAATATAATAAATTTTATTAGCATTATAAAAATATTTATTGAAATTTACATTTTACCTCTTACAAATCCTTAATTTTGATACTTATGTTGTTCTTATAGTTTTATTGAAATTTTTTTAACTGTATAAATTTTGTGTAAAATTTCCTTGTACTTACATTAAAAAAAATGGAGAATACATTATGGTCAGTTGTTTCCTGGAGGTATTAAAATTTTCAGCCAATAACTCCACGGAGATGCCACTTTTCCTGTCCGGCAGTGTACACGTTACGTGACGGTTATACTGGCGGATGCCGTACATTTCTCCAGCAGGTCTGGGCGCGGCTCCAGCGGTCGTATGAGCTCCACGTAAGTTGCTGAATTGTTAGCTAACGGAGCTCCTCGGGTTTCAAGAAGATCTTCTCGTAACAAAATAAAAAGAAATCAAGATCTTTTTTGAAACGGACACTTTTATGTTAGTAAAATAACAACCCATGCTGGGGGAAATACTTTTTCTCTCTCTATCAGACTATTCTTTTTAAATTATTTTTGTCTTTTTATTTGTTTAAAAGTTTAAACAAATTTTAAGTAGTATTTCTTTTTACCAAACGTTTATTTGAACTGTAGAGTATGGATTATTTGCCTTTGTTAAATAAATAAACCTATTATATTTTTACAGAAAAACAGACATTACAATATATAATCCATACATACATTGTAATATTCGTCTGTCATTAATATATACTTATATTAAAATGTATAATTTTTCGAAAAAAAAAATGGCGCAAGTCACAACATTTAAACTTATTACTTGCTTGCTTTTACATAATATAGCTATACATATATTAGGCAGTTGAGTTTCTAGCGGTGTTGTAAATTTTAATATACTGAAACAAACATGAAAATTGTAGTTCATCTTCATTAATAACCATGGCACTATCAAATTTTAAATTAGCCAATAGTTGACATAGCACGTTGTATCTCACATTATCATATGTATTTTTTGCCCTATGGGTGTTTTGAACTATACTTTATATCGTATATATTTTCATTACAAATGATAATGAAATCTCAAAATACTTAGAACAATGAATGTCATGCTCCTAAATCGATTGCTGGGAGTTCACACGTAGCTTTTGGGAAGTATTAGAGCACCCAGAGACCCACAGACGTCCCAAACCAACGACCCCCAAATCTTAAAATATCATACAAACGAATGTAGTCAAGAGTACTGTACCTGGCGTTCTTCCCATGATAAAACAGTAGCTGACGGTAGTGTTGTTTTTGTTGCAGCTCCTCCGGCAGCAGCGGCAGCGGAGGCAGCAGTACGCTGGGGGCCAAGTCGGCACCTCCCACACCACACGGGGACCGGCTGCAGCCAGGAACCAGCTTCCCGCCACCCTCACCGGCCACCACGCCGGAGCCGCCCCCGCAAGAAGTGCCCCTGCAACCCCCGCGCAGCCCCAGCCACCTTTTCACCAAGAATGACCGGTGAGTGAATTAGCATGACACGCAGAGAATCAGGATTTAATAAATGGAAATTAACTATTAAGCAATAGCATTCAAATTTTAAGGTATATTGTAATTATATCCCTTAATATGATGTCAATATAATATGTATTGTGTTTGTAAGTGCCACACCTAGGCAGTGTTCTAATTTTACGTTTATGAATATTGAACTTATTTTACGACAGTGATTTTTGAATTTCCCTTCGTAAAATTTTCATTTTTTTTTTTTTTTTTTTACGTTTGAAAAAATGATGGGATGAATTCATAAAGTACTGTACACCAAGTAAATAAATAATTCATTAACCACGATCATTCACAAGGAACTGCAGATATTTGTCTAGAAATTTTTAGTGAATTTAATACCATGCAAATGTAGAACCATTTTCTAGACTAAAATATAGCTCCTTCCCTTATTTACTGTATTTTTTAACATTGGAAGAATGCTTCTTGTACTATCGTTATAATAATTAAACAATCTAACTAATGTAGTTGCTGCTTTTGAACTCGAGCCTTTTATATCGATTAAACTATAAATATTCATAACTCACATTCATAATAAAATTATGTATCAATAAAAATAAAGATAATCCTTGTGATAAACTGACACATTGACAAGAAAGGTCAAATTAATATCGTAACAAGCGACGGCACCAGCTACATCAACAGTAACTCAAGGTTTTTTAAAAGTACTACTTTATATCTATAATCTTATTAAGTTGATTATGCAAGTGTCACGTGTCAAGGGGCTTCTCACGTGACTTCAAATGCACGGCTGATCCGGTCCTGATGCGAGGCCACAAGGCTGCAGTATCAACCATGCAGAGAGAGTTTATTCCAGCTAGACTCTCTGAGCTAGACTGTAGGTAGCTACTGCGTGTAAGCTGTGATGTAACTACATTACATGCATGTAATAATCGTCATACCTTGAATGTAACAGGAAATCATTGCAATATTATATTATACAGATTATTAAAAACTTTCATCATGTTGAAAACTTTTGCTGCTCTCTATAACGTGTATAATTATATGATGGTTGCATTTATGGCATCTATAATTTTAATTACTTCCTGATTAATTTAATGTAGAGAGAAATAAATATTTATATATTATTAAAAACTAATTTTAATATAAGTCAATTAATCTTTTCTTTTGTATTGTTTTATTTTCATTTTATGTCGCATTATTTGTATAAATTAAAGATAAATATTTAGTATATGAATTCAAGGTTAATATTTATAAATAATGAATATAAAATGCCCACTTTATAATAAATATTAGATAAGTAAAGTTTATTTTAAAACACACCAATAACAGATTACGTGAAATAGTTTGGACTGTCATGCAAAGTTTGTATGGCGATAAATCGATTATAATTAGAGCAAATGTGATGACAGGGTGACCTTGGTGGTTGCGCCGGGCGGTGATCGAGGCACCAGATGACAAAAGTCGCAGCTGGATTCAACATTAGTCCACTTAGCTGCTGGTGTTAGACCGAATGTGTTTGCTTCTACGCACAAGGCTAGATTATTTTATTTAAGCATACTGCCATGCGTTATACAATTTCATATAGATAGTCAAGTAGAAAGCCTTTAGCAAAAATGAATATTGTTGCAGAATTTGTAACTTTTAATTAATTTTGACTTCAATTTCAACAGAAAAACGTGTTTTTTGAGTCACTTTTTTAGCAACTTTTTTTACTGACGAAAAAAAGTTGCAAATAAGATCAAAGAAATTCCTTCCTCATCGCACTGTTATTGTGTGCAAAGAAACAAAAATACGCAGACTTGCTCCAGAAATTTTCGCTCTAAGGGCGATGTTGACTCTGCGAGCACGTATACTCCAGCAAGTTATCTGGCCATACGATTTGCAGGTTGCTGCTATATATTTGTGAGCTGCAGTAACGAACGCTCGCGATGACTGTTGACATGTCATAAGACAGCCATGCCCACTTCTGGATAGTTTCTGAATACAGCCAGTGAGATTCGAGTCTTGATTATTTTAATCAATGTTAATGGCAGATCCATGTTATTTATCTTAATTATATAAGCAGGAGACTTGAAATTTGATCGATAAAATGTTGTATCACAACATCCAGGTATTCAAGTGGGCGTTGTTTATTTTTTTGGCACAAATTAAATTAGTATAGATGAACCAAAATGCTATAAAATGATTATTTTCAACTCTCTCTCTCTCTCTCTCTCTCTCTCTCTCTCTCTCTCTCTCTCTCTCTCTCTCTCTCTCTCTCTCTCTCTCTCTCTCTCTCTCTCTCTCTCTCTCTCTCTCTCTCTCTCTCTTTCTCTCTCATTCCTTCACTGCAGTTTTATTTTACGGTAAATGTCACGTTCCCTCGGCAGGCTCGTGGTTTTGAAAGCATTTTAATGTTTATCGTAATCGTAAAACAAGGTCTATATACGTGACTTTTCTAATGACTTGGCTTTTAAAATGCTATTCTATTTAATTTTATCTATATGCTCTAATATGTTTTCTTGTATAGGAAAGCAATCAGGGACTTCACTTCAGTGTTTAAAATGTATATAGTGTGTGGTGATGTATTTCTAACGTTAAGCTCGCATTTGAAGTTCTTCATTGCAAAATTCATAAAAAAGGTAATATTTTCAGATTTTACCAGGGTGTATGTAGAATGCAACTCTTTCAATGATTTCTCATATATATGCGTTTGATATACACACACAATTGCATTTAATATACATATACACACATGTTATACGTGGAAAACTGCGTCTAATCATTCATTATTATAATGTATATATATTATTTATTATATTTGAAGTAATTAATTTACTGCGTTAAAATGGAAACTAGGAAGGGAAATAATAAAATTAATAACGAAATTATGCAGTATATTATATAACATAAATAATGTTGAACTATAACAATGCAAGTCGATTAAAAATGAAAATACAAAATAATTTTTGTACTTCAATTTAATTAAATTCCCATCAATTGGTAAAAATTGATTGCTCAGTAACAGCTGACGTGGAAAGAAACAAAACTATAAGGATTGTTGTTATCTGCTGGAAGTGACCTCAAGGCCGGGGACGTGACCGGAGAGTTGATAAGAGCAGGTCGCGTCTTCCTCGCCACACGCTGCATCAACCACAGACTTTTATTTCATCAGAAGATCCAACACATATGGTGCGGAAAGAGTAGTTCAACTGGAAATTTGAGGTAAAATCATATTTTTAACTAACCAATTTGCAGGTTTAAATATATCGATACATAATATTTATAAAGAATAGCTGAGGTCTAACTTCAGGTCTATCTTGGACCCGGCTCAACTCTGTTTACTTTGATGATAGCAAAGGCTGGACCTAAGCCGGGCCTTACGTCACACCTTGTCTATGCAATTGATTTTCTTCTGACCGTCTTCTTTCAGTCTAATATCATCTTGTTGAAATATCACAATAATAACATGTGACTATACGAGGTTAAATTTAACGTCACACATAATATGTGATCTTATACTGTTACATATGTGGTTAGGTAAGCATATTGAATATCATGAAGTGTAACCATTAAAATGTAAACAAGTTTTTTCGTCTTGTTCTTTTGATGTATATATTTTACATTACAAAGTTTATTTCTGATTCTATTTATTTTATTTTTGATTTTGAGCTATTTTTGATATAAAAAGAAGCTTTGATGTCTGACATATATATATATATACAAAATAGTATCGATGTAAAATGGAAGAATTTGTATATTTTGATGATAGCAGCAATACACGTACGAGTATATATATATATATATATATATATATATATATATATATATATATATATATATATATATATATATATATATATATATATATATATATATATAGCTATTGATATTATTTGTTTTATTTTTTCAAAGTATTTTGAATATTTTGCTCAATTTTTTTTCTTTTTTTACAACTAATTTAAAAAACGAATTTAAAATAATTAAATTGATCTAGCTTCAATTAATAAGTTTCTCAACTTTTACCATTTTCTTACCAATATTAAAAAAAATACTCTCATAAACCCGGAAATGAAGAAAACAGTATAGGTCCTTGCCTTAGTTTTATTTATACATTATAGTTAAGAATCTTGGTACGATAATAATATAATGCTCACGAGTTGTGATTCCAAGCGTGCTTATTAACAGCAAGTTATCCGACGATGTCTTGCGTGAGATTACATTATAACCATGCTGCTTTGTTGAGCTAAAACAATTATTACTATTATTGGTCGATAAGAAGCAGCAAGACTATAACATTCTTATCTCGTATATTTACCATATAGAGCTGCAGCAGTCTTTTCGTTTTCTCTTATCATAAAGATGTTCTCCACTTTGTATAATCATTATTTTGTTGCCGCATTGTTGAATTCTGATAAACACACGTGGAGGAAAATGAAGTGTAAGAAAATCATTATTAAATGCAGCATAATATCCATTTATTTTATATAATAATATAACGCAAGTTAACTTTTAAGTCGTTTTCGATTAATATCTCAGTTAAAAATACGATCCTTCGGTAAAATTTGAAATTAAATCTTAATTATAATCTATACTTCCAATTTCATATCAACCTCGAACCAGCATGAACTTTACCCATGCTTTATTTTTGGGCATTGTCACGCACTTTTAATACACGGAAGTGACATTTTTTTTGTGTGGCTAAACGCTAAGCTCTTCTAACCTAACACTCTCAAAATTTCAAATTTATAGATTTGCAGCTATCAAACACAACATTTTCAAGTTTACGAAATGTACGCCATGAATGTAATTAAGTTTAAAATAATGCCCATTTTTGTGTGTTGGTGATTATTTGGACTAATTTACCGAGGAGCAAGATTATAGTTGAGAAAGAAGCTTGTGATACAGTAGTAGTACGATGAAGTTGGTTTCCTAAGTGGCCTCTCATCTTATAACAAAAACTCGTGGTAAACTCATATGGAAACAACAGTCAGTGTATGTACGGCAAAGTAACATTATACCGCAGTACACTTTCATCTAAAATAAGCAGAGAAAGTGTTTCAAGAAGATTGTTGTTGCCTTGCTCTAATTCCAGCATGACTCCTGTCCTTTCCATTTCGTAGCTGTCATAACATTTTTGCTTCCGGTCTTTTGTGCTTTTCAAAATAAACTCAAAGTAATTTTTCAAATTTTTTGTTTATATACTGGTACTACTTCATGTCATATCATTTTAATTATACTATAACATGCCACATAAGTTTATATTTATTATTTTAACAATAAAAAAATAACTTTAATAAAAAAAAATTACATTTAAAGTACAAGAACTTTAATATATCATCAAAAGTATGTCATATCTTAATATTAAACATGTGATAGTCATGCATATTAAACGCAACTTCAATGGTTTTTATCATGCAAGATACTAATTAATAATAAAAACTTCTGCATACATGTGATTTTGTGCATTGTTGTAGATGTTTTAATTAGGTAGCCTCGTTTTCCTCTTTTTTCTTTACTTTCTGATAATTCCAAGTCTTTACATAATACAGTAATCATTATTCATGCAGTATGCACGACAGAATATCTCCAACAATATTGTTGGAAATGATGGGGTCAATCTTTTACCTCGGATTTTCATTCACAGTTTACAAAGTTCTCCTTATGTTTTGATCCATTTATAATTAAAAAATATTATCGAGTTTTAAATTTGATTAATTTGAAGACATTACTGTTATTTTTTTTTATCCCTCAATTATTTTATTTCCCTTCCCACGAACAACTAAATGCTAAAGTTACGCCAACGCAAAATCGCGGCTTCTTTCTAACCCGTGTTAAGTATAATTATTGTCTGTCTAGCACTTGAAACTAGCTCACAGTACCACAAGCTAGCGTATCCTACTTACTGAGTAATTTGACCCATTCAGTCTTTCGACACTTATACTTAAATTAGTGGTAATGCGGATGGCTCACAAGTGTGAAACATTGTTAGATAAATTAGATACATGTGTACACAGTATATTCAGCAGTGTGTTGGCAGAAAAAAATAAATTAAATAAAATTTTCATATTTTGATGTGTCAAGATTGTATGTAAATAGAATGAATGTATGTTGAGTGTATTGTGGCAGATTTACTTCCGCCTTATGGTTGCGAAGTTGGCAACGAGTTTTTCCAGTACCTTAGGTTTTTGATTGACGTTGTGAGGCCGCAACTTGGGGAATTTTGCCAACTTTAAAAGCGAAGAAAGACTAAAAGCGATTTACTTTGACTTAAAATTTACTAACTCGATGCAATACGTACTTGACAGCTAATATATTGCTCTGGAGTCATAATACAATTTATTTTCTGTCACAATGATTAACCTTAACATTAAATGTTAAATCTCGCTGCTTGTGGTTATCTACCTAAAGCCAATATAATTAGAATTTAATTGAATCATGTCACCAGTTAAAATTAATGAAATAAATATTGAAAATCATCATTAATATAATTATATAATTTGAAGATTGGGTGTTTTCAGTAATTAAGTCAGAACAAAATTTATACCACATGCATCATGTATTTCAAATTTTATGAGACTTGTTACCCGATTTTGCTCTTAAAATACAATGCAACCCTAGAAAATTCCATTATTATTATCATCCAAGTCTTAGTTCAAAGTGCCAACTTGCAGAGGTTCTTTCCCCCTGCGAGCACATCCCGTGGTATGACGTCACTGGTGAACGACGAAACATGGGGGGGTTCGTTCCGCGCAGCTCCTACGCTCAATGAGACCGACCCACAGTTTGAAACACTGACGCTTAACATCGTAATTCTGTGGTCTCAATTATCTTCAGTCATGTTTTAGCGAAACTTCCCATCATGCTTTTTGAACCACGTGCAGTGGTATTGTGGTTTTCCTGGTTTTATAAAATGTATAGCGGGGTTCTAATTTGAATTTTCTATTTTAGAATAAAAAATATATACATCTCATTATCATAAAATTGAACTGTAACTTCTTATGCCATTCTTTTGGCAAATTTAAGTGCAATAAAATTAAAGCAAACTGTCAATAACTCATAAATATATAATTATATATGGAATTAAAAATTACCCCCCTATATTGTTGAGCCTTAATTCATTTATATAACATATTTATGTTATATTTTATTATATGAATGAAAAAAAGTCTCCAGTTTCTCAGAATTAATGTATTATAGAACAAGTAGGCATGCATGTCCGTTTCCCAAAAATTTTTGGAGTTATAATTTTCTAAAAATAGTTCTAGTGGAACTGAAATCTATAAAAGACAAAAAAAAATATCATTCATATTTTCTTGAGGGGGAAAAAAAGTGGGAGTGGACATGTCGTATAGCTGACAATAAAGATGCTCGATTTACTGCAAGAAAGTTGGTATCGTATGAAAAAATATATAGCGACTAATTTTTGTGTGCATTGCACATATTGCGTCGTTCGACTGCTGACTACGTGCATGGTGTCGTGATGTCCGAGTTATGCCCTTGTTGGTGTTGACCGACGTCAGGTGCTCAGATGGATCCTACGTGACAGGGGGCGCTATTTGCAGACTCAAATCTCTAACTTTAGAACCGCTTCCTTGCGTCTAACTAATGAGCCTTCAATTATTTTATGTACATTGCTTTCAAATACTTCTTATATTAATATAAGAGCTTTTTTTTTTAAAGTTTATTTCCATGCGTGTAAACACTACACTATATATATTTAAAAGTCTATTCCTCATAGTTTTCCTTCAACACATATCGACTTTTACTTTGTATTAAGAGCTGCTATAATGTATAGGTTGTAAGTACATTTTTGTTTACATGACTGATGTTTTTGTTTATAATATGTGTATATATGAAAGTAGCAAGCTGTTGAAATTGTTTGCCAATATTTACTCTTTTTTTTTTTCGTGGTTATAAACAACACACCTCTAATCTTAAGTAAAATATTCAAAATAGTACCAAATTTTTTCTTATAATAAGACAAAAAGATGCACATTCAGTATTATGGACATGGTACAGTAAACAGTTACTACAGTAATACTCTGGTATCTCTTCGTGTGTATTTTTATGAGGGGAGAATACCTCGCACATTCAAAATTGTTGTCCTTTTAAGGGTAAGGTAACGCCACCAATGTTAAAAAAAATCCCTCACACAAAAATTCTGAAAAAAATTTAAAATGTTCTCCTCTATACCCCCTATCAGTAGCTAAAATATCAGGTATACAAATTTGATCTAGTTTTTGAGTTATGAATTTTTAAAGTTGACTACTTTAACATGAAGAAATGGAAATCCCAGTCAACTTTAAAAATTCATAACTCAAAAACTAGATCGAATTTGTATACCTGATATTTTAGCTACTGATAGGGGGTGTAGAGGAGAACATTTTAAATTTTTTTCAGAATTTTTGTGTGAGGGATTTTTTTTAACATTGGTGGCGTTACCTTACCCTTAATCATTGCCTTTTTGTCCCTTTATTTTATATCAAGCAGTTTGCATAACTATAAAGATAAAGGCTAATCTCAAAAATAGCCACTGACATAAACACTAGCTGTTATGTAATATATAATTTACACTTATGCAGATTTATTGTTTCTACTTAATTTTGATGAAAATTTAATAAATTCCAAAAGATGGTCGTAAATAAAAGCTGAGTCCAGAGATAACAAGTGTAACAAACAATGATTTCATTTGTTGATATAGGAAGAAGTATTTTATGATAGCACTAAGGTCCTCTTGCATGCAGGTAGGCAGGCACACTTTTTATCAACGGAATCTTTATCAGTTTGGCTGCAGTAAGACTATTTCACCGAGTATTCAAGACTCGATCTTGAACGTATGCAGCGAACACCGCGAGTATTGCGCGTCGCTGGACGTTTTGCATGAAGAGTAGACTGTCATCACTTCTAGTTCAAATAAAACGTGCAAGAATCATTAGTGATTGATGAATTATGTCAACAGCCATGAGATTCAAACGACGCAGCAACACTAACAGTAAGTAGCTCCACGTTTTCCAGTTAGTGTTTGTTCGGTTGGGTTGCGCATGCGCGGATCCAGAGGGGGAGCTGGGGGGGCTGCAGTCCCCCCCCCCCCGAAATTTTGGATTTAACATGGGCAATATAGGCATTTTCCCCACTCCATTTTTTTTTTAACGTTGACCCACAGAGTTCCACTTACTAAGTAAGTAAGTGGAACTCTGTGCATTGACCTTATGGAGCCCCCTCCGAAATTTTTTTCTGGATCCGCGCCTGCATGGGGTTGCGGTTCATATTTAAAGCCAAAACAAAAATTTAAAAGTTATAAAAAAAAAATGAAAGACGTGGTACGCTTATACCGAATGGAAAGGGCAATGAAATTCATCCTTTTAGAGGCTATAAATTGTGTAACTATTATTACTGATAAATATTATGTAAAGCAGGAAATAATAGTGTTCAACAAAAATTATTACAAGAGAAATAAAGACTTGAATCGATTTTATCATCAGCTGAGACAACATTTTTGCTATCTTACGATCTCTATAATAAAAGAGAGATTACTGATAAGGTCTAATAATATATGAGTCATAAAGAGAAATTAAACCTTTTGTATCATTAAGAAGATAAAATTTAAAACCATCCAGCAAAAACAATTCAAGACGATGCATAAAATGTTCAATAACTTCTAATAATATTATAGTAGAAGGAATACGATGGAGAGATAAATTTAAAAATCCCATTACTTTCATTCCCAAAATGTTTGACTTTCAACTCGACCGTTTTATAACATAAATTATATTCACATTAAGTTAACAACATATAGATTCATGTGTTGTATAGGGAAGACTAATTTAAACTAATAATATTGTATACGACATGAATGAGAGGAAAATTTTCATCTGTTTTATTTGACCCTGAGATTGACCTTTTTGACCTAGCGTAGTGTATGGGTGCTTGGGTTAACAGAGATAGTAACGTAGGTCAGCGAGCGTGAGATGGACAGCAGCAGAGAGAATGATGCTCACATATGGAGAACGGAGAGAGACTGGTGCTCTATTGCTTGTTAGCTCTTCGTTGTTTTCGTCTGCGTGATGGTTAACTATAAAGCACCAATTAACAGTGATCACAGTCTAATAACAAAGTCATTTGAAAAACGTAAATAACATAAATCACATTGAAAGAAGAGGTATAACAATTATAAAAAATATAATTTATATATCGTATATCAAATAATGTTTAATTTATTACATAGGAAGGTCGTTGCAATTTTTTTTTTAACTACGTGCTTCCTAAAAATATAATATGAAGATAAAAAAAAATAAAGAGGTGTAGTTAAGATAAAAAAAATCTTATCATTAGTTAGCCTTCATTAAAACAAATTCTTAATATAAAACTATATTTCTGTTGTTTATGAAATGAATATTTTAATAACGATAAAAAAATTGCTAGTAAATATTGTGACATTTTTCCTGTACAATATTTTTATATCTAGCACACGATCTTTTTTAGGTTCTTGAAATCAAGGACTTTTTTTTTTTGTTATTATTTCTTTAAAGTTAGTGAACATGCTGCTGTGTTTGGTTATTGAACTTCATAAGTTTGGGACAGTTGCCAAAATATTTGTAAAGCACCACCACTACCACCCCGCGGCATGGCGCACCCTCCCTCTCCCCCGGAGCGGCGTCTATTTTGGGCGCCGGTCGCGGTGGCAGTCTCCGTGCGCCACCGCTCGGCTAAGGACTGCTGTGGTTGCATTTTCCCAGCAGCAGCCACAGCGACGCGGCCAGTCAGCTGGGCTGCAAGACGGCAGTCGCCCGATAGACTTAAAAGTAACACGCGACACACATTTATGTACCAGTGAGAAATAATAATGGGATAGAGGTAGCATTTATACCGATTCATAAATCAATGTAATCACTGTATTTTTCCATTGTGTGTTTTATGCAAATTTAAAAGGGAAAAAAAAATGTCAGTTGGTGATTTCAATATGGATATATGTTATAAAGGTAAGATTAAAGCTCTATATCCTATAACAAATATAATAATAATAATAATAATTATATTAGTGCATGCATGGAGTAGATATAATTATGATAAAGTATGACGAAAATAGATGTAGTTTTTTTTTACGTAAGTGGTAGAGACAGGTTATGGAAGTAGTATCGCAGAACGCCCAAGCAATATAAGCAATATAATTATATGCTTATATATAAGCAATATATATTTTTATATATTATCTATATCGGTGATAACAGCCAATATCGTGGCTCACGCCAGGTGTGCTAATGATCTGTCTGCGTGCGCTGGCTTATCGCGGCTAGAATGTGATAAACCGGCGGCCGCGAGATGAGTTTAACTCTTTGGTGAATGTAGACGCGGCTGGTCGAGGCCCTAGCTCCTCGGGGATATGGACGTCATTACAGAAAATTTAAATCAAGTAAAGTAAGTTTCAATAAATCATTTTTATTGCAAATTTTAACTTTTTAATTCAAAGTCCATGTTAAATTCCCATGCAATAAAGATATGATATCTCATGTAATTGGGAGTTTTATATCGCGCTTTAAAAGTATTAAAAAAAAAAAAGTATTTTATTTTATTATGTAATATTTACTTAAACGGAAGTTAAACTTTGATGTAAACGTCATTAAAAAAAAAAGTTAAGACAACTATTGCCAATCAAATGTGAGGATGTGAAGTATATAGGTTATATTTATCTTTGTTTGTTTTGCTGTTGGTGTGGTGCTTACATCCTGTACTTCATGATTTCTCCCTCTCTATTCCTGTTTGACGTTCTGAGCTCGTAGCTTAGCGACGCCGACTATCAGTCGAGAGTGGCGGTTCCGCGAGTGATGTTGATGCGACGAAAGCGCGCGTTTCGCCGTGCAGTGCCAAGAGCTCGGCGTCGACGTCTTTTTAAGGCGCCCCTCAATGTTGTGCATTGCCGGTGTTACAGGCAGGCGTTGAAGCAGCTGAGCAGCTCGACGCCGGCTATGACCGCGGCGCCTCCGGTAGCGCCAGGTCCAGAGACCGAAGTGGCGGTTACTGCAGCGGCCGTGGCAGCCACACCCCCTGGATCCAGTAAGGCACGACAAAAGAAGTTCCATCGTCACTTTAAGCAGGTGCCTGCGGAAGAGCGGGTTCTCAACTGTGAGTATTATTATTATAACGGAACGTAAAATTTTACTATAGAACACGTTAATTGTAATGATTATGGAAATAATTGATGTAAACAAACCTATAGCAGAGAGCTTTAATTTGAAAAGCTCTCTGCCTATAGTGTGTCTTTCAAACTCATAAAATACGTCATTATAGACAAAAATGCACTCTCAATAACTATATTCGTAGTCCTATATATAGAGTATATAGCTTATGTTCTAAATCAGTTCTAAAAGTTGTCCTCATTACTACATTATATATTTTTATCGGACTGACAACATTCTTACCTAATGCGGAACTTACCACGAATATAATGACGTAACTAAACTACTGAGAGGATATATAATATAAAAATTATTCAGCATCATTATAAGTTCACATTAATTAGAATTATTTGCTTTAATTTTCTGGTTGATTACGTGCCAAAATGTTCTGTTTTTGGAAGAAGAGACAAATTATTTGGCGTACATAATAAAGTTGAAAATCTTCTTTCCACATATTGGCAAAGCAGCAATGTCCTAAATATGCCCCCTATACTGTTTTACTTTCATTTTGCTTGCCAAAATATGTATTCTGATTCATAACTATTTTTATTGCACTATAAATTTTCATATTATCTAGACTAAAATAAATATGCCTGCTGGTAGGAATAAGAAGTATCATTTTTTAATTAAATTTAGTTTCTTATGTTAATTGTTTATCATATAAAATAACGTTCAATATCGCACGAGGTAATTTTTACGATAAGATAACACGTATATTTTAACAGACGTCATGTCCCGAGACTAAATAATACTTTTTATCCTTCCCTCAGTGGAGTATCTCTTACCGTTGCTGTACTTTTACTTTCACATAAGAGTAAACATTATTACCTTTGTCCTTTGACTACATTACTGTAATTTGCATTCGAAAGCAAATTGAGATTTGTCGTTTATGCATATATGCTTGAACGTGGCAGTGCGGCGTCAGGTGCTTGCGAACACGCGCGCGGGGATGAGCAGCGGGCCGTGACTCCTCCGAAGTCACGCTCGGCGACACAGTCCGTGATATTCCGGGACCCATCGCTATGACACACGATTAGCGTACCGGAAATAGTTTTTTTAAAACACCCGTGGCCTACATCAAACTTCTTAGTAAAATTATCAGAAGTACGCCAAGAATAAATTTCACGCTTAGCATTAAAAACGCATTTATATATGAAGGTTAAATTTGATATTATTTATTTTTTTGTTCTCATTATATCATATGTTAATAATTTTTTGTTTATTAGATTATAGGTAGTTAATATTTCATGCATATAAAAACTTTTTGATACTTTATCAATTTGTAAACGGAAACATATTCACATTAATTTAATTTACGATACTCTGGTACGGTAATGTGTACGATATCTTAGCACAGACTGGATGCTGGATCGTGATGTAACCCCCCCTCCCCCCTCTCGTCCAGCTGGTTCCAGCTGTCGCTCTCTGACGTCGTTTGTGTACGTACTAAGAGGTGGATGTTCGTAAACCTTGAATAGTGTACAGACTGCAGCACTCGATTTCATTATACATTATAAAATACATGATATAGGTCGGTGCAAAAAGTGTACGCAACATTCATGCTAGGTTTACGAACAGATCTCTATATATATATACAAAGAAGATTTCATGCATTTTAAATGATGCTGCAGTAGCAAGCAACATTCAATAGATTTGGAAAGTAGCCATTTTTTGGCCCAGCGTTTAACATGGCAACACACAGGATTAGATCCAATATGATGACTGAAGACAAGCTAAGCCTCGTGCTTGTACTGTACACCTTTATAATTATAACAGCTCATTGGTACGTTCAATATAAGAGGAATAACACGTACGTGCTGCGAATCACTAACTGCCCCTATGACTTTGCTCTGTACAATTAAGGTAGAGATAATACGAATCAGCTGTTCGACGTAGTCCCCTTTGATTAACATATATAAACCTTTGCAAATTCACAAAAATTCTGAAATTTTTTTTGAGAGGCAGATTCTAGGTACAAAAAAATTCAAAACAATTTAACGAGCCAATTTTTTTTATTTATTTATTTATTTTTTTAATTTTCAGCAATGGGCTTTCCTTTCCCATGGAGAGAAAAACTAAAAACTTAATAAAAAAAAAATCGGCTCGTTAAACTGTTTTGAAATTTTTTGTATGGCTTTTAGGCGCTAAAGTCTGCCTCTCCAAAATTTTTTCTTAATTTTTGTTAATTTGCCAAGATTTATATGTTAATCAAAAAGAACTACGTCGAACAGCTGATTCGTATTTTCTCTATCTTAACAGTCATTGGAGGACAAAGTATTATTAATTCGTCGCATCTTTGGTAAATAAATAATGACGTATCGGGATTTTACGCTGCTTAAATAGATTCCGCGAACTTTCTTTTCTATCCATTCGTCAGTATATAAATTATATATTTGACCTTTGAATTTAATGAATGATATAAATTATAAATATCCAATTTGTCTCATGTTTGCAAGCCCACTGTATACACTAAATTTATTACTTACTACAAATTACAGCACAAATTTAAAGATTTTTTACACTCTGCAACTTTATAGTTGAAAGTAAATCTAATATAAAGTAATGTCACAATTTTATTTCACATTTTAATAAATAAAAATTTAATGTATATTTTTTTTAATTTCAAAACTTAATTTAACCTGCTTTTTGTTTTTACAACTAATGTTTTTAAAACAATAAACAAGGTTATTGAAAGTTCAGTGTCTCCTTTCATTCAATAATAAAGATAATAATAAATTTAGAGTGCATAGAGATTGAGCAGTCCTGAAACGATGCTACGTCAATTTAGGAAATACGACCCATTTATGACGCAATAAAAGCAGCGAGGGTCTAGACGTCAATGTGATATCGATATACGTTGAGTTTATTAAATGATTTCATGACACTTTGCACACCAATAAACAGCCAGAATTGCAAGTTGATTGCGTAGTCGCAGTCGCTTTAATACGTCATTACATCGCAGCTGGGAGAACTAAAAATAAATCAACAATGTAACTGCAGTTCAAAATGAAATTAACAACTTACATGAAATTTGTTATAGCAGAAATAGATAGAGGGTGCACTGATTTTTCTGGGTCCAGGAAGTATTGCTGAAAAGCTGGACAAAGTTTGGATTTGAATCCACGTCCTTTTTAATCCTTTTATTAAAGAAGTGACGCCTATTGACGCCTATCTCTCTGTACTTTCAATATTAAAAAAAAAAAAAAAAAAAGTTCGTCGAAAAAATTGCGAAAAAATTCAGAGTAGCATAACTTTGCACCATCTATCCAATTATCCATTTCTGCAATAAAAAAAATTAATGTGAGTTGTCCATTGGAGAATTTTTTCAACATACCCCAAACGTTATCAACGCTTTAAATTTACTGTAAAAAAAAGCAACAAAATAATATTTTCTTATATAAACACTCAATATTACAAGCAAGTTCATTTTTTCAAACTAAAGAAAACTTGATTTTGCATGAAAACTTAGTTGCATCACATCAATATTACTATAATTATAAAACTAATAATATACAGCTAATTCCAACTAACCAAAATCCTAATAATACTTTTAATTAAAGCGATGACACATCAGCAGCTTCTGTTCTATTTCCTTTATTGTTCAGCTTATTATACTATGTGTTGACGTCAGAATAGAAAATGTACAACTGTTTCCACGATGACGTTGTGTAATTATTAACATCCCACATGATACGATTTTAGTTTAGAAACATGAAATTTATTTAAAAACAACACATGAAGTCATCGACACAGGCTGCTAATGTTTTGCTAATAAATTTTCTTGTGTCTGGTCAGCTGTTTGTGGCTAATGTTTACTTTATCCCAGCCTGTGTGTCTGGTTATTGCTCTACTCTAGGTCGGGCTAACACTGCGGCTAGTTTGCGGTGTCGTTTACTCGTTCCATTGCCACTCGTTGTCGCTACTTTACGGCTCAATTAGAAGCCTTCTGCTGTTGTTGGTTGTAGCTCTGATGAATAGCTCTCACCAGGTTTTGCAAATATACAACAAAAGTTTATTAAACAAAAAAACAACAACATATTTTTTTTTTTCCACGTGTGACCCTAATGTACCATTAAAAGTACTATTTATCTCTATTTAAAAACTTTAAGTAGTAAAATTTGTACCCCCTATGGATATTATACTATATTTAAAATACACCTTGGTGCTCATTAGCATGAAAAAAAAAAAGAGGTCGAGAAGTTGCTAAAATTGGAGAACGTGGCGAACGCTAAACCATTGATCGGCAATGAAGAGCCTCGATCGTCGCACCGCGTCGTAACGAGAGTAGACTCTAATATAGCTGCTAAGTACTGTCCATGCTAGAGGCCCCATAGTATAGTTGCCATGACGATGCCTGCGATGTGGTGCTTGGGGGAGGGGGGGGGGGTTCTTTTGTGTCAGGGGGGCGTGCCGAGAGGTGCTACTAATGAAACTGCAGACGTGGCTTTTCCGACTAAACTTCACTTCACCGAACTGACAGGGTGCCCTTTTTTCTTACTTCGTTTGTTTTTCATTGCCTTTTTTTTTTATCCACTTTTATTGCTTTTTTTCTTTATCTGATATGAATTTATTTTTATTTCTCTATATACAGATTATTTATGCTATTGGCATATGCAATAGATACTCTATGATTTATAGCTTTTGCATCTTCAAAATACTGTATATAATATATAATTCAACTACATATATTATATATGCATATAATAAATTCAATGTTGACATGTTTCAAATATGAATATTAGAGAGACGTAAACGCAGAAAAAAAAAATCTTCATAATAATATAAGTAAAAGAAAGTTGTATGAAATTGGTTATCATGCAGGTGTTATTATTTATAGCTTCAATTATAAGAATTATATACTACGTAAAAGTATTATATACCTTAATTATTATAACTTATTTTGCGTTTTCTCATAAAGTTAGAAACTATATTAAGAAAGTATTTTTTTTAAATATTAAATTATACGCAGTCATTATATAACTACTATGATAATTTGTATAACCATAAAAATCACGCTGCTTGTTCCTTTCTCCTTTAATGCACGAGCGTCTAAAAGCCGTGATGGTTTTCAAGCCTTGGGGATCTTTTAGGTAAGATCCCACGAGTGTAATGAATGGAGGCTTGAAATGTACCGTAATGTTGCAGACTACTCGTGCGCGCTGGTGAGCGACATCTTGCTGCAGGGCCACCTTTACATCACCAAGAACTACTTCGCCTTCTACTCCAACGTCTTCGGCTATGTTACCAAGGTACGGACCAACAAATTAGTGTCTTCCCGGGGAAAGTTTAATTCATCGGTGTCTACAGTAGTTAGCAACAAACAAAAGAGATTTTTGATACTCTCGATCAATATTAAAGTTTTTTGTTTCGTTTTTGAACATAAAGCTGTACAATTGCTATAGTTGAAAAGAAAATATATTTTAATGTTATATATTATATATTCTTTAATGAGTTTAATGAATTTATGATGGTCCAGCATAATTATATGAAATTAATAGAATATAAAATTTCTAATGTTTATTACCTTTAGACTTGTAATTAATAAGATTAAAAAACACGCACTAAATTATAAATTATATATACTTTCTAATTATCCACTTCTGTAAATCTATGGTTGTAAAAATTAGCAAATAATTGTTAATATATATAACAAAGATGGACTTTCTGCAAAACTAGGAGACTAATTGGATTAATTAAGATTTTCACTTCACTTTAATTTTTAATTTATTTTCTTTGTACCTCACATAAATTGATCTTGACACCTGAAGATTTGCTGTATCTCCTTCTTGTAATTATATTGATATCTTGCAAGAATTTTAATTTTTTTACAATTTACTGAATTTACAAAAGAGGTTGTATGCGGGTTGGGAGAGCTGCTCAGTCCTTTTCCAAATATGACAGTTAGTTGGCATGAAGCCAAATTGCTAAATTGTAAAAAATGATAAAACAAATTTATTGAAATTAAGACGTGAAGCTAACTAAATTGCATGCAAATTAATATTCCTTGCCAAACTCGTCGTCATTTAACTTGATTGTGTTTTTCTTAATTAGATTCTTTGCATTCAACAAGAGTACGTCCGAATCAACGTTTCTAAACTATTTTACAAATCTTGGTCCGAATAATGCGAATGTTCCGAAAAGATTTCTACCTTTTCTTGTTCATAATCACGTAATTTAGTAGCACGAGATTTTCTACTCTGATATTTCAGGCATAAATTTAGGCTTAATGATTCTTTTAGGTACTTTTCAAGAACATTTTAACTGTTCATCGTCAGATTATTAAGATAATAAAATATAAAAAAAATATAATTAAACTTTGCTAAAATTGAAGCACATTTCATTCGTATGGAATATTTAGTTATCCTTTATTTTTAGGACTTGATTGATTCGCACATTAATATATTTTACAATTTATTCAAATCTGAAGATTTTATAAGCTCATGCACACAATGTCAATTCAAAGTATTTTAATGTATGGTAATGAAATTAACTTAACTTTATATTGCCATCACTCTATTCAATATCGTTGCTCAATAATAAGCGCACTACATCGTAAGATGGCGAAACAAACTCTGATTGTTGCAGATTGCTTAGGCTAGGCTCTTCCGGGAAATCCGTGTCGAGTATTGTTCTTTTTCCTCGTTGGTTGGTCTCGCGACGTCGACACGGATTTCCCAAAGGAGTTCTGCCTAGCAATCGTATCGTGAAAACCTTCATCAATACATTAAAGTCATTAAACTCTGATTTATTAATTATTATTATTTTTTTGTAAACTTCGGTATTAGATGTATACTTATCTCAAATTTTTACAGCTGCTGATTCCGACCGCGTCCGTGCTGAAGGTTAGCAAGGAGAAGACCGCCAAGATCATCCCGAACGCGGTGGGCATCGCCACGATGCACGAGCGCCACGTGTTTGGCTCGCTGCTGTCACGTGACGCCACCTACAAGCTCATGATCCAGGTGTGGAAGAACGCCACGGAGCCAGAGGCCATCGAGGATACCCTCGTGCTGCCCAAGGTAACTAGTGAGGTCGCCGGTGGAGCGGCGGGTATGGAGTCGAAGCAGGGGGAGTTTTTCTGAATATGGCGAAGCGAGACGACAAATCGGACAAATTTACTGTTGAGAAAGGGAGAAAGAGCAGAAAAATGGTTTTATTTTTCTCCGATCTATTTCAAACTTCACAATTATAATATATTTTCTACAGTATTATTATCTATTATACTTTGTATTTTAGTTCTTAATATATTTATGTACTTCAGTGGTTTAATTGTTAAATAAAATAATAACGGGAATTTGAGTACACGTACATTTTTATTATCTTTTAATTGACCACAGACAAGCTTTTTATCAATTGATATTTTAATTTTTGTGTTGTGAGGCTGCAAAAATTTGTCAAGTTGCGAATACGGGTTGGTGAGTGAATGAACATTGAGTTTATTTTACGAAATTTTAATTTCAACGCAATTATTTTCATTTTCCATTAGTTTTTTCTGTCGCTGCCAGATGTTTGGACTCGAACTGACCTTGTTTTGTTGCCAGCTGGAGAAGTCCGAGTCCAAGGACGAAGAGGCGAGCGCCGCGAGTATTGACGCCGCCATCATCGACGACGAGGACTCGAGTCTCTCTGGCAGCGGCAACGACGACTCTGCGCTGGAACGTTCACTTTCGCCCACCCCCATCGACACTCCGACCGACGCGGGCAGTCTCTCAGAGAGTAAGGACACCAACAGTAGACCTCGTTGTCGTAACTCGTTGGCTCAGAGCGTGCCGGACGGTCCTGCAGCAAAAGACCAGGGAAAATGTAAGTACCATAGCTGTTCTCCACCTGCTATTTTGGTGTCAGTGAGGTCAAGGTCATGCTCTCTGCTTATGGTATAAGAACCTGAAGTATCCAAACAAAGTCGACTTGGAATGTATTTTAAAGAAATTTTACCCTTACTTGCTCTATTGTCATATTTCGTTACGAAATTATCTTTGAAATTCAGCAGCAAAGTTTTATGTAAAGTAAAAAATCAGTACAAAATTTGATACTAAAAATTGGTGTGTTAAAATTAATGAAGAGTGTATTGTGATTACCCTTTCATATAAAAGTCTATTTTCTGCGTCTACTGATCATCAAGTTTAAGTTATTTGCTCCATCATTTTTATAGAGCTATGTAAAATACATTCTGAAAAGTACCTTGCAATAATTTTTTTAACATATTTTAATATTCTCAAATAAAAATCGGGATTTTATCAACATCCGTGTTTTAAACCAAAGCAAAGAGCATTTTTCTGTTTCTATAAGACCAAATAAATTAAATTATTAATAACTTTAATTAACTGACATAAAATAAGATAAATGTGCTAGCATTGCTTGCTAATTTATATAATTGGTCCGCGGTCTATGTCATTTTTTTATAATTTTATTTAAGTACATTACTTATTTATAAAAGTGAATTACTAAATTTATATTATTATATACCGTAGACCTTGAATTGTGGCCAAAGTTCGAAAACATGTATTAAAGACGTAAAATGTTATTTGGACACTGAATTTAAATTTTTAATTAAAATAACTCTTCTGAGCATTGCAGATTACGAAAAATCGTGAACAGAATATAATTTAGAGAATAATTAAGATAATACTATAACTTCATTATAAACTTTTTGTTTGCTTTTTTAATTCAAGCTACAATAAATCATATATTTTACATCGGGTTTTTATACAAATTTGCCACATTTTTATATAAAGTTGTAGCCAAATTTGATATAATTAATTTCTAGCCTCCAAAAAAGTTATATTTTAGTAACCCAATGCAAGTTTAATTATTTAATTATTGTATGTCATTTACAAAGAAAACAGTGCAATGTATTAACAAAACTTCAGCCACACAAATTATGTAATTTCTCTTAACATTTCCATGATATTTATCAACATCAGATTGGGGGTAAGGTGATGGTAATTTTATATTTATATTTAATTATTTTAATTTGCTTTATTGTATAAAATAGATTATGCATTGTTAAGTAATTATTGTTGTTGGGCGTGCGTACGTGCTTTAATTATATTTGTAAATAATTTAATTAATGTATTGTAGGCGTATATTGTATATCATTGGTCAAAAATAGAGTTAAAGCAATGTAATATATTACTTCCAAAAGTGTAAGCTGGAAGTGCTATTAGGGAAATATTGTGGAAATAACACAATATGAGACTTTCTAAAGATAATTATGCCAGTAGATTCAAACTCTGTGAGCATTGTTTTTAAGTATTTAATTTTTATAAGTAGAAAAGAAGACATATTGAAAGTATAAAATATATCACTTGGAAATAAGGTCGTTTCCTATCCTCCCAGCTTAATTAATTTGCAACCAGATTTTATTTTTGGCCATTGTTATTTCGTTTTATTTTCTTACCCTGATATAATATTTTTTTTTTATTATAATTATTATTATTATTTTTTTTTTACTTAATAATTTAATAAATTTAAAAAATGTATATATTATTTTATTAGCTTTTCTGTAGCTTGCATTCTGTGTTCTTACATACAAAAAATTATCACAAAATCATTCAATGTTTTATAACTGTTTTTATTATACAAGATTTTACTGTGTAGTTTGACTTCATTTTCTCTTCCAGTCTATTATAGGGAGTGGGTATCGTATTAATGCTTATTTATTGACTGTTCTTTAAATTATTGTCAACTTTAAATTTCTTTAAAATAATTATTGTTGGTTGTTTTTGAAAAGTAAAAATTATCATACTTTTATCATGGTATGAAATTTTAAATAAAAAAAAAGATGTGAAGGACACATTGCAAAAACTTTCAAGCAATAAATATGTTAATTGTTAGATGTAGAAGTAAAATACTTGTAGAGTAGAATTTTGTGTTGTGTTATCGTCCCTACAATGTGTGGTGCAGTTGCAGGTCACGTCAAAGTGAACGGCTCGGTGCCAATAGAGCGGCTGCAGAGCCACATTCGGAATAGCTACGAGTCGGTGCAGGCCATGCCTCGACCGACCTTGATCTTACTGGTGTCCACTGGACTTCTGGCGCTGCTCTTCTTGTCTGCGGCCTTCCTGCTGTTCCGAATCAGCGCCATCCAGTCCCAGTTTGCCACGCACCCGGTCATCTCCTCCAGGTAAATAAATGGTGCTTGTTAACTTCAATGCTAATCATATTTGTAAAGAAATTTAATGAAAGAAGAAATTTTAAATTATTAGAATTATGCATAACTTTTTTCTACATTAAAATTGAAATTCATGACTACATAAAATATATTATACAATAATTTCTTATAATAATAATTTTTACAGCTTTCACCACAGAAAAGTTGGTGCTATTATTATTATTATTATTTTTTTTAATGAGAAATATCTATTTTAAAAAATTATTATTTCATTTCGGTATAAATTATTCATTTGAATTTTTGTTTTTCTGTTTTCAGTGGTGATGTATACCAGGAAATACTAAAATGGCAAATACAGCTCCATTCCAAATCATCAAATGAAGTGCAGCAATTTCTCAATTCTAATTTAGATCAAATATCAAAGGTAAAAATATCAAATCCATTTGAAAAAGACATAGAATATGTGAGAGATACTCTATTTCAGGTTCGTCAATCGTTAGAGGCGCTTTCTCTACTCATTGTTTCGGAGGATGAAGTTCGGCAGAGGCACCAGCAGCCATCCCCAGGTGGCAGCACTGCAGACTCCTCCTCCTCCTCCCAGTCAAGTCCTCATCAGGGCCGCGGTGCCAGTTAACAGTGAGCACCGGTGGGTAATAATGTCCCCACCCCCTGACTGACTGCATTTGCATGCCGGGGTGCTGCTGCCGTTTTGTGGACTCATTAGGTGCTGCTTCTCAAGTACAAATCAGGTCATTAGAAATCTTACATATAATTGCTGCCACGATAAAATATTAATTATTATATATATAGCAATTGAACTAATAAGATTTGTTTTTTTCCAAAGTATACCAATATGATAGATTATATAATCTGTGAATTAATTAGGGGTACTTGTTGAAGTGAGAAGTATTTAGATATAAATATCAGAAATTAGGTTTTTGTTTTTGGAACTGAAAGTAATATAATTATGTGCAATTTAAAAATAGTTAAAAAATATATATATCAAAAAGTTTATAATGTGTGTTTGTGTGTTTATACACAAAAAATATAAACACACAAATAAATTTATTTATAATAAGGCTGTGATAATGTCTTTTTTTTTTAATATTCAATTTAAATGTGAGAAAAAGTCCCTTTTGCCCCCCCCTTATTAACCCCCTCCTATATCCATAATTCCTTAAAGGGATCAATGATAACTATCAGAAACTTTTATTTTATAAATTAAAGTTTCTGATAATGGCCTATATCTAATTAATTTAATTCTATGTAATTAAGATATCAAGTGATGGCCCTAAAAATATGAATAGTGAATCTCAGTAGGTTCTACACTTTTTTTTAAGTGGACTACTGCAGTTTTATCTGGGATAGTAAATTAAGAAATAACCGATTTCAAATAATTTCTTCCCTTTAGTTATTATTTTAATCTTCTTAATATTATTAAAATTCCGGTGATTTCATAAATATTATAAAAATAATAGGTTTCAACAATGTTTTTATTAGTGTGATATAATAATTTATAATTATTGTTTTGTCTTTATGACACGCATTACTAGTGATTTTTGTTGATATTTTGTTTATAAAAAAAAATATTTCTAGTTGCACAAGTAATTTTGGCGTATTGTTAAAATTTTAAATTAAGATTACTTATACAAAATATTGGTATACCCAGCAGTTTTTTCAGATAAAAAGTAATTAGTATGCCTTTATGGCAACGAGATGCAACTTAATAACACATAGAACTATTACTGCTGTTCCTAGTCACTTACCTCAACGACTTCAATTAAGCTGCCATTAACTTTCTTAGTTGTTTGTATAATTAATTAAATTAAATCTTCTTTATAATAGGTTAAAAAAAATACAACCATCTTACATGAGTTGGTACAGTGATGTACAGGGTTACAATATTTTAATATTGAACTCTATTGAACTATGAAGTAATATTGAATTGACTATTTAGCTTTAAAAAATTAATGCAAAATATTCCTATAATATGGCTGCAAATTCTGTTATATCTATATATAGAAATTTGATGGAAAATATAGTTCCATGTACCTCAATGGAATAGTAAATAAATAATATGAGGTCATTTTTGCTCTGAATATTAATATTTAATTTGTTATTAATTTATTATTTAAATTTAAGACAGAGAAAAATTGTACATTGAGACTACTATAAAATGTCCATCATCCAATGTTTTAGTCCACTGAAATAATATTCGTATCACTTGGCTTAAATGCTGGAGGGGTGACATTTTTTTTTTTTTTTAGTTACAATGTACGCATTACAATAATACATGAAGTTTTTTTTTTTTTTTTTTTTTTTAATTTGAATTTATTTTTAAACAATTATGTTTTTCTTGCATATTTATTTTATGGGAATGAAATGTTATAAGAATGTTTTATTATTTTTTAATTCTCTTATATCATCGAAAAGAGAAAGAAAAAAATGCAACTGTTAATGTGCCAAGAAACACGATAATTAAATCAAAATATAATAACACCCTTTTTTCATAGCAGGTTCTATTCACTTTTTTCACCTTTTGAATTTTACACCATTCACAAAATCAAACAAAAAAAAAAAATGTGCAATAACTTCCTAGTGTCCAATATTTTGTGATTAAATAGTCTGATATAAAGTATACTTTAGATGTGTTTTGATTTTATGTTTCTACCATGTTATGTTGCAAATGTTGTATTTTTTAAATCAAAATATCGCGGTCTTATGTAATTTTAACTTAAAAAAATAATTAATACATACAAAAAACATTCCTTTCCAATTTTTAAGCAATACATTTTAGTACATTTAAAAAATGTTACTTCGTTTAGGTGTTTGTACCACAGTTCAAATGTTATTTATGCAACATAATCTTGACTTAAGCTGTGCTTTATCTTATGTAAATATAATTTTTCTTGATAAAAAAAATGTATGTTTTGTTGTTGTTGTATAGTTTCTAACTTTCAGCTATTGTAAATATTAATGATTAATAATTTAAAAGTTGTGTTATAATTGTTATAATTTTGTTTTCGATAATTTATAATAAAATGTTAAACTATTTTTTTCATGAATGGATTTTTTATATTAACCTGTTTGATTATTAGAGGTGGAAAATAAAACTAACGTGTACACAAAATGAACAAATTACATGACTATACATTACATACTATACGGTATAAATAAAGAGTGGTTATAAAATTATGTTACTCCGATTTTTTCCAAGTCTATAGGAACTGTTTTTAAATTTTAATTGAAAGTTTGACCACGACCGTTAATATTAATAAATAATTAATAATAAAAAAAAGCCTAAACGTCTCTGAAGGGTGTAGTCTAACTTCTATATTTAATATTTAAACACAGTTCTCAGATTCTGAAAAAGAGTAACATAATTTTAATTACATCCTCTGTTCACATATATATGCAATGAAAAGTCATGTAGGTTGTTCAATTTCGTATCAAAAAATAATACTCTATTTAAAAATCTGTTTATCTCGCACAGATAATATTAACTGTTATTAAAAAAATAACTGTCTTACTTGACACTTGAGCAATAGTTAAAAGTTTGGTTCACTGGTTTTGTCAATAATAATATCTATCAGTGGGGTTAAGTTATAACTGGATTTTTTATAATATTTTCAACCTCTTATATTTTGCAGGTTAATATTCTCAGGTCATTTTTATTAATAATTTAATTTTGAATTCACTTAAAAAAAATTAAAAAGATGTATGTTCATCCTATTTCTCAACAATTGGTACGAGAGGTTTTTGTGACTGCGACATCAAAGTGAAACATTGTTTTTAATTCTATAATGCATTTATGGGTCTACCTTAAATTGCAATTAATTTTTGTATCGTTTAATTGTCATGTTAGAGTGCCTGCTATAAATAAAATCATCATGATAAAAATTATTTGTTTTTATTATTTCATAAGTCTCCTTAATTTAGTATCTTTTGAGATATACTGCTAAATAATTAAATATACACTTAATTGAACAAAATTTACTCATGCACTCTCTGATCTGCTGGAGCAACAAAATATTAATTATATTTCTTTCTACAATCATATTTTAATCCACCATGCACAGTAATTGCACACTTGTAAATGCTAAGATTTACATGACTATATATTATAGCTAGCCATAAAAAAGCTATTGATGCAAATTTATAAGAAATATGCAAAGATAGTTAAAAGTTATCGGCTCTATAGGCTGCGCGCATCAGCAGAGCAAGAGTAAAGTTTTAAATATGCAATGCTATTTAATCAGTTAATTAACTGTATAAGTATAACATTATGTATAAATAGGTTGGAGAATAACAACAATGATTGTATTCGTCTGTGCAACAATTATGACAATAATTTCAGAGGTTTTAATTATTTAAATAATATATACATATTTTTATTATGATGATCGAGGTTTAGACCTATACCCTATATATATACTAAACGTTTGGTCCACATACAAACGTGAAGTACATAATGTAACATAATAGAAATACAAAGTTTCACACACCACGCACGGGAAGTTAGTGCTAGAGATTACAAACATAACAATATGATTTGCATATTATGTAAGAGATGGATTTCGTGCACACTGGATTTGAGCCCCCCTTTATTTACTTTTTTCACTGTCATTGCACTGATGATATTAATTAATTTGCCATGACAGGAGTTTTATTTATTACAGAAGTGAATATACGTGAAGAAACGTTTTTATTATTACTGCTCATGACTGGCAAATGTATTGAATAAAATACACAAACGTAAAAGGCACTCATCATTGGCCTTCAGTCGAACATTTTGTTCTCACTACGTAAATATATATTAACGAAGTTTTCTTGTTTTTTATCATTAAATATTTTAGTTATGATTTTATGTTTGTTTATAATACTTTGAATATCAGTAATATAATACCAGATCAATGTTAATAAGAAATAGATTTTATTAAATAATAATATTTATATATATAATTACAATATTTCTAAATAATTGTATTATTATATGTGACAGACGGATGCATATTGAACTTTCTGATAGAGTATTTATTATAGCCTCTGTGATTGCTGATAAGAACTCATCTCTGCACGTTGAAAACAACTTTTTGGCATACTCGGATCATTATGTAAATGGTCCGGCCATGTTTCCATCTTGCGATCTCATTGTAATTATAATTTTACAAATGGTATTTTTTAGTAACAATAATTAAATTAATTTTGTATTTTAAAATAAGTACATATTGTATCAAATGATCATTTATTTAATCGTGCCTTCGTCGGATCATTTAAAATGAAATACGCAAGTACTTTTGTCAGAATGGAGTACCGACCTCAAAATTTTTTTATTGCAGAAATGGATAGAGGGTGCTGAAATATGCTACTCTGAATTTTTTCAGATTTTTCTGAGACCGGGAAGTATTTTTAAAAAAATTATTGAAAGTCCATTTTGATGACGTCACGAGGCGCCTCTCCTTAAGAAAAGGATAGGACATTAACGCCCGTGACATCATAAAACGGACTTTCAATAATTTTTAAAAAATACTTTCCGGTCTCAGAAAAATCTGAAAAAATTCAGCATATTTTTGCATTTTTTTCTATCCATTTCTGCAATAAATTTTTTTGGGGTCGGTACTCTATTATAATATATGTATTGTATATATACATTATATATATATATATATATATATATATATATATATATATATATATATATATATATATATATATATATATATATATATATATATATATATATATATATATATATATATATATATATATATATATATATATATATATATATATAATTATAAACTTCTACCGTGTTTACCCGCCAAGACAAAAAAAGAAAATTTGCGAAATTTGTCAGAAAATTTAAAAGTCTTCCGAGGTGGGAAGACTTTTTCTTTTTTTCTTTTTCTGACAAATTTTCTTTGTATTATATATATATATATATATATATATATATATATATATATATATATTAATGTATATATACAATACATATATTATAATAGAGTACCGACCCCAAAAAAAATTATTGCAGAAATGGATAGAGGGTGCAAAAATATGCTACTCTGAATTTTTTCAGATTTTTCTGAGACCGGGAAGTATTTTTAAAAAAATTATTGAAAGTCCGTTTTGACTTTCATATATATATATATATATATATAGTTTTAAAAGTTGAGATGAAAGGGTGAATTACAAAGTTTACTTTTTCTTTTTTTTAATTGCTTAACTATATAACAAGTAACTTAAATAATTTTAAATTCTCACGCTATATATATATATACTTACAATTTTTAGAAATAAAACTTATCAGGCTGAAACGTGTTCAACATAGCCTAACATATATAGAGGAAACAATTGCTCAAAACTTGTGCTCAAGTGACAACAAAAACAGAACACCTTCAATTAATTAGGACACTTAAGCTTCACATGCACCCACTAAAATGAGTCCGAAAATTAAAGAGAAATACAGTATAAATGCATTATTAAACAAGAATCATACAATTAAGTTATAATACACAACACCAAAATGTTTTATACCAAAAAAAATGTGATAGAATGAGGTTGCACGTGCATCAATTACATTGCATAAATATACACCAGAGAGACTGCCATGCAGTGACATCCGCACCTTATGGCCAGTCTCGAACTTATGGACAACTGGCCATAAGACAAGGACGTCTCTGGCTGTGTACAATTACGCGAAGAAAAAAATTCAAACCGCGAGTACACGAGGTCTTTAATTCTCTGTTCCACTTTTCTTGTGTCAGATTGTACTTTTCTGTTTGACCTAGCTCCTATATCTCTTTTAAACATTTTATCAGCTTCTTTACTTGCAGTGCTGCATATCCTCGTGCAAACATTATGTACATATACGTACATAGGGTAATGAGAACGCTACTCAAGTACTAAAGTTTATGACTATAATGTGATCCTGTTTACTCTAAATATTTATCAGGAAATTATTTACAATGTTTACTGTCATCTCATATCTGCAGTCTAACAAGTGAAGCTCTTGACTTTCAATCGCTTGTTGACTCTTTGGTCATGGTCGTTTCAATCTACAGAAAGTGGGTGTTTTATTTACATATGTTATGGTAAAGTGGAAACATATCGCTCAAATGTAGTTGAATTTAGTATAGCTAAACTATAAAGAACAAGCGAATAATAATATTTAACAATGTTCTATTTATAGTTTAATTTAATAAGTTTTAATATTTTTCGGTTTTCATTTTTAATATATTTTTAGGTGAATTTTTAATTTCAAATTCGTTCCGTGAGGATGTGAGAAAAGAAGGGGGGGGGGGAGGTTTCTTCTTAACAAATTAATTTATTTTACCCGATGCCTCAAATTTAGAAAATTGTTAGTTGGTACACAATTTTATTAACTCTGCCCGACAGTCCAGTCAATGTAGGTGTAAATCCTATGTCAACCTAAAATAAATTGGGAAGCAAGATTTTTTTTCTGGAATCGGTAGAACTCGATGCCCTGAGTAACATATCCAAACCTCCTTGGAATCCCCCTGGAGCTTTCGCCGCCATCTTGATGGAAAGACGCGCCAATAGTACCTTTGGTTTTAATTTTTTTACTTAATTTCTAATGAACCTAGGTAAAAAATTCAAACTGTATAATGAACCTGAGATATTAGGGCACATTATAAAATAAAAAAGTTTAGTTAATTTCTTAATTAAGTATCTTTAATTACGCTAATTAAAATTTTCACTCATGAAAAAAAAAGTTTGCAGATAAAATTTTCAACTTTTTAACGTCGTTACTAATAAAAGTTTCTAACAAAAGTTGTTGCAAATATATTACAGATTAATAAGATATAAGTTTTTAAGCTGTAGTGTACATAGTTTAGGAGATATGATTTTTCTACCGAACCGAGCGCAGCGCTCAAGATCAACGTTGCATGGTCACCATGCAGCTACGCCCCGTATTCTCATTGCTGCGGTTGAGGATACGACGCGTGCATTTGTTCTGTAACATACATACCACAGGCGCGGATCCAGGGGGGAGGGCCGGGGGTGTGGGGTACCCTCCCTTCCCCCCCCCTCCCCCCTTATTTTTTTTTTTATTATTTAACATGGGCAATATAGGCATTTCCCCTACTCCAAATTTTTTTTCAACATTTGGCTTATGAAGAGGGCACCCCCCGAAATTTTTTTCTGTATCCGTGCCTGACATAGCTTCACCATTAATATTATTTTATGGCTTAAATAAGATTAATGAAATAAAATTTATAAATATGATTCTTAATGCAGTATAACTTATAAGTTATATTATAACATAATTTTATTAATCGTAATGCCGTGATGAATGAAGAATTCAAATTTATATATACTAATTAATACTAATTGATATATTTTAAGAGACGAAACAATACATATTATGTTTTCAGCATATAATATTTATTATATATATAAGATAATAATAATATAAGCTGAGGAAATGTACTGTACACAAACAATTTAAATTGTCATTTGTAAAATATATTTATGACTATTAAATTATACTGAATGAAATCTTGTTATAACCACTATACATATATTGCTAGACAGAACTACATATAACAAAAATTGTGAATGTAATATAACTGTGTGTAGCAAATATAAAAACATAAAACATAATAGCTTGAAATTGAAAAATTGATTGACAAAACAACATTCCAAACGTAAAATAATACATTGAAATTAATTTATATTTCACAAATACAATTACTAAATCAATATGCAAATATATTTTCCTATCTTTATATATATATATAAAGCCATGGTTTATTGCTAATTATAATTTTTGGCCAAAAATCTTTATATTTCTGCAAGCAGCCAACTTCTATATATAGTATTTAAATTACACCCAAAAGTAAATTTATTATAAAATGTTCTGAATTCGATAACTTTAAAGGTATAATTATGTACAATTATTTATTTAAAAAACAATGTTTTTTATATTGTATCTCATTACTACTATAAGATTATGATACACATACACATTGGCATAAAATAAAGACAAGTCAACTATATATGAAATAAATTAAGTGTGCTCATTGAAAAAAGCTTGAATATTGTTTAGTCGCATTTATGAAATAACCAAACCTAGTTATGGATAAACATGTGAAAAGGTGACCAAAAGCCGAATTGAAGCTCACATCGTTTTTTTATTTTTTTTTATTCTGATTTCATTAAATCTATTTTTGGTTAATTTTGTTTCACCAAAAGCCGATGAGCTCTCTGTCGTCGGCGGGTTTTGTTTTTTACGATTTGACCACAACTAGTTTTAATCAAATTTAAATGATCAAAAGCCGAATTTACTTGAGTTCATTTTGGGTTTTGGTCAAAATGCAAAAACCACAACTAGTTCTGGTCACTCATTCTCGACATTGTGTGAATTTGGCTTTTGGCGCTAACATATTATACTGTATGTATATGTGTATATATTATATATATTATATATTATGCTGAAAAACAATATGTTATGTTCCGTCTCTTAAATATGTTAAGGGTAAGATAACGCCACCAATGTTAAAAAAAATCCCTTACACGATATTATGAAAAAGAAATAAAATGTTCTCCTCTACACACCCTATCAGTAGCTAAAATATCATGCAGGTATAAACAAATACGATCTAGTTTTTGAGTTATGAATTTTTAATGTTGACTACTTTAACATTTAGAAATTGAACTTCCATGTTAAATCAGTCAAATTTAAAAATTAATAACTCAATTGAAAACCAGATCGCATTTGTGTACCTGATATTTTAGATATTGATAGGGGGTGCAAAGGAGAACATTTTAAATTTTTTTCATAATTTTCGTGTGAGTTTTTTTTTTTTTTTTAACATTGGTGGCGTTATTAGTAATATTAATTATAGTATATTATATATAAAAAATAAATATAGAATTTTGAATTCTTCATTTATCACGATCACGGCATTACGATTAATAAAATTATGTTATAATGCATTACGAATCATATTTATAAATTTTATTCCATTAATCTTAAATTAAGCCATAAAATAATTTTAATGGTGAAGCTATGTCAGGCGCGGATACAAAAAAAAAATCGGGAGGTGCCCTCTTCATAAGCCAAATGTTGAAAAAAAATTTGGAGTAGGGGAAATGCCTATATTGCCCATGTTAAATAATAAAAAAAAAATAAGGGGGGAGGGGGGGGGAAGGGAGGGTACCCCACACCCCCGGCCCTCCCCCCTGGATCCGCGCCTGTGGTATGTATGTTACAGAACAAATGCACGCGTCGTATCCTCAACCGCAGCAACGAGAATACGGGGCGTAGCTGCATGGTGACCATGCAACGTTGATCTTGAGCGCTGCGCTCGGTTCGGTAGAAAAATCATATCTCCTAAACTATGTACACTACAGCTAAAAAACTTATATCTTATTAATCTGTAATATATTTGCAACAACTTTTGTTAGAAACTTTTATTAGTAACGACGTTAAAAAGTTGAAAATTTTATCTGCAAACTTTTTTTTTCATGAGTGAAAATTTTAATTAGCGTAATTAAAGATACTTACTTAAGAAATTAATTAAACTGTTTTATTTTATAATGTGCCCTAACATCTCAGGCTCATTATACAGTTTGAATTTTTTACCTAGGTTCATTAGAAATTAAGTAAAAAAATTAAAACCAAAGGTACTATTGGCGCGTCTTTCCATCAAGATGGCGGCGAAAGCTCCAGGGGGATTCCAGGGGGGTTTGGATATGTTACTCAGGGCATCGAGTTCTACCAATTCCAGAAAAAAAATCTTGCTTCCCAATTTATTTTAGGTCAAAACCTATATTGACTGGACTCTGTATTATTTAATAAAAAGTTTTATTTAGAGAAGCCAATTTGACGTGGCTTAGTAAATAAAATTAAATTTCTCTCATACACAGTTAGAATTTACTACAAAACTATAATATTTTTAGTTGTGGTTAAAATTTGGAGCAGTGAGCTATGTACTTTATAGTTGTATCATGCAAGATATCATAATTATATATTATACATGTATTATAATGATAATTATATATAATATTTTTCAGTAATGCAAATAATTAATTTAAATAAAATAAATCATTTACAATTTAACTTAATTTTGTGTACAATATACATGTGTAATTGTAAACATATTATACTTATAAGTCATAGATTTCACTCATATTAATTATATATATTTAAATTCAAACATTAAAAGCAGGTCAAGTCCAAAATACATATTTGTTGATTTACACAGTTCCATTTTTTAACATGTAAGTACTCTAAATCTGAACGAAATTGTTTTGACGGTTCCCATTAGCAATTATACATAATTCAGTCATATGCAACACGCATGTGTTCACGATGTTTCCAGGATCACGTGTCTTGATGTAAGGCGACGGTCAGGTCATCCAAGGGTACTCAAGTTGAAGGTCTCGACATCTTCTCTGACCTTGGCCGGACTATCAGCTGCTGATAACAAGTCCGACCAGAACTGGACAGTAGCCGTCCTCCCTTCTACAGCACTTCCTTATAATAATAATATGTTAAATACCTTAGTGTTGATCAGAATTATTACTATCATATTCAAAAAGGTGTACCCCTGAATATCATACAACTCCCATAAGGAGAGGGGCACACTTTTTTGGTTCTGATAGCAGTGTTTCTGATTTTGTTGTAATGTTCATAAAAATACCAATAATATATATCTTGAAGTTACCCCAAGTATCAGAATTTAAATATAATATATAAAAAAAATCAATTCCATTTTCTGGACCAGAGCTATATTGGTGCCTAATTTTCCCACTAAATGTGTATGCGATGTATATGCTCGTATAACATATTGTATTTTTTTTATTAAATAATTCCCAATTGTCCAAAAAGAAGAGAAATATAATCCATTAAGGTCTGTCGCTATGAAAATATGCAAGTGGAATGAAAAGAGATGTCACTACCAGTCTTTAGTAAATGATGTCCGAGATTGGGTGATTTTAATTCCAACATTTCAAAGGAAATAATAAGATTAACCGTTTTTAAATGAGCAACAGTCATTATAATTATGTTTATCTATTTCCTAGTCTGATTAATTTGTGAATACAATAATTATATGTTAAGTTATTGCAGTTAAAAAAATGCCCCTATAACTCAGAGAGCAAAAGCTCAAGGCAAAGAAAGAAATATGAAGGGCAGCCGTGCCGTGATGAATGCTCCTTCTCTACCGTTGCGAGTGCGCCTCAACATTCCATTGTATTTTAAATTGAATAGAAGGGAGAGTAACGGTAAATAAACAAATATGTATTATTTTGAAAGAATTAATATTATGATTTTTAGGATAGTAAGCATCGAAAAAATTTTTTTTCGATAAAAAAATAAAATATATTATTGTATTTTTTAATTCCTTTTGTTATATATAATGAATCTAACTCGAATCTAACTTGTAAGTAATAATCCTAATAATTACGTAATTTTATATATTAAAATTTACTATCATTCATAATGCTGTTTCGCTTTATGTGGCTCATCATATCTAATCATATGCTTGAAATAAAAATAATTTGATAATAATTTGTTTCTGGATCCGCGCCTGATTATATTTATATATATGTATTAATAATTTTTTTTTTTTTACAAGGATACACCCCTTAGAGCTTACAGCTCGCGGCGGGGTACTGGGTAGGGATATAAGGTAGGGAACGGATAGTGGCCACGGCCTGCATGCTTACGCGTCCCAGCATTCGCTGAGGTGAGACTGAGGGAACCGTGGAAAACCTCAGTCAGGACGGACACCTTTACTTTTTCTCAATGGACCAAAGCGATGTCCAAAGCCTGGGGAACCACACACAAGTGCATCACTGCACTGGGTGGAAAGCGAGACGAATTTACCCCAGGGAGGGAGCAGCGTATTTTTTACTTGAAACGGTCACCCATCCAAGTACTAACCACGCTCGATGTAGCTTGACTTCGGTGATCTAACGAGAACCGGTCAATGCACTGCGCCAATAATATTATTATTAAAAAAAAAAATAATAAATATTTATTTATTTATATTTATTTATATTTATATATATTTTATATTTTTGTAGATATGTATTATACAGTATAAATACATATAACTATACATATAATACTATATATATATATATATATATATATATATATATAGTTATATAATATTATAACTATATTATAAATGTTATAATAAATATTATAATTTTATATAATTACGGTCCAATAATTAATAATTATTATAATAATTAATTAATTTTTCTCTCAATAAAAAAAAACGATACATATAAATATATATATATATATATATATATATATATATATATATATATATATATATATATTATGTATTTTTTTTTTTATTGGAGGAATTTAATAGCTAGAGCTAGGCCTTGTAGGAGCCATCAATTTCCGTGTGCAGACTACCAATGCTGAGCTGCATGAGCACGGCCCATAGGTCTGCACGGCCCACGGGCCCGCCCGTGCAGATCCGTGCGCGAGCCCGCAGAACCTAAGCCATCTCGGCGCCCTCCCTGCTGCTGGTAAAGCTCAAGCTGACCATCCTCACTTGCCTCGCTGCTTGCTGGCGAGCAAGCTAGGTGCAGTCCCGAACAATGGGACAATGCACAGTACATCCGAGGGGAAAAAAATTCAGCAAGAGGGCTTGTGACAAAGTGGGGAAATATAGTGTGTAATTTTCTTACTTGTAAAGTCCTTAAAACATTGCTGTACCGTATCCATATTAACTTGTTCATCAGAGAATATATATATAATTAATATCATACAATTAAAAATTTAATATCCTTTAAATTTTTGTAAAAATGTTGGAACAAAATTCTTCCAATCAGTATTTTTCGAAACGCAAACGTTGCGCCTCTGGTGGCCGGCTACGTAGCGACAGTCCTTAATATAAAAAAAGCAAAATGTAAGATTTAAATATATAATTATAATGATAATTTAAAAACAACTGATTTTGTTTTCCTATTTTCTACGCAAGGCTAAAATTCTTCTACCACCAACCTCTCGCGAAGATACGTAAACAACATCATTTAATTAAAATTACATCAAGGCAGATGTACGCAAATATAATAATCTATTCTGGCGAGTGGTGCCCGCGGCTTGCTGACAGCCAAGGCCTGCGATGACGTAACAGGGCTGGAGGTGACGTCAGATGAGCAGCTGGACCTGAGAAGGGGGGGGGGCAAGTGAGCTTCCACCAAATCTTAATTTAGAGCAGGAATTATTAATCTATTCTAATTGAAATTAAATATCTCCTTGCAGTTATGCAACCTTTGCAGCAACTGGAGGAGTATTAAATTTAGTTTCTCATTTCTTCTATTTTGGACTAAATATTTCTTTTTTTTGTTATATCTGTAACTGAAAAATGATAAAGTACTCACCATAATGTTATCTTTGGTTGAGAACTTGAACAAATATCAACTTTTAAAAGTGACTTTCAATATTTCTTAATTAAATTTAATCAAGCATTTTTTGTGTCTTCAAATCGCAAATTATTAATTTAAAATGTTCTCAATTTAATACAATAAAAGTTTATATAATAGTTTGATGTATAGAAGTATTATGAAGGTTAATTTGCTTATAATAAGTGTAATTACGTTAAAATTCAATGTAAAAAAACTAAAAAAACAAAAACAAACAAAACAAAACAGTAGGAAACAATATATTATATTTTGATTAATATGAGAGGTTATTGACACATTTTGACAGACGTAGGCATTCAATGTTAGCAGCATGTTGAAATGTGTTTTATAATTTTTTAATTCATATCACATGTTTAATATTTTAAAATCAGAAAGTAAATATGTTACTTTGATACCATAGTGTGTAAACACAGACAGACAAAAGGTTATGAAACTTCTTACCTGACGCAGAGGAGGCTATTAATAAGAAGAGACAAAAATAGCTTTTAGTCTTCATAAATTTTGATTCTCGCGCTTTTATTTTGTGATAAGAGATTGCCTCACTTTCCCTCTTCCTCTCGCCGGCTGATAAGAGTCGCTTTGTCATCTGACCGAGTGTTTAGTCCGCGACGCACGCTCCATCGTCCGGCAGCACCACCACTTGAGCACCATGGCCGGCCACTCGGCACTTTGCTAGGGCGCCGGAGAACCAACTGCACCTAGTAGTGCACCAGTTCAAGTTAAATGTAAGTACATAGAAATGAAGATTTGTGTTTCAGTAATGAAGAGGGCATATAATGAAATTAACAATTTTCATGTAAAAATTAAATTATTATAAAAAAATATTAAAATTATTCCAAAATTTAACACATTAAAAATTAAAACCTCATAAATTCATGAAATAACGAATAGTATTTTTTTTTTAATCATGCTGTATAAATTCACTAGATAATAGACAATCATATAAAAAACAATCTGCATGTCAACAGATGTAGTAACATAATATTATATTGTGAAACAATCAGATGCAAAACAAAACAAAAGACTATTTTTTAAATATCGAGTTTAGAAAATTATCCATATCAGATTTTCCATATTATACTGTTCTGCGCTCTTTTCATGTATATTTTTATATATAAGTTAATGTATCTCATCTTAATAATCTCAATATTTAAAAAGTAGTCTTTTGTCTTGCATCTGATGGTGTTTCACAATATAATATTATATATTATGTTACATTAACGTTATAACGTAAGTCATTTTATATTAAATCGTGTAAATTCAATGACACATATTATAAAATTTTATTAACAGAGTACATCAAACATTTCATTTCCAGAGTGCATGTTCCGCAAGGTGAGCGTTACCCGGGACCTGATGCCCTCCAAGTCCAAAATGGCGGAGTACGACACCCTTCTTACCAAACCGTGAGTTTGTACCACTAATTATTTATCATTATATAACATACTCACATACAAAAACTGTCTCTAGAATTATTACCAGAGAGAGGTGGTGTCTGGTAAGCAGGTCAAAACAAGTGATCCGCCTTCAGTGTAAAAGTGCAATAAAATCACGTTTTATATTATAAAATTGACAAAAAAAATAGAGTATTTTCATATCAATTAAATTCATGTTTTCCTTGTGATACATGTAACAATATATCATTATAGAAAATATCTAAAAGAATTTCTACACTCGTGCAGATTTCTCAAGGGAGAGCGTTTCTTCTAGTTGTTAGTCGATATGATGTTTGTTTTTTTCATGTATGTCTTGACAGGACATTAAGTATCATAACATTCATAACATATATTATAGTATTATAATATATCATAAATTTTAAAATGTTTTGTTTTCTGATAGTATTAAAAATTCTACTTGTTGCATAATGTACATTTTTTAATCAATTAACGACCTCTTCCTTAAGTATACCTATGGACGCCACGAACTTTACTTCTGCTTTGTTTGTAAGCTTTATTATACCACACAGTCTATTATAGATACGTGGCGAACCAAAACTCTTTTTATTATTGGCAGACCTTACATTTTCCAAAACTAAAAATCTGCATCTATCTGTCTATATTGAAGCTGTAGCTCTAGCAAGTGAGGCAGGAATAAAGTTCGTGCTGTCCCGAAATCGTACACTTATGATCAAAAATACTGGGACACGTGACATATATGTGAGCACCATCGGTCCACTTGCTTTGCTAATGTGACAACACTGTTGGAGAACAGGTGAGGTGTCTCACAGTCGTCTCTGTACCTCCTCGGAGTCTACCTGGACACCAGTAATAGACAGCATTGACACTCAGCATGACAAGTGAGCTAATGACGGTTACCCTGTCTCTCATGCACACCTATAGTGCCCCACTCTTATTGAGTTTAACTGTACAATTACCACCCTTTTAAACTGTTCTCGAACAATTCATCGACGATATGGCCATCTATTGACGAGGGAAGTTTTAAGGGGCGGTGACTATACCAACATTATATAAGTTTATAACAATATTGTTATATATAATAATAATTTGTATCTACCCTAGTCGAAAAATAAGAGTGCTAAGTGATAATTTGAGCAGTAGTCAAGTAGTTGACTACTTGATTTTAAGTAGTCAACTACTTGACTACTGCTCAAATTATCACTTAGCACTCTTATTTTTCGACTAGGGTAGGGTTGTTATATGACGCTGTATAATTTTTTATGCTAAAGCGTATATTTTATCCCGAAAAAGAGATAGAAACCAAATAAAAACTATATGCTATATACTAGTACTGCACACTACAAAGGGCCATAAATACGAAGAACCTGCATGATTTTCAATTTTCAATGAAACTGAGCATAATATATGGTATATAAATATTATAAATACAATCTCTGTTTTTATTGATACACAATTTTGATGTCATGACATGGCTAAATAAAACTATTATTGTTATATATACATCATATCCAACTGTATGAAATAAAATAATAAAAAAAAAATATATTTTTTTAACTGATTTAACATTGGAAGAAATAAGCAGATTTAAAAAATGTTAATTAAAATTAATGAAAAATTCAAATTTTACATTATTTGATTTTATTAAAAGCTCTGACGTAATGAAACCTCCAAAACTGACACTAATTATTCACAGTATTCACGACCTGTATAATATATTATACACATGTTTATACATATTCTATGTTATTATAACTTATTAATATATATTATCTCACACAAAAAAAAAAAAAAAAAAAAAATTAAAATATATAATTATATTATTATAGAAATATCGAGGAACTATACTTTTTGCCAACAAAACCGATTGCTGACATACATTTTCTATGACTCACTCATTGTTGTAATGTATGCGGAGAATGTATGCATCCTGGCAAGCAACATGTCGAGTTTTTGTCTCAAAAACATTTCCAAGCACAGATTGAAAGTTAAAAAAAAAAAAAAAAATCAATTTCATATGCGACAAAGTGAAAGGTTGCAATAAACAATTTAAAATAAGTAAATTTGCTTTCCGTACCATACCACAATTGTTTTTGTTTATAAATTTTTGTCATTGTTATTTCAGTCTGACTTTACGCAATTTCGTATCTATTTTTGATAGGATATTATGGTTTTCAATCGGATACGATGGTCGTCGTCACTTCCCAGCCTTGTTGACCAAATGACAAAAGCATGGCATTATTTAGTCGCATCCAAGCATTCATTTTATATATCTTTTATTATTATTATTATTTGTTGTTTTTAACTCCCAACCAAGTTGGGGTGGTTTAGCGCCAGCACCGGGCCCAATTAGGCCAAGATGAAGGCGCCCGCTGATCCTGTTGGTGATGTTACGATCCAGCGTCTCCTACTCAGCTGCGGGCAATGAAGGCTTCCCGGGTACACCCGCAAATAGCCCATCACACAGCCTTTCGGGCAGGTCCTCTCCTAGGCGCGGTGGGACACATTCCCGCGAGCACTCGGGATGCTGGATGCCTTTAACCAGGGCACTTAGAGGTGGGGATGCATCTTGGGCTTCCCAAACCAATGCCCTGGCCGCCCTGTGGTACAAGAACCACAGGCTACGGGCCAGAGGTCACACTCGCAAGGCAACCCCCAACCCGCATGTCCTTCCTGGGCGCGGGGGGACGCGTACCGCGAGCCAGGACAACAAGCCTACGCTCAAGCCATGGCCGGATGCCCTTTATTATTATTATTATTATTATTATTATTATTATTATTATTATTTACGAATGACTAATATTAGTTGTCAATATTTTTCCTTTTTTATTGCTTTCAACAAATAGTCGTAATTTAATATTATAAAAAATATCAATTACAATTTTATTTAAATTAATAAAAAAATCTAATAATTGGTGCTAGAATATTTATTACTTATTACTATACAGTATATTTACAATTGATAAAAGCATAATAAAATTCTCAATGTAATTATTTATTCAATTTCCTTGAGTGTAAGTAATTACTTTTTTATAATATTATATAGAGGTAGACATTGAGAGAGAACTGCAATATCCTGATCACCTTATATGCTCATTTACCTGCCCTGTGAACCTGAAAATGATTTACATATATAGATAGGTGTTGCAAATTATATGACTGTATTTATTAGAGTATTATTGTGTTTTCCCAGCGAGTGTTCTAACTTTTACCAATTGACGTAGACAAATCTTCAACTTGTACGCACATATAAAAATAATATGACCTTACGTTGCGTCATGTTATTTGGTGTTTAAACCAATGAAGTAATTTCACCCACCACAGTCAAGCTAAAATCTTAAACAACTGGTTTTAAAGTTATTCTCCACCGTGTAAAACCCATACTATATAGTGAAGTCATGACCATTAAATTATGCTAAATAAAGTTTTACATAATCTAGCTGTAATTCAAGGGCGGCGAACGATAAAAAGTGTAATATTGTAATATCTATTTCAACGTGTAACAGATTATAATACCAGTTTGGATATAATGATAGAGTAAAGTAGTAAAACATTTAATGTCAGGGAATAATACATTATAACATGTTGATCGATTTAATTGGTTCATTAAAATGCAATTCATATAATAGATTAACATTAACACCTGCAGCGTGCACTTCTAGTTTATTTCTCTTGCAAATGCTTGACGTTCAGAATATACAGAAGAATTCTGAAAATTAAACATTTTCTGAAACTCTTCATCTCTTATGATGTAAATATAAATATTCATATAACATAAAATAACATTAAATATCAAGTTACTTGGATGGGTGACCGTTTCAAGTAAAAAATACGCTGCTCCCTCCCTGGGGTAAATTCATCTCGCTTTCCACCCAGTGCAGTGATGCACTTGTGTGTGGTTCCCCAGGCTTTGGACATTGCTTTGGTCCACTGAGAAAAAGTAGAGGTGTCCGTCCTGACTGAGGTTTTCCACGGTTCCCTCAGTCTCACCTCAGCGAATGCTGGGACGCGTAAGCATGCAGGCCGTGGCCACTATCCGTTCCCTACCTTATCCCTACCCAGTACCCCGCCGCGAGCTGTAAGCTCTTAGGGGTGAATCCTTGTAAAAAAAAAAAAAAAAAAAAAAAAAAATTTTGTGAAAAATTCTACCACCAAAGTAGAAAATATTACTCAATATTATTATGTTGCAGAAACTGTGTTCAATTTATAACCATATTAATTTGTTTTTCGTTTAACAATTACTCAACAACTATAATTAAAATATAAACATATTCATGTTATTAAGTTAGTGACCGGAGACGTAGAAAACTAAAAGTTTCAACAAGTTGAGACTCGAGTCCGCAAACTATCTAGAGATGTCCCACCTTCACGAAAAACAATTATCTGCTTTTCCAGTGAGTAACTTTAACACGAAAATATTTTAACCTAATCAACAAGTTATGTCAAAATCCTCTAAATTGCAAAACTATCAACCATGCAATTACAACAATATAATATGACATGGAAAATTGTCAACAAAAATTATGGAAACATTGCAAAACATGTTATATTTTTTATTGGGTAATTCACGCCTATTTACTTTATTACTAATAATTAAACTTTATTAAGCCATCATAAATATAATAGTCATGGCAATATGTAACATAAACCAAACACAAATTATGAAGTTAACTTTGAAATACTCGCTAACCAATTGTGCTATAGGTTCTGTTACTCAAATAACCTACTATATAGTGAAGAGACTTGTATATAAGTGTCAAAAATTACGGTGCATTTTGTGACGTAGATACTATAAAAATAGTATGCAAAACTATTAATTAACCTTTAAATTACATCAAGGTCATGTCATAGGTTTAGGAATCTCCCATTAGTTGTCAAGAATGGTGGGGTTAAAATTAAGAAAACAACTTCTCCTAGCTGTCTTATTGCAAGTGTGGTTTGGTATAAAAGGATAATGAGGTTAAAAAGAAAGTTTGTTTTAAACTTGTGGCTATACGCACAGCAGTAGTCGGACATCACACAGTGTTTAGTTTGCAATGGTCAGTTGTGGCAAGAACATTTTGTCCAGTGGAGCGGATCTAATGGAGAACTCCTCACGTAACAATAATAATCTGGCAACTAATCTGGTGTTAGTGGCGACCGGTGATTCCACTTTCTCCCGCCACTCGGCTGCTGCAGCTCCATCTGTGCAACATTGCGTTGATGTCGGTCTCACGTGAGTTTTAATAAGATAGTATTCCTAGAGCCACGAGCGCGATGGCAGGGAGCTCCTCAGCTGCAGTTCCCTCTGACAACGAGACAGGGCCGTTTATCGCTCGGTAGGTAGACGACTTGCAAATGTGACATTGTAATTTAGTGGATATTTTAATGTTTATTTTTATTGTAATTTTTTTAGTTTCATATTTTTTTTTATTTAATTCTTTTACAAAATTAATTTTTAATAATAGAAAAACGTGAATGCTTGTGAGATTACTAGGTATATCAATAAATTTAGAAATTTTTAATTCCGGAAATACTGTCTTTAATTAATTTTAATTGCGTTTAAAATATTTTTAATTTATAATAGTTATTCTGAGAATCTGAATTTTTAATATAATGTATAATGTATATAGGACATAGAAGCTATTTTATTTATCACCAATTTTTGGTTTTGCATCTGTTAGTCTCGATTATATATTATGTTAAAAAAATCTAAAACTAAAGGCGTAATTATTATATCAAATTGTTTAATTACCGTATTTTATTGCACTTATCAGGTTTATTCTCGTCTTGATTATTTTGTCATGCATCACATGACCTTATAGCGTCACAAAAGGTGAATATCCAGTCAGCACGCCGCCTGCATGCACACTCGGTCTTATGCACACATGCAGCAAAGTGTTGCAATGAGAAGTGCATTCAGTTTAATATGCATGAAAGGAAATAAAGTCAACAAGATCAAAGTACAGGAGCGATGTAGCATATATGTTGCTAACTGAACATTTTAAATTGTACATAAAATTCAATTGCATGTTATAATTATATATTAATTTACAAATTATTATATTATTATTGCATTTTAATATATTAGCAATAAAAATAGGTAAAATATAAAACATATGATAATTTTTTATGTTATTTTTATTATAACGTGTAACGTTTATATAATATATGTTGTATTTTTAAGACACTTCTAGATATACATCAACTAATAAATAATTATATTTAAAAATTTGTACTTTCTATTATTTATAAAAACAGATGCACGTGGAGAAATTGTGTGGATTCGCAACCGTAAATAGTTTTTATGGTGAAAATTATCTTCAAACAGTTTTAGAAACGACCTCCAAATTTAGCTGAACTGTAGCTTTATCAAGCAATAATGATAAGATTACAAGACCACGTAAATTTTCATTGCCACTCGTATAAGAGTGACAACGTTAATAATCTATAAAACGTTTATTGAAGGAATGCAGCATAAATTAAGAATTAAGGTCTCTTTTTTTTTAGAATATATTAAAAAATATACATTATTTTAAAAAAATATGTATTCTGCAATTATAATAAAGTTCCATTCCGCATGATAATGACTCTTTAGTTTTCATGCAGTAGCTTAATTAGATATGGGAAAATGAAAAGGTTAAAGCATACCTAAATTCGTTCAAAATAGCATAATAATTATTAAAGTTTAGGATTTACCTCTTTTCTACCCACCATGTATAGCAAAATCTTCTCTCTCTCCAGTTTTTTTTTTAAATTTATCAATGCACGCATATGTCTGTATTTGATTTTTCATTGAAATTATAAATGCTCCGTCTCATTTCCCAACAATATTATGGTCTATAAACGATGTCCCCACGTCTTCACTTTCATTTGATTACATCGCACGTGCCTCTCCTCACGTGTCACGCTCGGCTGACATCCAGGTTATTACGTGTTGCAGAAAAGATGGGTTCTCCGGCGCCCAGGTGGTCCCCGGAGCAGGCAGCCCCACCAGGAGCGACCCCAAACCGTTCTCCAACGCAGGAGACAGAGTCGCCTCCCTTCTCTTCAGACAGGTTAGTACCGTCACTTTGTTAGAAACTGCGGGACTGCAAAATTCAAATTTCTTTATTTAATCCATTTCTCCTACAATCAATATTCCAAGTAAGTATATCTGTTGAGGTTAATGTGTCTGAAATTGTTTGACGCTAAATCGCTAAGATTAATAATTTTATTCCATGAAAAATTACTAAAAAAGTAAAAATTTAGGTTCATATACTAAGTTTTGCAATTTACAGGATTTTAGCGGTACCATTTTTGAATAATTTTAAACTTTTTTTGTTCAGAGAATTTCTTACTTGACTGGCGGGTAAACACGAAAGGTTTAAAACAAAATATGATTTAGGTTTCATTAACATTATAATTTCACAAGCAAATAATGTAGGAATATATATTTTTTAATTCATTATGTTCCGATTGTAATACTTAAAAAAAGTCAAATATGTAGCATTAAACTGTACATCGTGTTTTTGTGCATGATATCAATTTATAAAGATAATATAATAAAATTTACCGATACATAATCTACCTCGAATGTCAGCACTTTATACAATAGCATATTTTTAATATCATTTTATAGCTCACATATAATTTTTCTAAACAATTGATTGAGCAATGTTCCAATGTTTTTCAACATAAATAGATACAAAAAACTGATTAAAATGATCCTCTATATATATATCATTTGACCAAAAACAGCATAATTAATTAAATCTATTCTCATTGAATTCTGCATGTTTTCACCTCGATAAATTGCATGATAATTTCAAGGATCAAGATTCTGTGTTTGATTTTGGTCACCACTCCCCTGAGTGACAAGTTAGTGTTGTCACGGTCGTGGGAACGTACGTGACCAAACACCATGGCAGGTTACATAAGCTGGAGCATGCGGGCAGTGCTGAAATCCGGACCTCCCGATGTAGCGTGTCAAGGGTATCAATTAATACAGGTCACAATAGCTGCATTTGCGTTCTTGAAGAAGGTTATATACGTCTCATGGAATAATTATATTTATCACTATCAAACTTAATAGTCTCAATTTATCCTAACTTTATTATGAAATCCTATATTTTTATTATTTTTAATAAAAAATAAAAGTTTACTAAATTCATTTTTAACTTCAAAGAAAAGTTTATAAAAAAATAAATTAATTAATAAAAATATTATTTTTGTAAGATTTCACGGAGGTTGTAATTATCTTACGTATCTAATTTTATTTTAAATTCGTACAAAGTGAATCTTCAAGTGATAAATGCTCATTTTGTTGCTACATCTTTATTAATGGGATGTAGTGACAAGGAACGGCTGTGCCACAGGCTAGGTGGCCCGGAAGTCCTCCTCCCGCCCCCGCGCTATCACCAGGGTCTTAGCAACGGCCAATTAATTTCTATTTCTACAGTTGCGACATCGCGACTCTTGATTCCGACGATGACACACTCGTGCTTTAAAAATAGCTGCAAATATATGAGAGGATTTGAACGTGATAATTATTATGTTTGCCATCTTTGTACCTATAGCAATTAGGCTTACTTGCAAAATTATACAAACATGAGAGTGAATTTTATGACTTCAACGAGAAGTACAAGAACACATCTTCAATACATAACATGTTTGTTTCTTTATAAGTCTGAAGACAAAAATAAAAAACAACAACAACTTCCCATCAAAACAAGAATATGAAATGAACCACGAATCAAATCATCATTAATAATTTCTTGTCAACAGTCTGGAAGAAAATAAAATGTTCTCCTTTACATACCTTACGGAGAAATGGAATTTCCATGTTAAATTAGTCAACTTTAAAAATTAATAACTCAAAAACCATAGCTCGTTTTTGTATTTCCTGATATTTTACCTACTGATAAGGTATGTAAAGGAGAACATTTTAATTTTTTTCATAATTTTCATGAATGGAATTTGTATTAACATTGGGCGTGTTATCTCTACCTTAATATTTAAAGAGCATTCGCAAAGAACTGAGACTATATTTAGGGCCGAAGATATTTTTTTACGGAAATCAAGACTCTAAAATCGAGCCTTAAAATTGTACTCTGAATATATTATAGCCTGAATTCTTTGCGATTACTCACATGTCTTAAACATAAGGAAATTAGCCTGTGCAGAAATGGTTTACGAACAAACCAACTTCAGGTGTGAATGTTGCGTGTTTCTCACTTCCCGTGTCCCGCAGTCGCTGGCCGCGGCCGGCCCGGTGGTGTTCACGGTGGGCTCCGGCATGACCTCGGGCTTCTCCGCAGTGCTACTGCCGCAGCTGCGGGCGGAGGACAGCGCCCTGCCCGTCAGTGACGACGATGCCTCCTGGATAGGTACGTCTTTACCTGATTCTGCCTGGCATTAAGGTAGAGATAACGTCGAACAGCTGTTCGACGTAATCCCCTTTGATTAACATGCAAACCTTAGGAAATTGACAAAAATTCTGAATTTTTTTTGAGAGGCATATATTAGTGCCTAAAAGCCATAGCAAAAGTTTCAAAAACATTTAACGAGCCGATTTTTTTAAATTAATTTTTTAGTTTGCATTGGAAAGCCCTATGCTGAAAATTAAAAAAATTAATTAAAAAAACCCGGCTCGTTAAAGTAAAGTGCGTGCTAGAAAAAAAAGTTGAGTTAGTATTTTCTAAAAATAGTTCAAGTAGTCCTCCATATCAAACCAAAATTCAAAAAATTCTATCTCAAATAGGTTTGCCAGAAAAAAATTCCAAAGTCAGAGTGATCGCGTCGCTTAACATGGGGCCTTACCTGACAAAGACCCTCGAATATCTCGAAAAAATACACCGTTAGGTGGTATAAAAAAAATATAGTGATGTTCTATGACCCAAGCTTTAACCAAAAACCGATTAAAAAAAATTTCGCTCGAATCCATTTTTCCGTAAAAAAATAATAAAAAAATTATGGGAATTAACATGGTAGATTTTCTTGATTTTTTTACGGAAAAATGGATTCGAGAGAATTTTTTTTTAATCGGTTTTTGGTTAAAGCTTGGGTCATAGAACATCACTATATTTTTTTCATACCACCTAACGGTGTATTTTTTCGAGATATTCGAGGGTTTTTGTCAGGTAAGGCCCCATGTTAAGCGACGCGTTCACTCTGACTTTGGAATTTTTTTCTGGCAAACCTATTTGAGATAGAATTTTTTGAATTTTGGTTTGATATGGAGGACTACTTGAACTATTTTTAGAAAATACTAACTCAACTTTTTTTTCTAGCGCGCACTTTACTTTAAATCATTTTGAAATTTTTTCTATGGTTTTTGGGCACTAATATATGCCTCTCAAAAAAATTTCAGAATTTTGTCAATTTGCTAAGGTTTACATGTTAATCAAAGGGCATTACGTCGATCAGCTGTCTGCGTTATCTCTACCTTAACTGCATGCAGTGATCTGCCTGGCATTAACTGCAGTGCCTTGCATAATTTGTTATAGTAGAAAAGATCAAGGTAAACGTATCTCATTAAAATTTAGCACCCATGCAATCACTACGCACACACGACGCTCGCTCTCTGATAGGTATTTCTTTACGATAATAAAATTTTTTTCTTACAAGGCATTGTCCCCTGATAATTTTGATTGTGATCAAATTGTGATTATAATAAAATCATGCAGTGTACAATATATCCATGTTACCAAACTTGTTTCATTACTAGCAACTAGCAATGTTGACCATAAAGAATATAGAGCAGATATTACTATATAATTATTACCATAGAAAAAAATACTATTATATCTTAAATAACCATATGGTCTTGTATATAGTAACAAATTTAAAAGCCTTTCATGAGGAGGAAGCTGCATGCTCTTTGAAAGATAGATGATGTGAATAATGTATAATATTTACAGTTTTAATTATACAGTGAGTATAGGAATAATATTGCTTTTATTAGATATGGTCACGAACCAATTAATTCTAATCATCCATCCTTATAAACTCTTTTACGATAATTATGTATAATTATAAAAAAAATTTAAAGGGCTTAAATATAGTCTTTTCGCATTTTCATTTGCCTGTTTCTTTGCCATTTGTTATATATTATCTTTCACACTCCACAGCGAGCATGGCAGCTCTGCCGATGGCGTTAGGTTGTTTGGCCGGAGGGTTCGCCATGGAGCGCGCGGGTCGCCGTTTGACCAGCCTGCTCATCTGCGTGCCTGCTGTGCTGGGCTGGGTCCTCATGGCCGCCTCACAAGATCTGCGCATGCTCCTGGCAGGCCGGTTCCTCACGGGCTTTGCGGTGGGCGCCTTCGGTCCCGTGGGCCTCGTGTACATCGGCGAGACGTCCGCCCCGGAGTACCGCGGCGTGCTCCTCGCAGCCACGGCACTCTCCGTCTCCATCGGCATCTTGATAGCCCACGTGCTCGGAGCGCTGCTGGCTTGGCGAACCGCCGCGGCTCTCTGCGCCATCGCACCGGCCCTCGCACTCGTGAGTAGCAACATTTTATTGCAGACGTCGAACAAGATAATAAAATAAATTAGCAAAAAAATAATTTCCCCTATAGTTGATTTACATATACATGTTTTTCAAGAAAACCAAACCTAGCATGTTCAGCTGAGAGTAATCTAACGATTTTTGAAATCTATAAAGACTGAAGAGGGAATACGGCGGAATACGGGATCTCCCGGATGTTAGAGTGAATTTCTCGTAACATAACAATTTAAACATGAAAAGTAAGATAAATCTTCAATTCTGCAAAGTTTTGAAGGTTGAAAAGTTGTATAAATTATAAAAACACACTCTATATAATATGTATAATACGGAGAGTTATTATAGGCATAAAGAGTGGGGCAGAGCTATAGGTAATAGGTACAGCGCGTACACGATGTTCCATTTAATTTGACTGCGACTGTACTAAAAAATATAACACTTTAATTATGCTCACGTGGAATGCTTCAAGAGCTTCACTTATAACATAAGCTCGAACTCAAATCGGAACAGTAAAACAACGTAATGTGAGTGTTCGTATCGTATTGAAACTTAATTGAGGACTTATGAATAAAACTAAAATTTCTCAAATTTGTACTCAATTTAACACTAACATCCTGCCTGCTTTCAGGATATGCATAATATCATGTTATTAATATGACATATTATGTGTAGAAACAGATTTCTGGCATCATATTTTTGGGACCCAGCCTCATATTAAATAATTTTCATTGCACCATTTTCTGCATGATGTTGATATCGTTCATATAAATATGAGTTACTGCAAATATTTATAGCTCAAGGCCAAACGAGGGACTTATCTTGAGATGATTTTATGGCATTTTATGACATGATTGTAGCCAATGTAATTGCATTTTCATAATTAATAACACATAAAATTGTAAGAAAACATTACAGAAACAAAACATCACCTAAACCCTTGCCGCGTTTTTTTTAGTCAGTCAGTCAGTGAGCCAAAGTACATTTAAAGTATTACTGTAAACATGATATTAATTAAAAATTAATTGATTTTAAAATTGTTTTCAAACTAAATGTAAATTTAGTTTTTAATAAATTTTTAAAAATTATGGACTAATTATAGCATACGAAACAAGCTTCTCAAATTTCTTATAAATAATTTTGCTAAATTAAATTTATGTCTTAAACATTTCCCATCAGCCTACCATGTGCCTAAATATGTTTCAACTGTCCTCAGGTTCTGGTGTTCGTGGCTCCTGAGTCTCCCGCATGGCTTGCTGGTCGTGGACGTCGCGTGGACGCTGAAGAGACCTTCCGCTACCTTCGTGGCAACAGCGCTGAGGCAATGAGCGAACTTCAGGGTCTCATGCAACAGCAACACCCCTCAGCAAACCGAGCAACCATTGGTTCACAACTCCTCCGTCCGTCGTTCTTCAAGCCTTTCTTCTTCATGAACGTATTCTTCGTGATTCAGCAGTTCAGCGGCGTCAATGCTGTGGCATTCTATACCGTCACCATCTTCCAACAGACCCTTGCTGCTGGAGGAAGCTCTGTGGATGAGTATGTTGCAATGGGAGTGATTGACATTGCTCGCGTGGTCATGTCCGTGGTGGCTTGTATCTTACTACGACGTCTAGGTCGTCGACCCCTGGCTCTCATGTCCGCTATTGGTACTGCCATTTCCTTGCTGAGTCTCGCCGCCTTCTTGCACTATGGCTCTGCGCTCTCTGGAGACAACGTTCTGGTAGCCTGGGCTCCCGTCATCTTCCTAGTGTCTTACATGTGCTTCGTGAGCGTGGGCCTCGTCCCCCTGCCGTGGGTCATGACAGGGGAGGTGTTCCCTGCCGCCGTCCGAGGAATTGGAAGCGGGTCTACCTCGTGTATCGGCTTCCTTGTGTTCTTTGCAGTCGTCAAGTCAGGTCCAGCAATGTTCTCAACTCTAGGAAGTGAAGGAGCTTTCATGATTTATGGCATAGTTGCAACATTAGGTGGAGTATTTTTATATTTCTGTTGTCCAGAAACTAAAAATAAAACATTACAAGATATTGAAAATAAATTTAATGAAAATTCAAATCAACAAAAAGGTTCTAAGATTTAAAATTTTATTAAAATTTAAAAAAAAGCCAAAAATTTATTTTAATTCTTATCATCTTCACATTTTTTTGTAGTGTTTCATTTAAATATGCCATCATTAATTATTTAGGAGAATTAAATTTAGTTGATTACATCTAAACTGCTTCTCTATGGAGCTCTAATTTATGACCATGACAAAATAATTTTAATTATGAACATTGTATCACCTATCCAAAATTTGAAGTAATATCAGAGTATAGGTATGCTTTGTTTTGCTTCATTAGTAAAATTGCGTAAAAAATTAATTTTGATTGAAGTAAAGAACAAATACTTAATTGGTATGCAAAGATTTTATTTACATCATTATTTATTATTTAGAAAATATAATCAATAGACATCAGTTTATAGTGTTTTTTCTGTAATAAATTAACCATCAATATTAAAGTATTTTAATTAAAATTAACGTTCTCATATTATTTATGATAAGTTTGTAATTATTTGTAACATATTTTGTAATAATTGTGTAATTATGTAGTAATAATAATGCATTTTTCCCAGCATTTGTTTCTTTTCACAATTTTCTATACTACCTTTCTTACTTTCTTACTATACCAGAGGCACAAATGTTTTAAATTTGGAAAAACAAAAATTAAATATTTCTGAAACATTATGTAGCACATTTAAAACCTTGGAATCATGGACTTTTAAAGGTACCTGGAAGTCTCTGCTTGATTAACTTGAAGTGATAAATTATAACAGAACCCCAATATAAAAGATAAAATAAATATAACAAAATTGAGTTCTAGTAACACACGAGTACATTAATATGTAGGTTGTCCTCTAGTAACTTCGAGGCATCTTTTGTAACGTTTCTGAAGTAAGCCCAGTAAGTGAGACCTAACAATAAATAAATGAATTATAACAAGAAAGTTTTTTCCACGGCCCCTATTTCTACTTTTCACAATTTTGGACACATAGTAATTTTTTGGAGCAATTTTGTGAACAGGTATACATTTCTTTTTGATCAAAGTAATAATACACTACTTGACATATTAAGCAGATGCACTGGTTGTTTCATAACAGAAAGTTGATTCAAACATGAAAATGAAAATAATAATTATGTCCATGCCAATGTGTTATGGCGTATTAATAATGGTATAATGGAATTATGGAACTTTCATGAAGTTTGAATTATTTCCCTGTAATAAATATTTACTTATCACATGATGATGACAGTTTTCTTTTATTCATATTATATTATCACGATTTCCGTTTCCAGTAATACAGAATGAATGACTTGTTTGGTTGTGAGTATGAATTTCACATTGAAGGGTTATATTTCGTGGAGCATTGAAATTTTTACCTTGATAGCCAAAAAGTACCTTTTTTTTTACCCTAGTGGTTTCTAGCCCTTGCATGGCGGGGACTTAAACTGAAAAATTATTTATTCTTTATGACATTTCAATTTCACCCAATAAGATGAAAAATAAAAATAAATAAATGAACTTTTATGTGAAAATTTTTTTGGCGAGTAGAACTCTAGCTGATCGTCAAAACTTCACCAAAGGTCTTGTTTCCATGGATGCGCAGTTGTATCTGCGCAGGTGGAGTGTTCAGGATGTACCGCACGGTGGGTCCAAAGGTGTTCTCGATGTAGGTGCGCAGACGCAGACATCGCTCTCTGGAACTAACGTCCCCGGAGCTGCCCCACACCACGGCACCACGCAGCCCCATCACTCGTGGTGTGCCCAGACTGATCAGCAGGTCCTCCTGCAGTCACGTGACTCATGAAAACCTCGACGAACATCATTAGCTTGGATATCGTTATTTATTACATTGTGATCACAACATACTGAGAGATTAAAATATAATTATCTATTTAAATCCAGCGTTTAAGTCTCTCAGCTTATTGTAATACAATATCATGTTTCTTATTTGAAAACTCTCGCATTTGCAAATAGTATTGATAAACTATAAAGAAAATTATATTTCTTAATTAATTTGGTGTTTAAAATAGTTAAAATATATGACATGTACGAGCTATATAGCAGACTAACTTATATGATTTAAGAAAAGTTGTTTCATTTTTTAATTGATGATAAATATAAAATATAATATGATACACTAAAACTTACATTGTATCAACCTTAATAACTTAAATATCTTGTTATTATGTTATTATTTGCTATACTATATAAAAATATAGCTATGTATATTTGTACCATAACTTGTAATTAATATGATTATCTGACAATGATTTTATATAATTTTATTTACTTTCATATCATTGGAGAATTCAATTGAAATGTTTAATTTTACATCGTAGCGAATTTAATGGCAAAGCTGGTATGATAATACTCGTACCTCAGTCAGATAGGTGTCCATGTCTCCATATCGGTACCAAACGTAAGGCAGAACGTCCGGGCAGTTTGGTTGACCGCAGTTTCGCTTATCACCCGGGAGTTCCGGGTCGACTTTGTGTGCCAAGCGCCTCGCCTCCGCCAATCGGTAGTAGACGAATTCTTTGTGGTACTCGACGTTCGTCGTTGATCCAAGGTATATCGAAGGAAATAAGGCATTGCTTGACTCGAATAACCAGTCAAGTCTTAAAAACAAACACATGTTTTTGTGTTGAAATTTATAAGCATCATAGCATATTATTACAACGATGGCTTCATGTTATAAGGTGTTATCTCAAAATCTCGGCTACCATTATATTGCCCTCCAAATAAACAAACAAGTTGATCGTCATAGAAAACAATGATTCTTAATTTTTTAAACGTTATCACACAGGTGAGTAAGGCAAAAAACATATAATATTATCTCTCTATATGACTTGTACCTTTGCCGGAACTTTTGTTTCAATATGGATAGTATGGATACCCTTTGCATGCATGCAAAAATCATTTACTAATATATATTAATTAATATTAAATAATTATTATTATTAATACTGCAAGCTGATAAGTCAGATAACCAATTGATGACCTATTGATGAAATCATTATAGTGAACGTTTAAATTGCTTAAAAAACTATGTCAAGTACCCCTCATGGCATTTAATTATTTTCGCAATGTAATGTTGATGTACTCTGTACTATCTAATCTTCATAATATGTACATAATTTTTTAAAAAATTTCACATATTGGACACCCACGCAGAAAACAAATAATGTATCCACTTACATAATTTCCCCCTGAATGTAGGCAACTTGTTCTGCACCAGAACAGAGTGGGTTACATAATATGAAGCATGCAGGGGCAGTGACTAGATACTTTATCTCGGCTTGAGTGTACGAAATATAAAATACGAGAAAATTTTATTTCAGTGACAATTGATGCATGTTGTACCGGTGCAACAGATACAATATATAATATATGATTATTTTTTGTCTGTGTTCAGTCTGAGAATTTGAAATACATTACAGTCCCTCCAATAATAATTGTAAACGAATATATTTACTCACTTGTCATTGTCTGTTTTGGCTGTTGTCAGACAGTCCACGAGGTTCTTTCTGGCCGAGTTGTGGCAGAGAGGGAAGGTGTAGAAACCCCAGGAGGCGCGCGGTCGTATTTTGCGGGCCAGTTGAAGCGAGCGCTGCATGAACTTGCGGGCGTGCAACTCAAACCGGCACTCAGCCTGGACACAAAATACCGCACATAATCATGGTACATAACCATGGATTAGGAGGTGCGACGTTGAAACGTCCAGGTGGGTTTAAAAAGAAATTCCTCTGACAACCACTTTGCTTTGATAGAAAACATTCTGAAGATAACTATTATAGTTTCTTCTATTTATTAAAAAAATATCGGACTTACCTCTTTGTTGATTAGATCTTGAGGCCAGCTCGGGTGCAGTCTCTTCTCGAGCGCTATGGACTCCCTTTGGTAAATACCAAGCGCACCAGTTGGGAAGTTCTGACTGTAGGTGGGTCGCCACGACTCGAAGTCCAGCACGCCCATTCCTACACATTAATCAAATTAATTCAGGTTAAATTAATTAACTTTGTTGATATTAATTTTTGTCAACTTATATAAAGTTTATAAATGATAAAAATAATAACACATTAATTCTTCTTTGGGAGTTTGAATACTCAAGCTAATACTGTCACACGAGCTCAAGCCAGGTTTGCAGGTTATCCTAATGAAATTTTGCAGATGTATATATATTTTTTAAAACTGCACAGAGAAGGGAATTGGGAATATAACATTCTCTGAAAAATAAAATCTCAGAAGTGCGAGAAATGTCACAGATTGGTCCAACTATAGTCTAGCCAATTGAACAGAGGATATTAATGTAGAATGAATCCGACCACGTCATATTAATTTATGTATCGTACTCGTATTGGTACACTCGTTGCCTTGGAAATTTTTCCACTCGCAGCCTTGTTAATCACCATGTCCTGTGTTATTTTTGAGGGACATAGCATGATTATCAAGGCTGCAAGTGGAAATTTTCTCAGACGACGAATGTAAATGAAAAACTAATTTCAATATTTTCCAATACTTCATGGGTTAAGATTTATATTATACATTATTAATGCTCCTTTTTTCTCACCTGCAAAATTCTTGTCTGGAAATTTCAACTCGATGATTTCCCTGAGTGCCCTCAAATGAATATTAATATTACCAAGTTGAGGAATTCCTCCATTTTGTGCACTGCTATTATCACTTGTGTTAAAATATAGTGGAAATTTACCAGTATCATATAAAATCACCACTTTGTCTCCATGAAAATTATCATCCTTATTTTGAAATACTCCAAACTGAGACACATTAATATTAATTCCGTACTCTTGTTGACAAGGACTTGACGGAACATTCCAATACACTTCAAATGGTGATATTTCAGCGTTCACCACGATAAATGTAAGTAATTGCAAAGTTAGTAAAACAAACATTTTGTTGTGATTCGCTTTGTAATCAGGCAAGCACGCAGTTACTTTCTAATGCTTCTTTGGTCGTTGGTATCAGGAAAGCAACTGAAGATACGATCCGCAAAAACTTGTAGCTATATAATATATATAGAGAAAAAAAAGGAGTGAGTAAATTGCCGAGTGTCATCATAAAATTTGATATAGTAGTTGAAATTTGTTTACTCGAAATTTGATATAGTTTAAAAGTAGGCGTTATTTTTAAATCAGGTCAAATACTATAAACTGTCCAATCAATAAGTAATCTAAAAAATGAACTCAATTAACTATTTTATGTTATCTTAAGATGATGGTAAACAAAAATTCATCTGGTATCTTTCCTCAGTTTTCACGAAAAAATAGTAAAAAAAAATATATATATAGGTTCAGCTATAGATCACTAGGTTACAAGGTTAAATCGTAAGACAATATAATAAAAAGAAAATCAGAGTCTCTCTTCTTTCGGATGAAAAAAGTGGTGTATAGTCTAAACGCAGTTATTAACAAAAATTCTTATCTTAAGTACACTCTATGATTTTATTTATTTTTAAACATACAGACAATAAAGCAACCTAAGAACAGTTGAATTAGTTTACAGGATACAGTATTGTGAACGAAGCAAGCCAGTCAGTCAGTGTAACATATTTTATAATATTTTGCAATATTATTTGTGTACTATTAGATTAATTATATTTATTAAAAAAATGTCTGTGATCACTGTTTGATTTATAGTTTTTTAAATAATATATTTTTTTGTTATAATGTTTGGTTTTAAATATATTTTCACTGGTTTCATTTATTCATTTATTGATGCTATGACTAAAATAAAACAAACATAGGTTTTAGATGTTTGATATTATTTTTATTAGTACTTTTTTAGTATCACTTTCGATTTATATCTCGTATTAAATCATAAAGCAAGGCGTTGGAAACTGAAGCATTATAACTCTGGATGCAATGTTTTATATCACGCACGCTTCGAGTCTAACATGTTTAAATCCTAATAAAGATATTCTGAAAAAGTTCTATTTTTAAATCCAGTAACTAATGTATATTATTATAAATAATATATATTATATACATAATTATAAAATAATTTATACTTTTAAGTTTTAACTCAAAAGTCATAAGATTATGCAATGCATACTAATATTTTTTACAAAAAGGTGTAAAGGAATATTAATTTTATGAAACAAAAAACAGCAACATAAGCAAAATCATCATTAATTATACAATATATTTAAAATTATTGGTAAAAAGTGATTACAAAAAAATACAGAAAGAGTATAAAAAATATTTGATAAATTAATTTCGAGTTATAGTTATAATACAGAGTATAAAAAACAAAAGAATAATAGCACACTACTAGTAACAAGTTGTTTTCCAGCGGTCTTTGAAGGCATATCTCGTAGAACCTGAGAGGCGTAAGTGTCTGCAGTGCTGTCATTGTCAGTAACGTTTATCTCACTGATCATCCCATCTTCGACCATGTCACCAAAGGTCTTGTTTCCATGGATGCGCAGTTGTATCTGCGCAGGTGGAGTGTTCAGGATGTACCGCACGGTGGGTCCAAAGGTGTTCTCGATGTAGGTGCGCAGACGCAGACATCGCTCTCTGGAACTAACGTCCCCGGAGCTGCCCCACACCACGGCACCACGCAGTCCCATCACTCGTGGTGTGCCCAGACTGATCAGCAGGTCCTCCTGCAGTCACGTGACTCAACACATTATAATACAACAACAACAATTTCTTGACGGACATCGTTAGCTATGATCTGTCTCATTAATTTCAATAAACCAAAAATATTTAACATTTAGTTAAATATAAATTGATAGAATTATATATAATTATATATCACATCATGTAGCATAATAAAACTTGTATGACTTGTATCATTAGACTCCCAACATACAATTAAAATGATATCATATTATTATATACGATTGCTTGCAGCCTTCAATTAATTAAACTTATATCAAGATAATTATTATAACAACTACTATAAATTTTAAATATATAATCATAATATAATACTTGAAAGTTTACAGGTAAAGTTGTTATCGACATGGAAAATTACATATAATTAAGTTATAATATAGTGAATTCAATGTCAACAATTAATTTATCGTCATACAGCAAATTTTATGACGAAGGCGGCACGAAAATACGTACCTCGGTGAGGTAGTTGTCGACGTTTGAATAACGGTACCAAACGTAGGGCAGGACGTCCGGGCGACTCGGTTTACCACTGCAACTTTTCTTATCAACAGAAGCCTCCGGGTCGACTTTGTGTGCCAAGCGCCTCGCCTCCGCCAATCGGTAGTAGACGAATTCGTAGTGGTACTCGACGTTCGTTGATCCAAGGTATATCGAAGGAAATAAGGCATTGCTTGACTCGAACAACCAGCTAAGCCTTAAAATCAAACATATAAAAAATACTGGTTAGGAAATTGTCATAAAACATACTTTTATAAGATAGGAGGTATATTCACCCAAGAACTAAATTTAACAGCCTCGATAATTTTAGAAGGAATTCGAATCTGATATTATTAATATTAACATTCATAATTTATTACATTATATAAAGTTTCATACATTGTAAGTATATATTCAACCCGAAATACTCAACAATGCCTACAACCCCCTGTTTTTTTTTTTTTTTTTTTTTTTTTTTTTTTTTTTTTTTTTTTTCTAGATATAACATTAGCGTGAGATAGCTTATGGGACATATATTATATTTTAAAATCTCGGCTTAAATGTATGTATAAATAATAAGCATTAAAAAAAAAGGAAAAGAAATGTGTGGGAAATTTTTCAGTGACAATTAATTATTGTTTGAACTGTTTTGTTGGTGTCTTTTTGTTCATAGACTACACAAGTTCTCATGTGCAGTCTAAGAATGGAGTATCGACCTCAATATTTTTTATAGCAGAAATGGATAGAGGATGAAAAGTTATGTTACTCTGATTTTTTTCAGATTTTTTAGGGACCGGGAAGTATTGCTAAAAAGTTTTGGCGAGGTCGGGTTCGAATCCACGTCCCTTTTGGGTCCTATCTTTTATTAAGAGAGGTGGCAAGAGGCGTGCCTCTGCACTTTCAATAATTTTTAAAAATAGTTGCCGGGTTCTAAAAAATCTGAAAAAAATCAGAGTAGCATAACTTTGCACCCTCTATCTATTTCTGCAATAAAAAAAATTAAGGTCGGTACTCCATTTGAAGTACATTACAGCCCCCGTCCCCTCAAATAATGGCAAACTCACTTGTCATTGTCTGTTTTGGCTGTTGGCAGACAGTCCACGCTGTTATTGTTAGCCGAATTATGACAGAGAGGATAGATGTAGTAACCCCAGGAGGCGCGCGGTCGCATCTCGCGGGCCAGTTGCAGCGAGCGCTGCATGAACTTGCGGGCGTGCTGCTCAAACCGACGCTCAGCCTGGACACAAAATTAAATGAACTAATAATGTATGAGCTAATAACAATGAATCGGACTTACCTCTTTGTTGATTAGATCTTGAGGCCAGCTCGAGTGCAGTCTCTTCTCGAGCGCTATGGACTCCCGTTGGTAAATACCAAGCGCACCAGTTGGGAAGTTCTGACTGTAGGTGGGTCGCCACGACTCGAAGTCCAGCACGCCCATTCCTATCAATTATATCGAAATTAAATCAACAACTGTAATATAAACATTGACTTTTCTCAGCTGATGAATTACATAATGTAAGTCCTTATAATTTACATTTTTGAAATTTGATCTACAGTCCCACAAGCCTCAAGCCAGGGAATTATTCTCCGGAAATATATTTAATTTCCTGAAAACTGGAGAAACAGCATTGGTAGTCATAAATTATAACAGAAAATATTAATGTAAAATGAGCACTAGACTATTATATATTATATTCCACATTTATATGTATAGTAAAACATTGATAAAACTTAATTTAATATTTTTCAATAATGCTTGGTTAATTTTTGTTTTAGAATATCAATTTGCAATTTCTTCTCACCTTCAAAATTCTTGTCTGGAAACCTTAACTCAATGATTTCCCTGAGTGCACTCAAATGAATATTGATGTCTCCAAGTTGAGGAATTCCTCCATTTTGTGCACTGCTGGTGTCACTTGTGTTAAAATATAGTGGAAATTTACCAGTATCATATAAAATCACCACTTTGTCTCCATGAAAATTATCATCTTTATTTTGTAGTACTCCAAATTGAGACATATTAATAAAAATATCATACTGTTGACAAGAACTTGAAGGTACATTCCAATACACGTCAAATGGTGATACTTCAGCGTTCACCACGATAAATGTAAGTAATTGCAAAGTTAGTAATGCCAACATCTTGATATCAGAAACGCAGTTACTTTATAATGCTTGCTTTCTCGTTGGTATCAGGAAAATGACTGTTGATGCGATCCGCAAAAACGTCTAGAGAGGGGTGAGGAAATTACTGATAAAAGTCGTCATAAAAGTTGATGTAGTGGTAAATCTTTTAAGCCTTGAATACACCAAGTCACTGCGATTCGATTGTTATTCATGACGTCATCAAATATTGCACCTAGCTTTGCTCTTATAGATCTTACAATTAGATTAAATACAAAACAAGTGTATACAGATGTCATCAATTGTAATTAATCATATATTTCTTCTAAATGAATGTAGTTTTCATTTGAATTACAGGCATGAATTACCAATATTTAATCACTTAAGCACCCTTACAGACTATGAGATAAAGATATGAAAATGCAGGAGATGTACAATCAGGACTGATTTGTGTTCTTTTATCTTCTTATTGATGCCATGGCTTCATATTAGCTAAATACATCATATAACGCACTGGCGTTCTATGGCACTCTCCGTCCACTAAATCTGAAGTTTCCATGGTTTCCTCAGCAAAAGTGTGATTGGACGAAGCATGCACGTAGTACAGTCTCTTACATGAGAAAAAAAACTCGTTTGTAATCTGTTCATTCATATATAGAAGATCGTGCATATTTATTTCAAGTAGTTAAATTAATTGCGAATAGACCGCTTCACTATAGTTCAATATCATAAACCCAAATAGAAAAGATTTATGTTGTGCTTCTTCATTAATAGAAACTGGAAAAATGGCTGTACATCAAAAAAAAAAAAAAGAGAAGTAATTAATATTATTATATTTTTTACAAACTACATTTTTCTATTATATTTTTTTTTCGAGTTTTTATTGTTGTTATAAACCATGATTAATTCCAATATCTTTTAACTTTATATTTATATTTATTTAACTTAATTAACTTATAACATTTCTTTAGATTACATCTATAGTATTAATAAAAAAACTAATTTATTTATATAACTCATTTAAATTTTAAACGAATTACTTTTACGTCATGTATTTTAATTGATACATAAACTATAGAACATAAATTCTATAATTAATGTGTTTGGTTTTTATGTTGAAATAAATAAAATCTATGTAAAGTTGTCAAGTCGTTCTTATCGGTAATATTTTTGCATGCATATGCTGGATGATGCAATGCCAAATTACCAATGACACATAAATTATGCATGCGTCATAGGCAACTTTAAAATGCACAGGTTATGATAAAGTAACTCCGCCATACTGTATGTGAATATTGAATGCAAGCATGAAAGAAGGGGGTAAAAGTACTTATTTTGTCTGCCCAATTAACGTTTTACTGCTAATTGCTATGAATAGTCTGAATTGTTGAGGCATACACAATTCTGTTTGAACTATTTTACATAACATAACATCATAGAATAAGTTAGTATGGCCATATAATATTTTCTGACATTATATATTATGCTGGACGGTCAGTGGCGGATCTAAAGGAAACTTGGCTTCTTCGCCATACATTTTTTGTTCAAGCATAATAGTCCCTGTTATATGGACGGTGTCTGACCTACTCGAGATGAAAATTCAGATGTAGCAAATTTCAGTTTATTGCATTACTTTAACGTTCTAATATTTTGATGAAATAATGCAATCAATTTTTTATACACAACAGTTAATTCAAATTCTCTACAAAATGTTTCGAGGTCACTGGCATAGTCGGGGCTGGTTGGATGCCCAGTTGTATCTGCGCAGGTGGAGTATCCAAAATGTACCGCACGGTGGGACCCAGCGTGTTCTCGATGTAGGTGCGCAGACGCAGACATCGCTCTTTGGAGTTGACGTCCCCGGAGCTGCCCCACAACACGGCACCACGCAGCCCCATCACTCGTGGTGTGCCCAGACTGATCAGCAGGTCCTCCTGCAGTCACGTGACAAAATATAAAAAAATTGCATTGATGTGGGAAGGTAGAAATCAAGCTTATCGACCTCATGTTTTTTTATTCTAGGAATGGATGGAGCGTGCAAAGTTATGCTACCCTGATTATTTTCAGATTTTTAGAGACCGGGAACTATTTTTAAAAAATTATTGAAAGTCCTTTTTGTGACGTCACGAGGCGGTAAGTCCTATTTTTTTGTTAAGGAGCGGCGTCTCGTTACGTCACAAAAAGAACGTTCAATCATTTTTTAAAAATAGTTCCCGGGCTCTAAAAAATCTGAAAAAAAATCAAGGTAGCATAACTTTGCACGCTCTATTCATTTCTGCAATAAAAAAATTTGAGGTCGATAATCCATGGTCATTTTTATACGCTCAACTTTTTAGTTATATCCATGACAGTCAGTATTAAGAAAATTAAAGCTCGTTCGCATATAGTAATGCTTTTTTGACTCTATTTGACTTGCAACTTTTAACCAATATTATTTTCTTTTTTACTTTGATATCTCTATTCCGGAACAAAAACATGAACGTTATCCATGCTCTTTTTACCTCCCCCCTTATTGCATAAACTCTCTTGAAAATACAAGTGAGGAAGCTGAAAAGTTTATACTGTCGATATAGTTGTGTGTGATAAGACCATTAATTTATAACCAACGTGCGTAAAGGCGGTATTACACGATACAATTTTTCTAATTATTGTATAGAATTTTTTCTTGCAAGAAAACTTAATCTCCATTTGTTTGTATGGAGAGGAAATTTTCTTGCAAGGAAAAATTGTATACAATAATTAGAAAAATTTTATCGTGTAATAGTGGCTTTAAGGCTAGAAAAAAACAGAGCGAACTTATTTTTACTAAAGCGACATAGATTAATCTTTCAACTGCTAATAATTTAATCCTGATGTCACATACATATATTATTATATTTTATATATGTATAAATATTTATTGCGTAACATAATGAAAATTTACTCGTAAAATTTATTGCGATACATACTTAAATTTAGGACATATTAATCCTATAAATCAGATGTCATTAAAATTTGATTGATTATTAGCGGGTTAACTTAAAAATAATATGGTATGACTATTTTATGATAACGCTGAGGGCTTACCGTAGTGAGGTATGTGTCCATGTTGCCATATCGGTACCAGATGTAAGGTAAAATGTCCGGACGGCGCTGTTTACAGCAACTTTGCGGTGCTTGAGGGACTGCGGGTTGCGGTGCCACCTTATCTGCCAGTCGCCAGGCCTCTGCCAGTCGGTAGTACACGAAGCCCAAGTGGTGTTCTGGGTTCGTCATACCCATGTGCATGTACAAGGACGGGAACAAGGCAGAGCTGGATTCGAACAGCCAGGCTATTCTAAAAAAAAAAAAAAAATTTACCTGAATCGTCGTATATATAATGTATAAATTTAATATTTATTTAAAAAAAAAATACCCAGATTAAATGTTATATAGTCTGTCCGGGTTACGGTTCAAGTCACACACGAACTTTCTCCATTTTCCTTCAATAAAATAATGAGAGGGTTGTATAATGTCAGATCCAACGTAAACCATTTAACTCGGATAGACTATATTAATATCATCATCTTTTGTAAAAGAAACTTGCATTGATTTAAAAATACCACCATCTTGTCTGTCATCATATGAATAAGGAATTTTAAAAATATGTTACCAAATAGTGATGGTTTATTAAAAATCTTTTGTTATTTTGCGGACTCATATGCTTTTTTTATGTAAAGTTCTTTATGATGCCCCTGATACAACATGAGTTCATGAGTCACTCACCTATCGTTGTCACCCTTGATGCTTGAAGGGCAGTCCAAGCTGTTATTGAGGGCCCTGTTGAAGCAGTACGGGAAGGCGTAGTAACCCCAGGAGGCTCGCGGTCGCATCTCGCGCACCAACTGCAGTGTACGTTGCATGAACTGTCGACCGAACTCCTCGAACCGACGCTCAGCCTGCAATTTTACAGCTTAATTTAATACAGCTGACATTACGACAGCACAACATTTCCCTTACTTCTAGGTCAATTAGAATGGAAGGCCAGTCAGGATGTAGTCTTCTCTCGAGCGCCTTCGACTCCCTTTGGTACACTCCGAGTGACCCTGATAAGAAGTTCTGACGAAATGAAGGTCTCCATTTTTCCATGTCCAGGACGCCAACACCTGCATGTGTTAGTTGTGTTGGATCACATAACATTTTTTGGGGGTGGGGAGAGGGAGAGAGTTTATATGAATAAAAGTATTATTAAAAAAATGCAAATCAGGAAATTTATGTTGCTCGATCCTTTTTATATGTATTCAACTGTAACGATGAATTAAGGTTAATAATTATAAAAAATTATAGAAATAATTAAAAATTAAATTTTGATAAAAATTTCTTGTTCTCAATGTAACACTATTTACTTTAATATAACACCATGTACCATTAGAAAAGGTAACATATTTATTTATTTTTCCCTCTCTATAATTCACACAAAACAATTCAAAATAGACCAAAATAATAAATCAGCACAACATATTAATTACCTGCGAAGTTCTTATCAGGGATTCTCATCTCAACGAGTTGCTCTAATGCTCGCAGATGTGACTCGATATCTCCCAGCTGCGGCAGTCCTTGGTTCCGTAACCTCCCTAGCCAACTGGACGTGACCCCCTTGGTTTGATTTACGAAGGCGGGGAACTCCCCCGGGTCGTATAGAATCACCATATGTTCACCAAAGAAACTGTCATTCGTGTTCTGAATTATCCCAAATCGGGACAAATTAAAGTAAATGCCATACTTATTACACGTACTTGACGGTACGTTCCAGTACACTTCAAATGAAACAACAGATGTTACGATGTAAACGATAAATATTATTTGAAACATGATTTATAATTACGAAGTATACATGCTTGACTGACGGTGTCCGATTTACAACTGCTCTAAGATATTGTAAAGTGAAACAAGGTAGGAGTAATTAAAATCCTGACGGGAGGTAATAAAAAAAATTAGACAATGGAAGCTTTTAAGCTTTCAAGTATACGTCGTCGTCAGATTTCAGCGTACATCCTGATATTGCGATGACTTCCTTTCTGTGATAATGTTTTGTACAAACTTGTATTCGAGAGTGAGAATATGTAAAACAAAAGTATCATTATAATCATGGGAATTACTTTCAAATACAAGCTAATTATTTACAATGGAGTAAGGTCAGCCTGGCAAGATCATTGACTTTCTCCTATCGCTCTTTTAACGTGTTCTTTTAGTCGAAAAGACGAGTTCTATATTAAACATACACATAAATAGTATGAAGCCCTAGTTCAATTATTTTTAAATGCAATATTTTATGTGCCCGTTCAGTCTGACCAATTTCATTCAAACTATATTAGCCTCTGACATACATATTGAATAGTGCCACCATGGTTTATATCTTACAACCTATATATATATATATTATGCACTTGTGATTCAAACGAACGCTGCAAACACTACTAAAATTTATTATAGCTTTAAGATTAATAAAATTATTTTAGATTTTTTAAGCTCATGTCAGGGAATATCGCTATATTTTTTTCGTACCACGAATTTTCTTTGAGTAAATCGAGGGTTTTGCCTAATCAAGTTAAATCCCATTGCACTGTTAAAGGTATACCGACCCCTTTTTCTCAGAATCTTCACTCTTATCATGTTGTCGCAGACTTAAGATTTTTCTGGAGAACTTATGGGATATTGAATTTTTTAGGATTCGGGTTACCGTTCCATATAGCTTGGAGATCTATTGTTTAAAAATTTAAAAAATGACAGTTCAAAAATTTTGGGGCTTGTTGTTTCTACTTTCACTGCTAAATAAATAAAAAAAAATCGTGCCTCCGGCAGTGTCTCTGTTCCCCCCTCCCCCCAACGCAGGGACCTAGGGGGCCCACTCTGAGAATGTTTGCCCCCGGCCCACAATTTGAAATTGCGCCTTTGTCGAAAACGACTGCCACGCCACTCTAACCCAGAACTATAACGTAGCAGAAACGATACTCAAAATTTGAACTAATTTTGAAAAATTATGTGTGTTGGAGGGGAGGGGGGGACAACTTAATGTTCATCACTCTTACCTTGCAGCTGGATTAAATGTTGACAATAATTTTATTAATATACATTAATTAAATTTGTTTCGGTGTGTGAATTTATATTATACAAATTTAATATGATGATTGATAATAAATTATTTTTGAAAATTTTGTGCACGACTGTCACTAAATTTTAGCATAATTTTTAATTATAAAAAATACTATATATTATAGTAAATAAATTTTAGGTAGAGAATTCTATACACTATAAATGCAAAATATTGCTATATTATAGTGATATTAATCGAACTCTATATATTTAATAAAATATCCTACATTAAACAAAATTTGAGCAGATAATAGAAAAACATTTTTTTTTATTATTATTTTTTTTTTACATCCTGAAACGTAGACAACAAATTAGGCTGTGGTGTAATTAAGGTTGCCTACCACACGGCTGAAGAGCACGTATATTGCAACCAGCTAGATAACTATAATGATTTCACATTAAAATATAATTATTATAAAATATATAAGGTGAAAAAGGTATATATATATAATATATAAATAATATATATTATATGAGACTATTATCAGAGAAAAAGGCATATATTTATATTATACAACTTATAGAGAATGCTTTATCAGAGAGAAATTGATACTCTAGTATTAAATTTATATCCGCTATAAAATATATGCACGGATATTAGAAGAGGTTTTTGCAATCAATATAGACTCTCAGGTCTCTCAGCTTGCACTTCATGACTTCATATGGTTTTCCTATCTCTTAATTGTACGTACGTATTTCTTGAAGAAAAAGAGATTTAAAAAATCCCAAGAAATTTTTTATTAATAAGAGACGCAAAAGAAATCAGAATAACTAATAAAAAGAAGTATATTAATTAATGTCAATTAATTCTTTATATATATAATATATAATTAATATATTATGCATTATTAGCGAAAGCTATAATCAGAATCAGAGCCTATAGTCGAAAAGTAAGAGTGCTAAGTGATAATTTGAGCAGTAGTCAAGTAGTTGACTACTTGTTTTTAAGTAGTCAACTACTTGTTTTAAGTAGTTGACTACTTAGAAACAAGTAGTCAACTACTTGACTATATACTGCTCAAATTATCACTTAGCACTTTATTTTTCGACTTAGGGTCTCTAAATAAAGAACAATTTAATTTAAAAAGTTTTCCTCGTCTATCTGCATGATTAACTCTATGTCCTCTATGACCTGCATCAGCTCATAGCCCTCACCAGAGGGCTATATGATCAGCTTATGTAATATTAACTCTATGGATCAGGGATCAGCTGCATGATCGATGCATCAACATGATGCATCATGGTCTCTCCGGTCTCTCTGTGCGCTAAAAATGAATGAAACTTGCCGCGCTATTTTCGTTGTGAAATTGAGCATCGTAAAACATCAGCATCAGCTGTCGCTGTTAGAAATTTTTGTGTTGAACTGTTTACCTTCAATTATTACTAAAATTGCATCATTATTTGTTTCTTGTAGGTCAATAATGTCCATGGAAAACGTTTTAGATGAAGTAAGTACCACAATGAATTTATAATATTACAATTTGCTGAGAGTTAAGTTTATTTTTTTTTGAAAGAAAGTTTGCAATGTTTTGCTTTGAAGGGGGTTTTGTGGGGGTGGTGCACCTCTCCTCGTGGTTAGAAAAATTTAATTTTTTTGTTTCAGGTGGACTCTTTGTTCCAGAAAATAAGCTCTCTTCCAGAGAGTTTCAGGCAAGTTGCAATATTTAAAATTCAGGAACGACTAAATCCGAAAAACGTTGGCAAGAGTAGAAGGTCTGCTGGGAGACCAAAATCGACTGGTCCTCATTGTCAGTCAACAATCACCAGGAGCAGTGGACCTAGTGATCCCGCCAACAGCGCCAGTCGCAAGAGTGTCTTTATAAATCATTATGCTGGTATGTAATAGTGTGCATAAATTATGCCAAGCGGCACGGATTCAGGGGGGGCTGCAGCCCCTCCTCCCGAAATTTTGGCTTTAACATGGGCAACATAGGCACTTTCCGCACTCCAATTTTTTTTAACATTAATCTTATGGAGGCAGCCCCCTTCAAAATTTTTCAGCCCTCCCCCCCCATCCCTTCCCCCGGATTTTTTTCCTGGATCCGCTCCTGTGCATAATATACATACTGCATTTGCACTGTATGATATGCATACAGAAATACACTGTACAGTATAATGTACAGATGGAATATAATTATTTATGTGTTACCGACTGCAACACAGTTGAAAATTGCAAGACAGTTAATGGAGTTAAATTCTGAATTTGCATGCAAGACTAACTATATTGAGTTGTACAGAGATTAAAGAGAGATTAAATAGCAGTGTGTACACACATTACATACATACACCACTGCTTGCGGCTATTGTGGGTATTCCACCACGGTGGCTCGCTTGCTTGCGGCTGACTCTCTCAGCCCCTCCCTGAACTCACCAACACTCCGAGCATCCACAAGCCCAGAGTCCAACAAATTCCACTCCCTCACCGTTCTTCTCAAAAAAGAATACTTGCCCACATCATTTTTGCTTCTCCTATACTCCAGCTTCCAATCATGGTCCCTCCTACCTTTATAACACCCTTCCTCAGTACGATCGCTAAGCTCCTCCCAGCCCTTTTGGTTCCTAGTTATTTTATACATTGCTGTCAGTCTACTTTGCTTCCTCCTTTCCTCCAGATCCTCCCATCCCAGTTGCTCTATCATTCTAGTCACACTCTCTCTTCCCTTATAAATTTTGTTTTTATCACAGATAAAGCTCCAGTTCCCCTTTTCTAAGACCCTTCTTGCTGCTCGTCTTTGTATCTTTTCCATCTCTTTCTTCCCTTTTGCTCTATACGGGTCCCATGCATTACATCCATATTCCATTATTGGTCTAATCAGAGACTTGTATGCTTTTTCTCTTACTGTCCTGCCTGCCCCCTTAAGATTCCTCATTACAAACTCAAGATTCCTTCTGCTCTTTGCGGTTACATACCTAATATGTTCATCCCAATTAAGTTTGCACTGAAGCATTACTCCCAGATATTTGTATTTGTCCTCTGATTTGATTTCTTCCCCCTCCATAAAATATTTAACCTGACTTTGCTCCCTTCTTTTGTTGAACTTAACCACACTACATTTTCCCACATTAAGCTTCATTTTATTAGCTTCTATCCATATACCCACTGTCTCCAGATCCTTTTGTAGAATTTGCTCATCCTGCTTATTACTTACTGTCCTATAGATTACGCTGTCATCAGCAAAAAGCCTCATCTCCGACTCCAAATTCTGTACAATATCATTAATAAAAATAATAAAAAGTAGCGGCCCTAGCACACTACCCTGAGGGACTCCGGAAGTAACCTTCACTACCTCAGACAACGTTTGCCCTAGCTTGACTCTCTGTACTCTGTCAGTTAAAAAATCTTCTATAAAATTTATCAAGCCTTCTTCACCTACCGCTTCTCTTATTTTATTCACTAGTATATTATGTGGCACCTTATCAAATGCTTTCTCGAAATCCAAAAATATTGCATGTATTTCCTCTCCTTTATCAATGCCTTCCTCGAGGTCCTGCACTAGCCCCAGAAGCTGAGTATCACATGAATAATTCCCCCTAAATCCGTGCTGTTGTTTGCAAAAATATCCCTTCCGTTCTAGCTTAAGTCTCATGTACTTAACTACTATCTTCTCCATTACTTTTGAAACTACTGATGTAAGGCTTACTGGTCTGTAGTTTTTAACTTCACTTTTTGCTCCTCCCTTATAAATTGGAATAACCCACGCCTCTCTCCACCCATCTGGCATTTTACCTTGTTTCATTACCGTCTCAAAAATAAGCATTTGGTACTTACAATGCTTATCAATACACAATTTTAGGAATGATGCTGTAATTCCGTCCGGTCCCGGGGCCTTCCCTTTTTTCAATGACACTATTGCTCTTCTAACATCTTTATATCTGACCCTGAATATCTTATGTCTACTATTTGCTGTACCTTCCTCCTGCTCGTTATTTTGCTCATTCCCCTTGTCTGTATCTAATACTTTGGCCTGGAACACAGCCTCATATTGCTTTGAACACGCATTTGCTTTTTCCGACTCCGTAACATATATTCCCAATGCATCTTTCAGCACTGGTATATCATTTCCTGCCTTTCTTAAAGTTTTTATATGTTTATACATTCTTCCCCAGCTGCTACCTACATCTTTCTCATCAAAAATCTTGCTCATAAAAATTTTTCTCGCCCTATCCTTTGCATTATTGAGTTCCATCTCCGTCTCTTTCATTCTACCTTTCCTAACTAGTCCTTTCTTATATTTAATATAGTCTCTTCTCAACTTCCTCTTTAAGCTTCTAACCTCTTTATTAAAATACGGTGGGTCACTATTCTCAGTATAGCTAGTATACATTACATTATATTACGAACAATATTCAAAGAAATGACTTAATCCTTGAAATTGTAGAGAAATTGTGACAGACTGCCTGACTCCTGATGTTGTTTTTGTCCATAGATGTGAAAACGGAGAGTTTCAACACCCCTGCATCAATAAACAAGAAAAAGAGTCCACTTAAAACTGTGCACACAGAAAATAAAGACACAAACAAACAAATTAAAAAGGTAATAAAATGCTGAAGTAATAACGTTGCCAGTTTATTACAATATATATTAATATTAATAATATTATGTTACTTTATTATCCAAGACTTTCTGCACATACTAATTGATAAGCCTTATTTACATGTTTTATATTTGTTTGCAGCTGTCTACAAGTCGAAGCTGTAGGAGAAGGGTTCCAAATGTTGTTCATGTTAATGTACACGCATCTCGTGATAGTGTTCCTGTTCAGGATACTGTATTAGAGTCCATTATTCCGATAGAACCAAATCTGTTGCTAACTGCCAAACAAGAAAAAGGGGAGCAAATTTTTGTGCAAGCTCAGACGCAAGTGGAGAATCTTCAGTGTGATGTATGTATTATCCATATATAGAATGAAATACAACCTCATAAGAAAATAATTTATAACAAAATCAAATCAGCCATTTATTCGCCAGTTAACATAGAGATAAATAATACTATAACATTTTTTTTTACCAATGAGAGTACAGCATTACCAACAAATTAACGTGAACATTTTGAATTTTAGATGTTGATTTCTTTTTTATTTTTTTTAGACCTGCAGTCTTTGGATAGATGGGAGAAACAATTTCAAAAGGCACCTTAAAACTCACAATCCCAAACGACCATATGCCTGTACAATATGTGATAAAACTTTCCGCCAATCTTCTAATTTGAGTAAGTACTGTGTAGAGTTAAGAAGGGTTCTCTAAAAAAAAAAAAAAAAAAAATGCAAGCTAAGATGGAGTATTGTCCTCATTTTTTTTATTGCAGAAATGGATAGAGCGTGCAAAGTTATGCTACCCTGATTTTTTTCAGATATTTTAGAGCCCGGGAAGTATTTTTAAAAAATTATTGAAAGTCCTTTTTGTGATGTCACGCGGCGACAAGTCCTATCTTTTTCTTAAGGAGCGGCGTCTCATGACATCACAAAAATAACTTTCAATAATTTTTTAAAAATAGTTCCCGGGCTCTAAAAAATCTGAAAAAAATCAGGATAGCATAACTTTGCACCCTCTATCCATTTCTGCAATAAAAAATTTTTAGGTCAATACTCCATTACACTTAAAAAAAATAAATAAATAAATAAAAATGCTCACTGGTACATGCACCATTTTCTTTAAGACGTTTCAAATTTTTTAGTGATTAATTTACTATGAAAACAGAAAGTAAGTTAGGGGGCATACATGACCAAAATGTGTCAATTGCCCCAAAATACCAACCAACCAATCAGAGAGTAAGTTACATATTTGCAATGTTTACATTTAGACAAAAAATGTTTTTTTTTTTAAACGAAGTTGCCCATCCTTAATTAAATTAAAGCAAATTATTTTAACCTGTTTGAGTGTACAGCAGAAATGTGTTGTGAAGAACAAAAGAGTTATTTTCAATTATATGTTAATTACATACATAGTATTTTTGTTTTACAGACTGAGTTGTAGCTATTACTGAGTGTAATGAAGTGTGGATTACAAACTGTGGATCTCAGATACAAATTTTTCTCTTCCGCAGAGGTTCATGTGAAGCGCCACAATGACCAGCGGGACTTTCCGTGTGACTCGTGCGAGTACCGTTCGGTGACGAAGCTGGACCTTGAGCGACACCTCAGCATTCACAGCAAGAGGCGGGACCTCATCTGTGAATTCTGTGCCAAGGCGTTCTCTGTCAAGAGGTCCCTATGCCTGCATATCCGTACCATGCATAATAAGAATGCTGAAAAGTTTTCTTGCTCAGAGGTAAATTACAACTACACATAATAATTTTATTTTTGTAATAAACCCTTCATTTTCTATAAAATACATGTTGACAAATATACTTAACTGATAAAATTAGGTCAGTTGCAAGATTAATAGAAATAAGCTCAGTTACTATTGCATTAAAAGAATCTATAAGTAAATAAAATACAGTACTCTTGTTAGTTTAGTGTAGGAAAGATAAATATTTATTGATCATTTGATTTCAGTGCTCGTTTGTTACACATCATAAGAACAACCTGAAAGTGCACTTACGACTGCGTCACCTGGGGGACTACTACACACACGTGTGTCCTGTGTGTGGTGCTCGTGTCAAGCTGAAGAGTGCCTTCTTGGAGCATCTGAGGGCACACACGGGGGACCGCCCGTTTGCCTGCGACCTTTGTACTGCAAGCTTTGCCTGCGTAGGCCGCCTCAACACTCACCTGCGAACCATCCACGCCCCTCGCCAGTTTGTCTGTGCAACCTGTGGAAACAAGTGAGCACCAATCTGTGTTTAAAATGGAGTATTCATAAAAAAAAAAAAAAATTGGAGTATTGCATAAATTGTTTTTATAATCAAGAGGTTTAATCAGGAGTGTACAGTAATTTTGGTTTTTGGTTGACACAATTAATTATTGAATTGAAATGTGTTTTACGTTAATTCAAAAGTGATTATTGTATTGAAATCTATGCATTTAAATGGCAAGTCTTACATGCAATAATAATCTATTGAATTTTATGTGTATGTAGTACTGTAAAAGAAATGTAATATAAATGTACCTCATTAGAATTTGCTTAATTAATTATGTTGATAGTTTAATAACAAACTCTAAAAGAAATCAAAATAGATTGAACTTCAGAACAGTACTTTTCACACATGAGAAACAATATTTTGTTAATTTATTCAGTAGTAAATGTTATTTACAGAATAAAGCAAGGCATTATTAACTCATGACAATGTTGTTTCAGGTTTCCAACAAAGTACAGTCTGCAGCGGCATGAGACGGTTCACTCCAACAACAAGCCTCACTCTTGCCCGTTCTGCAGCTTTGCGTGCAACATGCAGGGTAACTTGACGAAGCATGTTCGTAACATGCATGGTCTGCCAGACTTCAGTTTACGGGAGCACAAGCGGCAGCAGCAACAGGCCACCGTGGCGGAACCAAGACCTCGCCACAGGAAGAAGTGGACCGAGACAGGCCAGAAGGCCTTCAACCAGTACCTCACAACCTTCTCAAAGAAACTGGGCAGAAAGGTGAAATAGTTTTGTTACTTTCTTGTGAAACCCTTTTTGTTTCAACTTTTTCCTTTCATTTTTATTATATTTTGTTATTATAATCTTGTAAACTTATTGTTCTGTAAATCTCAACACTTATAATATTTTTTCTTTGTAAAATCACAATGCAATGTGACCTTGCATAAATATATATTTAAAAATATCAGTTAGCTGCCGTAAAGAAAAAGTTATGGTCAAAAACTAAATTGCTCTCAAATAATGTAATAAATTAATTTCATGTTTAATTTAATTTTATGAAAACTGTAGCTTGTTTAATAAAACAGAAAACAGTACAATGTAAGTTTGATACTAATGCCAGTGCCAATATTTTCAGGTGACAGTTGGAGAGCTGAAGGCTCAGGAAGAAGATCGTAAGAAAGTACAGGTGGCTGCCAAAGAGAAGGCTAAGATTGAGAGAATCAACAGAATCACCTCCAAGGAACACTCTTACTTCCTCCGTCCTGAGAGTCCTGTCCCGAGCTCCCCTGAGGTCCTTCCTCTGTCCTCAAACATCTACCTTGAAGCCATCGCCGCTGCTAATCTTGACTTCACCTCTACTACCCTTGGCGAGTCCATTCCAATTCCTGACCTCAATGACCCTGCAACCAGATCATTCACCTTGCATCCTGGGACCAAGTTGCCCTCAACAATTTTGGGGTACCCTGAAGAATTCCCATCCTCTAGCCAAGGTTACATGCCACACTCTTCTACTCATGACAAGCTATCCATGGACCCAATGTTGTCTACGTATTCAGATGTCCTGCAAATACCATCGCTTGGTCTAGATACGTTATCTAGTCAAACCTCGTACATTGACGTACCTAATGTTTTTGTACAGTTACCAAGTGGAGAAAAGGTTAGAAACTGTTTTAAATGATTTTTTAGTAATTGTACTTATGATTTTTAAACTGATTCATTAACTATTTTAATGCATTTTCAATGTTTTAATGAACTAAAAATTAAGCACTTTTTGTAATTAATGGGGATCTTAAAATAAAATTAGGCGTGTTACATTTAAAAGTAGGATTAACTTATTGCTTAAAAGACATATGAAATACAGATTTTTTACTATGCCTATGCTACATTGCTAAATATCAACGATTCAATCAAAGCAAAATAATAAATTGTTTTATTGATTTTACTGTATACATTTTTTATTTATTACACAAAGATGGTTTTTATCATAACTATATATTAATATATTATTAATATTCACATTTACAAAGCAATGTAAATTGATCTCTCCCTTATGGCTTGCAGGTTCAGTTGAGCCTCAACTTCTTGCGTGAATGCCAGCTGATAGACACTGGGGTGGGAGAACAGGCCATGTCCACCCTGGGAGAAGGTCTGGGGGAGTTCCTGCCCTCTGTCATGATTGTGGTGAGCGAAGACCAGCAAGATATGGAGCCTCCACCCTGAGGACCAGCCAGACAGCTGATAGACCTAGCATGAGGAAGCCAGGGAACACCTTGCAGCGGTAAGTGTTGTCTTACCTTATTTTACTATCACCAGAGTGCAATACACTTTGTCATATACTGTATTTTAATGCATGTGTTATGATGTAATGTGTACCTAATATTCAGAGTTGTGCATGGTACACCATTAATCATATAAAATATACAATGTCATAACATTATGACATTCACTTAAAATAGGCTGAGATTGCATTTTTTTTTAACGTGCATACCAAAAAAGTTACTAAAAACTGGTGTGAAGATAAATTCTTACTTGAATTGAAATGAAAGCACCTCTATGCAACAACATTATTAGAATCATTGACATTTTTATGAAAAATTGAAAAAATTACATACTGTATAAACTTTGATACATGCAGATTAACTGCAACTTCTTAAATTAACAAAATTATGTTTCAAAATTTGAGCACTGCTTTGAAACTCTTAAAATATGCTGAGAAAACGGAATTAAATTGAAAATTCCTAATGATTGTATGCAGCACTTTACATGGTTTAGAAAAATATTTGAGTGTCCATTATTGTATTTTGTAAAATTGTGGCTAAAATTGAAACACATAAATTATTTGATTATACTGATAAAGTGTAATTAGATTTCTTACCTTGACTACATTGGTCACTACGTGAGATCTTAAAGCAGAAACTGATTTATAAACCGGAGTAACATAAAAGTAATATTATAATCAATTATTTCTTACAGGAAAAACTTAGTTAAATGATAACCATTTTAAACACATTTTTCTTAACTTACATGATATGTTATTTCTTGTACCATACTATAAGTAGGTGTCACTGGTATTTCATTACAATAGTAATATAAACCAGTACAAAATATTAATTCATACTTCTAAATATAGTTGCTATTTACAAAGTTTTGAGAGTAATATGAATATATCTTAATATTTTGGTGTATTTTTTCTTCGTAATATTTAAGTTTACTCCTACATTTTAATTAATTTAAGGCTATATTTTAGAGCCATAAAAGGAATGCTGTAGAATATTCTTAACTACATAATTTGGATTCACAGGTAAAAGTAGAAAAAAACTACATACAGTACCTCATTGTTTGCTTTTTTTGCTAAGCTCTAAATAAAAATTATTAAAATAATAAATAAGCTGAAAACTATCTACAAAAAATATGAAGGTGGAACTTTGATTTTTGCTGCATGAAAATTAATAGTTTTTAGACTGTAATATTGATGCGATGGGGTCGAGGAAGTAGGTTGCCCAGAAGTTGCGAGGAGGGTCTGTTGATCGTGGTGACGGCCCCTTGCCCTCAATTCGATTCAGCAGCTTATCAGAAGGTGTGTCTATGATGTAGCGAATGGTTGGTCCCAAAGTTTCGTGGACGTAGGAGCGCAGTTTGAGGCAGCGCTCCTTGGAGCTCACATCCTTGGAACTGCCCCACAGAACAGCACCGCGCAGACCCAGCGTCTTGGGGGTACCCAGACTGTTCAGTACGTCCTCCTGTAGATAGAATATCAAGTGTTAAAATTAGGAATGTATGGTGCTACATAATTAAGTGATCACTCGTTCCTCTCAACAAGTAATTAAGAAATAAAAACTTTACTTTTAATGTACTGGGAGTTTATTAAAAATAAAAATTTTAAATTATTAATAACTGTAAAATTATAAAAAAATAATATAAATGTTGATTAAGCAAAAATTTACTCATTTACGAGTAAATTCGTATGTAAAATTCATGTAAATTAATTCATTATATTTATAATGAATTAAATTTTTTAAATAGACTGTATGTTAGTTAAGGGCAATTTACGTGCCCAAAGAGAAGCCTGAGTTCAGAACTGTCAGGAAAGGTAATTACCTGTGCGAGGTACTCTTGCTCGTCGTAGTATCGGTACCACACGTACGGCATCACGTCCGGGCCTCGCGGCTTGACGCGCTTGGAAAGTCGCCTCGCCTCCGTCAACCGGCCGTACACGAACTTGTAGTGCTGCTCGGGACGTAGCTTCTTACGGCTCATGTAGAGAGAGGGGAACAACGCGTCGCTTGACTCGTACAACCACCCCAAACTAAAAAATAAATACCACAGCACCTTGATTAGCAAGCTTCTAACTGAATAACCAGGTGTTAAATTATCACACGTAACTGTGATGCTTTATATTTTAGTGTCCTTATTAACCTTGGTGTCTTCGTGCCTTTTTTTTTTTTTTTTTTAGCTCGAACAAAAGATTTTATGTGTTAAGCTTGTTTGTGGAGTCGACAAGAACATGTGATGGCATACAGTCTATATATAGAGATAAATTGAAAAAGTCACAATTCTCTCGTATTTTGTCGCGTCTTGCAAAATTTGCATGGAATCAATGCGGGACGAGGGGTCTTCAAGCACACCATTTCGATTATTAGATCTATCCTTAAAAGAACAAAACAGTAAGAACCCTTCAAATATACTTACTCGTTGTTCTCCTGCTTGACCTCGGCAGGACAATCGAAGCCCTGGTTCTTGGGTGTGTAATTGAAGCAGTACGGGAAGGCGTAGTAACCCCAGGAGGCTCGTGGCCGCATCTCACGCACCAACTGCAGTGTACGCTGCATGAACTGTCGACCAGATGCCTCGAACCGACGCTCAGCCTGCACAGAACTTTTTCATTGAAAAAATGTGTGGTCCACATATTTACTATAAATACTTAAAGTGCCCACATATAAGGGTACTTTAATTGAGTTCGTTTTGTGTTGAAATTGTTTTAATGATCAAAATTATTGATTTGATTGCAATTAATATAATATTTGCATCATATTACATTGTTCACATTGTTGTTGTAAAAGTTAGCCTACATGTTAGCAATTATAAGAGGAAAATAAAAAACCACGCCACAAATTTTAAGTTTTATATAGACATTTTTAATAATTAAGTCCTCTGACCAGTGGTATCCGGCTCGCAACATTAATCAGTGAACACCTTTATGATGGTTGGTGGCATTGGCCATGGTAGATAGCAGCAGTCGCCGTCATGTAATGTCTGCTCGAACACGTACCTTGCATGCAGGAAATAAAGTACACAGCACGCGCGCTGGCTTGCCTGAACATGTTCACCATATCATACTTCCGACAGCCAGTTTACATTCTTATTGCTTCTAAAAAAAATTGGAAATATGATACTGAGTAGCGAGCGACAAGTAAAGCGCACTTGCTTTTTTATATTAAAAAAAGCTCATTATCTTATGTCCTAACAATGAGTTATGTCCGTAGCGCATTTATTTTACATACATGATGTAGTACATACATACCGTCTATTCCGCACAAAACAAAATTTTCCTACAACAATTTGTATTCCTCATTGCTCATTGCAGGCACTTAAATATAAGCAGGCTCTCTTGATTTTCATAAGACTTGCATGGAACTTTAAAAATTCATTCATTCAAATTGTGAAGCCCTGATTATTAAGGATATTATTTAAGATGCATGTCTTAAGAATGGAAACAGAAATGGCGATTTTGTGCAAAAAAAAAAAAAAAAAAAATCTATTGCGAGTTTGAATTTCCTAAAGCCCACTCCGACATGAGAGCAAATCTTTACTAGAGTAGTTGTTTTACTTTCAATGTACAGTAAGTTTAATGTAGAAAAATTAGTTGAAAAGCAAGTTCTAAGAAGCGTCACATGCTTTGACTGAATTACCAGAGTATCCAGCTGCGCTTTCGGTGAATGAACACTTTTGTGAATGGACTGCTCAGCAATCTTTTTCATTTGCCCCAATTGGCTATTATTCAAAAAATTAATTTGACCATACGTATGTTATATTATTGTAAATTACCCATGAAAGAGATAATACATAAGCAGTCCGACTCTGTGATGGGGCGTACCTCCTTGTCGATGGCTCCCTTGCTCCAAGTGGGGTGCAGGCGGCGCTCGAGAGCCCTCGACTTGTCGCGGTAGACGTTGAGCGAGGCCCAGTTCTGGCGGTAAGTCGGCCGCCACGATTCGAAGTCCAGCACGCCCACTCCTGCAACACGTGTCCGTGCACACATCACATTCATGGGATTCAGTCCTTCGATTGAAGGGGATCACTCAATCTTGGGATGGTATACAAATAGCTTATGGGTTTACATGTATATTTCCATTTGTATTGTGAGATGCAGACGATATATCCGGATGAGAAAAACAGACTTGTTCGTTGAAATCGACGAAGAAACTCTATCTTGAAAATTATCCACGTTTCTCTACGATCAAGTTGTGGTTTTTATGTACTGCTTTGATTACGATTGGTGTCTCAAGAATATGAAAAAAAAAAAAAAAAAAAAAAATCACAAAAGTTTCCATTTCACTGAGATTTAACTCTTCTATAATTCAGTTTCACTCATCAATGTCGCTTATACTTGTTTGGCAGTCAGAGGTGTTAATTTGAAATTTGTAGTGATTTCCAATGGTAAGTATCCATCAGAAAAATTATATAGTCGCCATGTTCGTTTGCTAATTTTGACTCCTGCTACAACCACCGCGCATCGGCGCGCAACCCTTCTGCGCACGTTTTTTCGGCTCGAAGTCAAAACACTACTACCGCGAAATTCTTTAGATGCTCTTTAATTAAACTGACCCAAGGCAAATAATAAAATTTTTATAGCAGCAAACGTAAAAGGTTAGTGCCAATACGTAATTTTAAATTTGCAAACATAACTTATTTAGAGGGTTAACAATAAGCGATCGAAAAATTGCTCCGTATAGGATCTTACGTGCGCTCAATCTTTTTTTGTAAGTAAATGGGAGGACAAAGGATTGGTGATGTCATCATGGATGCTAACCATTGCAATTAGTTACATTATTATTGATTACAGTTAACATACTTATTTCAACATTAATAATTTTGTAATATTTTGAGCATTTTTTCAAAGTTCTAAACGACCGTAACAGATATGAATAATTATTATATAATATATACTATTTTATTATTATTTACTTTTTAATTGTCACTGCGCGGACAATACCAAGGCGGGTAAAGTTATAATAACTTTATCCACCTTGACAATAACATTGGCATACTGCAAGGCTGCATGTCTAAATTTATACTATAATTAATACTATAATGGTAAAACATAAAAAAACAAAAAAACGCTTGATTTTAAGTTATTAAAATTATTGCTTATTGCGTCCTATAATTGATGCCCGCACTCTCTGACTAATAATTGATATCAATTGTTACAATGCTGCAACGCCAACAGTCACTCCAATAACAATGCTATGCTGCTCAATGTGAGCGTGCTACAGATGTGTCACTTGCGGGTAAAATGATGCTGTAGGAAAAACAAAAATTTCGATTTTCAGTGACGTTAATGTGGTTAGTTAATTATAGTATTTTTTTTACTGGTAGTAATTGTTTCCGATTTCATAATATCCTGATAAATTTAAAAGAATAAGGGGCTGATCTTGCTGATTTGAATGCATGTTACTGTTATAGAGACATATTTACTTATGATGAATTTCTTGATAGTATATTGATTGATATTTTAGTTATTATTTAAGTTTTTTTTAATAATGTTTCAAAGTTAAATTTGTGTAATCAACTTATTTTCTGTAAACCCTTAATTTTGTTTATAATGTAGGTAAATAGTACAGGTATAATTGATTTGCTAATGGACATGACAGACACACCCATTGTATGACAAAAACACGATGTCTTCTGTCACTGGCGACCTTGGCGGTAAGCGGAACCCGGCGCGTGGTGACAGCGCGGCAGCACGCGACTACACGGTCACGGCCACGCCCCCATGCACTTGCCTGTCTTTTTTGATGCACGCCGCTGACTGCAGTTTGATGCAGCGTGACGTCACAGGTCAGGCCCTGACCGCGATGCACTTGACGTTAATTTAGGTGGAGAACCAATCATGAGACGTTTTTGATTGATAGATTGACAATGCAAGGTTTTGACAATTAAATTCTCGGCCTTGTCATATTAATAATTCATATTAACTATGTTAATTTATGTATTGTTGAAAAATGGAACAGCATTTATAGTGGATCAGATTGTTTTTTAAAGTTATATGCTGCTCGAATGAATTTAATTTCTAATGAAAATCAGACCTGCATGGTAGAAATTTCAATTATTTAGATAAGTCTGTCATTCATTATTTATTATGCATTTGTTACGCCATCAATGAACTAAAATTATTAGACGTGACGCTTGCTGCTGTTAGAATTGTTATGATTTGTTTTCTTAGTCTTCTATCAAAGAAATTAATATCATATTAATTCTTTGCTTCTATCATTGGGGTTGTCATTCGTGGAGAAAACGTAAAAAAAAAATAAATAAATAAATAAATAAATAAATAGGAAAGGAAAACTTTATTTTAAATTTTGAGTGGAATCAAATTTGGGCGATTAAATTTCATTTCATGTATTCGATTGCTAGAATTTTTTTATTTCTCTCGGTAATTTATATTGTTTCAGTTAAGATCAATTAAGAGATGAATATGTTTGAAAGTCTCACCTGCAAAATTCTGGTCAGGAATCTCCTCGTCAATGAGCTTGCGCATGTGCTTGAGGTGGAGGTTGAGGTCTCCGAGCTGAGGAAGTCCGCCGTTCCTGGCCACCACGTTACCTTGCCTGCCGATCACCGAGTCATCCTCGTCCTCGCCCGCACCCTCGTCAGACAGGAAGGCGGGGAACAAACCTGGGTCGTATAGAATGAGAACCTTTTCTCCCTTGAATTGATCGTCTTGGTTCTGAGAGATTCCGTACTGAGACACGTTGAATAATATACCATACTTGTGACACATGAACGTTGGAATGTTCCAATATACATCGTAAGCTTCGTCCGCGGTGGACACCACGGTGACCAAAGTTACTAGCAACAATGGTAGCAGCATTGTTAAGTGTAGTCCACACTCTACCTTGCACTGATATATATAGGTGGCAAACCAACCCAGCTGATATTCGCTTGGACAGGAGTGGGAGGCGTAGATTTTTTTTCTCCTACTTTTTTTTTTTTTTTTTTACACTCCTACCCTATTACTTTGTTAGTTGACGTGTTATGTAAAAGAATATTTTAAGGAAAGAAAATAAAAATAAAAAATAATATTTCTCTTTTTATCACGCAATGTATGTATAAAAAAATGATATATCACTTATTATCAAATTCGTTGTTATAAAATTGTACTTCAAATTGTTATCAATATGTTAAACATACTTATTTTACAGTGTTTTTTCTTTTTAAATTATCAATGCTGTCAGTATTGTAATATCTATTTTTTTCCCCTTATTGTCATAAAAACTTTTTAACACATAAAAAGAGTATATTTTTACACTTACATACTGAATAACATCCACTTGCTAGCACTAAAACAATACACCTTTGTTTGGACCAAAAGATGATGACAACTGTACGAAGTAGAGCGACCGACTGAGAGCTCCGGTGCTGGCTAACACACTGACAATGAAAAATCTCAATTTCCACACTTTATTAACGTGTCACTGACACTAATGACGTCACAACTCCATCTTCACTTTGATGGTTCACGAGTGCAATATCTTGATCATCTGTTTTGATTGACCTTGCCATACTAGAAGCCAAGTGCAGATAAAAAGATGCGCGCTCGTATAAAAATCTATCTCTTGATGTTATATACCAGTAGATCAGAGATGCACGCACGTGCTTGACATATACAATGAATTGATGAGTCATGAAAATTATTACCATAATTATTAGTGCAATATCAAATTACAAACATATGTAGAACATTAAATATTTATTTATTTTAATTGTTGGAGTTGATTTTTATTTCATTATTGTGTATGATTTCATTTCTTTTTGTAATGCTGTTTTTTCTCGGGAAGTATGTGCATTGGTGCTGATTTAATTATGCAGCATCTTTTTCTGTTCCATTGCAGCTGCGCATGCTATAGCTGTGTTGATAGGTCTTTATTATAGGCTCTTCTTCTCCATTCAATCACTACGTTTACATGAAGGTGTTTAATACGCATCCGTTGACGACGCCTCATAAGAATAACATTATCCGTCGTCAACGAATACGCATTAAACACCGTCATGTAAACGTAGTGATTCAATGTATAGCATTTCAATACACGAATAAATAATCATTATAATTATATTAATTATATAGTATAGGAGGAAATAAAATATATTTCAAATATCATACAAAACTTTAGTTTATTATATGCATACTTATATTTATGAATTTGCTTTTGCTTTACTATTAAATTACTGCCCAAAATATAGTTTGATTTCTATATTTTACTTATGAATAAACTATAAAAAAAAAACTAATGAGAATGAGTGAACAAACACTTAATTACTCCTGTACTTTATCACCTTTGAACGCGATGTCTGACTAATTGACATAATATGCCGTTATGCAAAGGTATATACCTAAGCATTTGCTCGCATGTCGATAGTGTGCAGGTTTGGCGAGCATGCTTGAGATAGGCACTGGAGAAAGTGTTGTCCACGCGTTAAAATCTCCACCTCCAGCAAGATAGCCCCTCGTATATCGCACGCCACGCTCATTAAAAATCAATTACCACCCTTTTCAGATAGCCTCTTTTTTTACTAGAACGACAAAGACGAGGCAATAATTTACCCTATGAGTGTCATGTGTGTAATAACAAAATTATGTCGCAAATATTACTATCGTGTTCACTTTTTTTACCATTAATTTCTATGCAAATTGGTCATATCTTATCTTTTTAGTTGTAAACAATTTTCCTTCGTATTTTTTTAAAGGAACTTTGTTACAATAATTGCAAATTCGTTGAAAAAACGCTTTGTTTTAAACTGAATCTACGTGTCATGAAAAAACAACAACAACAAAAACAAATGGAATAAAATAGTAAAATTGATGGAAGATTCAATACACTACCTATGTGTCTAATCTGTAAATTTTTCAGACAATATAATTACAATTACGCAGAAATTATATGAATTGGGTAATATTCAGTATCATCAATTTTATAATTAAAAAAATAAATACATACAGCTCCACAATGCATTTTTGGCATCTTGATTTACCATTGTTAGATTAAGATAGTGCAAGTAATAAATAATTTTAAATATAAAGTGCAATACTATATACATATTATAAAATTGACTATTTATATAATTTTCGTGATCTAACTAGATAAATAGTACACAATACAACGGCAGGATAGCATGCAAAAAATCCATGTACTCATGCTACAAATTTTCTTTCCGTTGCAAGTATACTAAATTTGTAATAAATTTATTTCTCTGCTTCAACTTCTAAATAATGATTATAATAGATTAGATTGATTGATATTTTGGGGTAATTGACACATTTTGGTCTTGTATGCCCCCTATATAGTAATGTTTCATCGTAAACAAGAGTTGCTAAAATTACTAAAAATTCCTTCTTGTTTATAAACAAATGATTGATGTCGATGTGTTATAAATCAAATATTTAGCACTTCACAAATGTCATTGAAAAGTGAGGTAATCGGAGATAACTAGTGCTGATGCGTCTATTATTGGCGACAGGATGTTGGTTAGCGTTGCTGGTTATTTTTATTGAGCGGCAGACAACGACTCTTGAATGGACGGCAAGTCTCCTCGTCGCAATGCTTACAGAGGTCGCACTGCAGCCGGTATTCATTGTTCTCCATGGCTCGGTGCCCACCAAAATGTCCGTGCAGCTCATCTGAACTTTGAGCAACAACAATTAACCCCTTTTTATTTCTAACCTTTCCTACATGTTTGTCACTTCTCTTGTTCATTTTGAAAAATTGATGGATAATAGAGGACAAGAAGTATATATTACACCAAAGAAATTCAAGGGTAAATTCAATGAAGTATAACATTCATATGAAAGATTTTGTTGTTATCTCTAATTAAACACTTCTAATTTGTCTTTATAAAGTCCTTATAAGTGAAGAGTGTACTCCTAGCTACATCATTATAAACTGATAGTTCATCAGGTACGCCATGCATTTACGGTACGCGGATACAGTGAGTCATTATTTGAAATATATTTTTGTTAAAGCAATTTTTTTTTAATAAATCACTGTTTTTAAGGTATAACCTGAGAATTTGTCTGTCAAGGTCAAGAGGCGTGGCTATAGTGGCAACACTGTTTGCATTGGAATGAGCTTAAATTTTTAGGAGGGGGTGGTGACAACAGTCCTTGAGAACGTTGCCACATTTCTCATCACATATAGGAAACGATCATCGCCACGGTTCAAAATATATGAAAACAATTCAGAAAAATAGTCTAAAAAATTAGGCTTTAGTAAAAAAAAAAAAAGTAAAAGAATCTGTTGTATAGTTTTTTTGCAATGCTAATTAACAAATTTAACATTGGAAGGATACAAAATTCTCATTTAAATAAATTAATTATAATTAAACCAACGGTTAAAAAATTCCGAAAAAATTCAGAGCTAATTTGACGATTGTTGTGATTCCACCAAATTAATTTGAAGAAAATCTGTTGTAGCGAATTTTTCGTCCAAATTTCTCAGGTTAAGCCTTAAATCACATTTTTTTATATTATTATGTATAATATTTAAAAAATAAAAGTTTATTTCGACAAAAACAAATGTGTTATATATATATATATATATATATATTATATATATATATATATATATATATATATATATATATATATATATATATATATATATATATATATATATATATATATATATATATATATATATATATATATATATATATATATATTTTTTAAATTTACAGTAGCTTCCAGCCAGGATAAACCTATAAATGGCTGGTTAGCAATACATTATTTATTTTATAGTTGTTACATTAATAGTTTTGCAATTTTTTTTGAATAATTAACAAAATGTTAGAATTTTCATTATACATATATAATCATGTTAAATTTTTTGAAAAAATTTGAAACTTTAATATGAGAGTTAATATATAATAATGACTCAAAATAATTACTTAATTTAGTAGCAACACATCAAATGTTAGAATAAAATTTACAAAATATAATATTTTATAATGTAGTATGCCCTAAGGTTCTATATACAATTTTAAGTTTAAAACCAAAACACTATATGACTGTATATATAAAATAAAGAAAAATATGCAGTTCATTTTCACACACCAACAAAAATAAAAGACTAATTGCTGTTTTTTTTTTTCTTATACATTTTGGGACATCCTGAAAGTTATACATATAATATATCCCTATATATAGAGGTATATAACTACAAATAATTTTATGAGTTGCACCTCCTAGAAATTAATTAAAATTTGCAGATTTACAATTTTGGAAGTGGTGAGAAATAGCACAGAACACCCCCTCAGAGAACACTCCCAAATTAGGAAAGAAAGTAACGTTCTTGCTACTTTGAAGTGTACATTGAAGACCATATGTACCCCAGCTCTTATATATAGCCTCATCGTAGTTCATATTTCTCTTAAAGATGTCGCCAGTGCTCGATGTATTGCGCTTGTTACTTTTATTGTAAGTTTTTTTTTCTGATTATTCATTATTTGTATGATCGAGATATACGAGCTGGAATTAGCACGTTATAAAACACTTGTAATAAATACGTGACGTGCATGGTTATTTTCCAACCAGAGCGTACTTGATTAGGTAATCAAGTACGCTCTGTTCCAACCATAGCAGTAGTTACTAAGCCGTGATATTGTCATAAATATAATTTCAAAATAACTCTGAGATGGACTCGTCAAACGACATAAATTGTGACGATAAATGTATCTCTTGCAATGTGGGTGACGGACAAGGCTAAATCTACGTACATTTAAAATAGCATTCGAGTTCATATAGTCCATTATTATATATTATAGCATTGTAATAAAGAACAACAAGAGCGGCCAAGAGTGGTAAGCGGACCAAATACCCCCGGACGAAATACCCCCGGACCAAATATCCCCGCCCGGACCGGACGAAATACCCCCGGACGAAATACTCCCGGACGAAATATCCCCGGACGAAATACTCCCGGACGAAATACCCTCGGACGAAATACCCCCTTGTAAGTGGAGAGGGGCGGGTGACAGACGCGGGAGGGGGGGGGAAGTTGACTTTATTTATAAAGTCTGTTTTTCTGTCGTTTGTCTGATGACGTCACGCGCGTCGTATTAAAGAAGGAAGTTAGTAACGCCATTTTTCACAACAAATATATTATATATTATGTAATATTCAAAGTATATTTATAGTTAATGCCGTATCAAGATCTCAAATTGCGTCTTTAATTTTATTATACCAACACATACTCAAAATTGTGCCGCAAACAAACGATTTTTGTATATGCTATGCTTAATTTGATTGTGCGGCAATTATAAATTGTCTCAGCATTTTGCAGCAAGATTTTGAAGGTTTTTAAACGATTTTAGATTTTTAAACCTAGGTGTGCCCCTAGCGATTTGAGCAAAGCCCGAAATTAACAAATATTTCGGGCTTTGCTCATGCATTTAAATTTGAACATTTCTAGAAGTGCTCAAATCGAAAAAAGCAATCCACGACGAGAAGTTTTATATCGGGCTTTGCTCATTTAAATTTCTAGAAGTGCTAAAATTTATAAAGTCTGTTTTTCTGTCGTTTGTCTGATGTCACGCGCGTCGTATTAAAGAAGGAAGTTAGTAACGTTAGGCCAACACATCATGCATTAATTTATCATATTATTCATATCGAATTAAAATTAATGTGTAATATATTTTGATACGATACATTTTATGCATGTTAATTATTAGTGTTTATTGCATTTTTTTTAGATTTTTTTTTTAAACTAAAAATTTTCAAAATCGTCCCTATATAATTTTTTAACTTAAAAAAAAAAATATAAGTAAATTTTTTTTGTGTAATTTTTTAATTCTGATTCGATTGGGATAGGTATAAAAATGCAATATTTTTTATTGTTTCTGGTCCTCTGGTGCTATATTATAGGTGCCATGAACACTTAACGTAGCGCATGTGTATACCCCTCCTGAAGAAACTTAATTTACTTAAAGTTGTTCTATTTATTTCCTTATTTATTCCTTCCTTTTCTATATTTATATAATTTGGCACCAAAGCCCGAATTCAATGCGCACATCTAGGTGTGCCCCTAGCGATTTGAGCAAAGCCCGAAATTAACAAATATTTTGGGCTTTTTGCTCATATAAATTTGAACATTTCTAGAAGTGCTCAAATCGAAAAAAGCAAACCCCGACGAGAAGTTTTATTTCGGGCTTAAATTTATTCAATTAAATTTGACCATTTCTAGAAGTGCTCAAATCGGAAAAAGCAAACCTTGACATGAAGTTTCATTTCGGGGTTTGCTCATTTAAATTTGATCATTTCTAGAAGTGCTCAACTCGAAAAATACAAACCCTGACGAGAAGTTTTATTTCGGGCTTAATTTGCTCACTGTTTTGATCATTTCTAGAAGTGCTCAAAGCAAAGTGAAAAATAATAATTGGAAATTGTGCCGTATTATAGTAATAATTTGTAATAAATAATTAAAGCAATAAAATATTTTGAATTTAATAATATTTTAATTACATACATCACTTTTTTAATTAAGTAAAGAAATACAAATTTAGCATTAGCGTGTATATTATTTTTTTATTAAAATATTTCTTTCTGTTTTATTCAAGTCATACTGAAAAATACGATTTTGTCACATTTTTTATATTAATATTGTATGTTAGTTAATTTAAATAAATTTTTTACAGCTGATATATTATAAAATCGTTTTAACTTCATTTACAGAACTTGCTAAGGAGCAAAGAGCTCCTCAAGATAGTACCAAACCTACTAATTTAAAATAAATAAATAAATAAATAAATAAATAAATAAATAAATAAATAAATAAATAAATAAATAAATAAATAAATAAATAAATAAATAAATGAATAAATAAATAAATATTACCTGATCTTATTATTACCTGAACTTGACTTATTTTTACATGGATTACTATCATGGCATTTTAAATTTCATCTAAATTTTTTCTTTGCACAACATATATGTTTTAGATTGACAACCTTTCTTGTAGTTGCAAAACACAAAACTTTGCTTTGAATTTGCTAATGCTGCTGCTGATCTGAGACACCCTTTTGTTTGTCATGAGTGCATGGTACGTCGTCTGAACTTAGAAATTGTTCATCTGCAACCTGGAATTCATTGCTAGAGTAAATAAATTGTAATCATACCCTTTAATTATAAAAAAATTAAAAGTGTCTCTCAGTGTGAAAAAATCGTGTTAATTTCTTTCAATATGACTTGAATAATACAGAAATAAATGTTTTAATAAAAAAAAAAAAAAATACTTTACACGCTATTAATGTTAAATTTGTATTTTAATTAATAAATTAAAAAAGTGATATATAATTAAAATATAATTAAATTTACATTATTTTACTATTTATTGCTATATAATACGGCACAATTTCCAAATATTATTTTTCATTTTGCTTTGAGCACTTCTAGAAATGATCAAAACAGTGAGCAAATAAGCCCGAAATAAAAATTCCCGTCGGGGTTGCTTTTTTCGAGTTGGGCACTTTTAGAAATGAGCAAATTTAAATGAGCAAACCCCGAAATAAAACTTCTCGTCGGGGTTGCTTTTTTCGAGTTGGGCACTTTTAGAAATGAGCAAATTTAAATGAGCAAACCCCGAAATAAAACTTCTCGTCGGGGTTCGCTTTTTCCGATTTTAGCACTTCTAGAAATGATCAAATTTAAATGAGCAAAGCCCGATATAAAACTTCTCGTCGTGGATTGCTTTTTTCGATTTGAGCTCTTCTAGAAATGTTCAAATTTAAATGAGCAAAGCCCGAAATATTTGTTAATTTCGGGCTTTGCTCAAATCGCTAGGGGCACACCTAGGTTTAAAAATCTAAAATCATTTAAAAACCTTCAAAATCTTGCTGCAAAATGCTGAGACAATTTATAACTGCCGCACAATCAAATTAAGCATAGCATATACAAAAATCGTTTGTTTGCGGCACAATTTTGAGTATGTGTTGGTATAATAAAATTAAAGACGCAATTTGAGATCTTGATACGGCATTAACTATAAATATACTTTGAATATTACATAATATATATTATATTTGTTGTGAAAAATGGCGTTACTAACATCCTTCTTTAATACGACGCGCGTGACGTCAGACAAACGACAGAAAAACAGACTTTATAAATAAGCCAACTTCCCCTCCCGCGTCGGTCACCCGCCCCTCTCCACTTACAAGGGGGTATTTCGTCCGGGGGTATTTCGTCCGGGGATATTTCGTCCGGGAGTATTTCGTCCGGGGGTATTTCGTCCGGTCCGGGCGGGGATATTTGGTCCGGGGGTATTTGGTCCGTGATTCGCCAAGAGTATCACCGTACAAGTATTACACGCATGACCGGGCGGCTATTTATGAAAGCATCTTCAACTACAGAACACCCTTTTCAAAATTCACGCTGATTGGCTAAAAAATTAATCACTGCGCCAACTGGTGACAGTATTTGGCACTAAATACTGTCAGCTGGCAGACGACAAAGTAAAAATGTAAACAAACGCGTTTTTATGATTTTGCCAGAAATTACTTAATTTACAATCAAAAGTGCAGATAAAAGTGCAAGAACTTTTTTACTATCATAAGTAAAAAATACATAAGTATATAATATATATATAATTATATATTATGCATATTATGTCATTGAAATAATGCACTGTCATAATTTTATAATTACGAAGATTAATTAAGGTTTGGCTATATGTAATCTTATTAATTATTGTACATATTGTAGCCACGTTTATATTTAATTTGTTATGCGTGGTGTGTAAAAATTTAAATATATATATAATATATATATCATTACAAATTATTACATCTCAGCACTCATTTGATCATTACAAATCTTGCTCATTTCATTTCACATAGATTAATTTTACGCGTATGATGTTATGTTTATTATAGAATCTTATGTTTGATCTTAATAGTGTATAACTTTAATGTAGCTCGAATCTAGCTGCATGCGGTACGTTAGTGAAAATAATGAATTTCTTAAAAGGAAACTTTATTAAAGGAACTGTGTAAAATAGATTTTTATTCTGTAACTGTCGTGTTGTCTAAATATACTATAACCATTATTATTATAATATATATCATGCTCTGGGATATTAGCTCTGTTCGTAAATACACAAAATCAAAATAAAAAATAGTTTTTTATAATAATTATAATGGATATAGTATATTTAGACGACAGTGAGAGAATAAAAATCTATTTTACACAGATCGATCCTTTAATAAAATTTTCATTTAAGAAATTCATTACGTACCGCATGCAGCTAGAGCTACAGTAAAAAAGTTATATACTGTATCAAGATCAAACATAAGATTCTGTAATAAACATAACATCATACGTGTAAAATTAATCTATGTGAAATGAAATGAGCAAGATTTGTAATGAGTACTGAGATGTAATAATTTGTAATTATATATATAATAGTATATATATTCAATTTTTGCATACAACGCATAACAAATAAATACGTGGCTACAATATGAACAATAATTAATAAGATATTACATGCAGCCAAACCTTAAATAATCTTCGTAATTTTAATATGTATCGTGTATTATTTCAATGACATATGCATACTTTTATATTGATAGTAAAAAGTTCTTGCACTTTTAACTGCACTTTTGATTGTAAAAACATTAAACGCACTTCAAACTAATTAAATAGTATATACTTAAAGTAGAGTGAGCGACTTCATTTTTTTTTAATATTTTATTTTTTAAAAATAGTTTAAGCTGCCCTCTATTGAGAAATGAAAACCAAAAAATTCCATCTTAAATAGTTTCTTCAGAAAACGTTGGAGTATAACGCGGTTTTATGTTCCATATAAAGCTGCACGTCAAAGGCCTACGAAATACCAACTTTGGGAATTTTTTGTGGTGAACCTGTTTTAGATGGAATTTTTTGGTTTTCATTTCTCAATAGAGGGCAGCTTAAACTATTTTTAGAAAATAAAATATTAAAAAAAATGCAATCGCTCACTCTACTTTAATTGTTTTTATTGATGAGTCTTTGTTATACTGATGTATATTATTATTTTCTATGTACTGTACTTAAAAGTTAAAAACTGGAATACACGAACAGCTAATAGTTTAGATCGTAACGCATGTATTACAATTTTTTACTTTAGAATAGAAACTGTACATATAAAGGTTCATCAATGAAAATCGATTAAAATACATATTTACGTGAGCAGAGCTATTATCTATTAGCTGTTATGTAAAATATAAATATCGCAGAAGCAATGCAAAAACATGAATTTCAGTATAATAATTACATTATATCCAATAATAAAGACAATAATTCAAGTAAGATAGTAATAAATAAACTTATTGTAAATAAATTATTATAAAATATGTAATGATGCCAGCCTCTGTATATTCATTTATATTTCATTTATCGTGTCGTGGTAAATAAATGTTTCTTTACGAATCCATATAGCCTAGGCCATATTATATATATGCCATAAATATTTGAATACAACTAAAACTATAAATCCAAAAGGCAGATCAGTGATCATATATTAAAAAAAAATGCCCTTTAACTTCTAGCATTTGTGATAAGAGGAGCCAATCGCTTTTATGTAATATTGCAAATTTGTTTTTTAATTTAATTGCGGTAAAAACATCTGTTAAGGTGATATTATGTTAAATGTTGTTTGAAATTACACATAATATGTATAAATATATTTGTATTAATGACTATTACCACATTAACCGCAAAAGTATCATGCAATTATATTTTATATATATAAATATATATATTATATATATATATATATATATATATATATATATATATATATATATATATATATATATATATATATATATATATATATATAATTATATAAGTAATTATTAATTATTGATTCTGAAGCATCATGACGATTGGGATTTTGACGTGTAGAAATATCGTTAATCTAATCTAATCTATGTAGCATAAAGCTTAATGCGCTAAATACTAAAAATATGAAAAATTAATTTTATATGAAATGTTCTTTTTTGTTTCTGATTTCATTTGATATATTTGATTTAGTAACATATTATTGGGCCTCCCCAAAAATATCTTAGAATTCAGTGCATATTATGCACGGTGATCATGATATACATACATGAAACAAAATATTAATTATTAATATAGAAATAATAAGTTATTATTTTACTTGTAATTAAAATACTTTCCTTGAAGAGACTACAGTGTTATTAAATAGTGCTGAATCTCTATATAGGAGTTGCGAAAGCATTGACACTCAATTATAATTATAAGATGAAGTTATTTTCATAATTTACTTGTAGATTAATTGTAGGGAGCGAACAAAAACGATCATGATCATCCTGCATGGAATGTTTTTATTGCATATTTGCATGGTCTCGACACACCTCAAGTTCTGTACATAACTTCAAAATAATTCAGTAATAAATTAAGTAATAACAAGCAGAAACGAAAAAAATTATAATAAGTCAATGTCTTGCTAGTGATTGAATGCCGAAAGAAGATGAGGGCAATAAACAGTTACTATATCTATTAACTACATGATATTTAATATTTATATAATTATTATGTATAATTACTTAAATATATTTATATTTAATCCATAATATGCTCGAATTAATTTCAGAGTGGCTGCATGTGACGTAATAATCATGCAGGCAAAAGTTTACTTAGGGTTGCATGTTAAGTATTAAAAATAACATGACGTAGACGTCACGTCTTCTTTACACTATACTTTGAGGGTGTTATAGAATTAAAAAAATAAGAAAAAACTCGAGATGATGATTAGAAAATACACACTGCAGCAAGAATATAAAAATATAAAATTGGTCCATTATACTTCGTTTTTTTTTTTTTTTTTTACTTTCTGCAACTTAATTTGTAGTTTAAGTTTTATATAATATGGTATAAAAAATATGTATGTGACAAAATGTGTCAAACTTAACTCGATGACTTCTAACCAAATATATAATAAAAGTTACATGCAGGTTTCCAATTTTATTCATATTAATTATTGTATACATGCACGATAAATAAAGCATAAAAATATATGTTGTAAAATTTTCCATATTTCTATAAAATTTTAATCTTTTCCTCCTTCAACCCAAGCTTGAATCATGAAATTCTTATTCATCCCCTTTTAAGCCCATTGAAAATAAATTATATCATCTATATGTATATATATTAAATATCTTTACCAGCTTTTGATACTATATATATGCTTATTTTGACACTTTAATTTTCATATTGATTTAAGTGTGAAACTTAATTTTCCAGACAAATATTTGCTATATTTTATTTCTTTTAAATGTATAACAGTACTGACATTAGGGTCAATAGCCTATGATTCTATATAACAATGTAAAACGAAAAGACATGTTATATTATTAATGCTCTAATTGCATTATTATAGCATAGCAGTCATTATTTTCATAAATATCGAGTATATTTTAAAAATTAAAATTTGAATTCTAAGTACAACTTATTAGCTGCGAATTGCATTAGAAATAGTTTAGACGTACATATCATTAATTACTATTTGCTGCTTTTTTTAATAGTTATATTAATTGTTCGTAAAATCAAGTTGTTCCTCGTACTTTTTAAATTCTCCCAAAAAAAGCGCGCGAAGAGTTTAGCCAATCAGCGTGAATTATGAGAAAGGGTGTTCTGTAGTTGAAGATGCTTTCATAAATAGCGACCGGGCGCGGCTCGATACATTTAATGCTTGTGTGAATCTCAATGCAAGTAGCACAAGGCTGGCTTCAGTGCATGTTTGTGAGTGCTGCATCTCTATACGTTCAATGTGAAAAATGAAATATATGTTCACTCTTTACATTAAAAATGTTTCCTTTACACTAAAAAAAAAAAAAAAAAAAATCCTTATATATACCTTGACTTCAATTAATTGCATCTAGACCGGTTTTACGCTATAAATAGCTGGATCATTAACACAAAACATCATACTTAAAGATCAATAAAAAGTAGAAGTAATGAACTATATATATAAGCCTCCATGTTTATGCTAAAATATATTTAGTATGAAACATGTTATTAAATAACTGAATATACAAAAGTCTTGAAAGCAAATATTGAAGTTTTTATATTGCCATGATAATTTGAGGATCAATAAAGTATAACTTAACAAAATAAAAAAGAGCAGATTATTTAAGACTGTTGATTATCAACAAACGATGTTTTGCTTGTTTTGCAATGCTGCTGTATTTGCATGGGCGCAGAACAAGTTGCATATGTTCCGGGGGTATGACATGTTGTCAATGCTGTTGCTGTGCGGAGTCCAGCGGACTGTTAAGACGATAGGGTGCGCCGCGGTTCCTTAACAATGGGCAGTAGAGGGTGCTGGCAGTATGGTTGTATACGACAGGGAAGTGTGAGCTGTAGAACTCACCCACACTGCGGTCAATGCTAGTAGGAGTGGGGAGAGCAGCAGCAAGCAAGCAAAGAGAGTTGCATTGTCTACTCACTTCTCTTTCTCTATCCGGCTAGGATAATAAAAATACAAGGATGCTCTGAAACTATAACTATGTCAGACCAAAATGTAGTGAATATTGTAAAAAATTTAGTTAGAATATTATGCATAATAATTAATAATAAACATGACCTATACTTCTTTTAGTTTTTTCTGTATGAAGCTAAAAAGTACTTACATTATTTAGGTTAAAAACTTTAAAAAAAAAAAAAAAAAAACACAATTAAGAAAAAGTGGGGTAAAATTTTCTGTTTTTCTCATTTATATCCTAACATAATATTACACCACCAAATATACATGTTTAAATATACATTTTTTTATTATTGATTAGTGAGCAATCGCATTATAATACATGGAAAAAAAAATGCGTAGAGAAGTATTGGTCTTATTGTGATAGAATTTTACATTTTTTATCAGCCTTTATACTTATTTCCTGGATAATGACTATTCTCTATTTATTCTTTATATAATTATTTATTTAAAAAATAATTTATTATGGATTTAAAACGAATAATCCTAAAAAAATAATATTGTTTAGAAGGCTGTTCTAATTATTTTTACATTTTTAATTAAAACGTGTAATTCTCGACTATTAATGAGTAAAAAAAAAAATAATTTCAAACTGCTAAATATTTAGGGGAATTGAAAGAGCAATTAGTGGGCTGCTGCAAAATAAATATTGAGAGTGAAAATTTAATTAACTTAAACGTGGTGTTTACGTTTGAATTTGTTTGAAAACACATGGTAGATTTTCTTGAAATTGGATACTAATTAGCGTAACAAATTAAAAATGTATTTTATTACTTGAAAAATAATATATTACAGTACTAAACATATTGGGTGCGATTCACGAAGCAGTTAGCCAGGTTTCTAACCACGTTTAACTTAACCACGTTTAACTATATACTTATTTTACGTGTTAAACCACCCAGTTAAACGTGATTAAGATAAACGTGGTTAGAAACCTGGCTAACTGCTTCGTGAATCGCACCCATTAATGATGCAATTATAATTTGATGCTGCATACATTATGAATTGCATCTGACGGTTCTTATCGAATTGAGCGCCAATTCATATTGTTGTCTTGGTCATACTATTTTTATAATAACTTGTTTGTCATATTATATTATATTTTATTATAAAATTATATATTGAGACTAAAAACAACTAAAAATATTATGCGATATAAATATCTCTGACAACAATTCATGGTTGTTGATAAATTAAACTTGACAGGGACACGTGTTTTGTGACTGATTTACTTGAGCTTTAGAACTAATATCAATAATGTTGCAAATTTAATATATTTAATCTTGTCACCAAAACTCCTTTCTGAATGTTAAGTTTTTTTTTTTTTAAATTTTCAAGAGATCAATTAATTAAATGATTGATAATCAATTTAAGTGTTGGAGTTAATTTTTAGTTAACAGTTTCAGCGATAAAATTTAGTGCATGGCTTGCTCTAAATTTTGCATGTTGACTTGTTGGTTTAATTAAGTGTTAATTTTGCTGCCGTTGCGTACGTGTATGCAGCAATCGATGGTAAGTAGAGGTCGTACAGAGGTCATCGGTTCGCCAGCTACATACGGTCTCTTGAGCTCGGAGTGACATAACAAGTCAAGGGGGGGGGGAGAGGAAGATCGCAGCCGCAGTGTCATTCAGAGAGTTTATGTATAGTTTAATATTTATATAAAAAGTCTTTGATTTGACTTTCGATTGATAGATTAGGACAGAAAAACATAATAATTAAGTTAAGCTATCATTTCCGTATCTTGCCAGTTAGATGAAATAACTTTTTTGACAAACAGTTTCAACTTTGCATGTTTTTCAATAAATGTAATAAAATGCATGATCGTCATAACAAATTTGTGCAGTAAATATTGCATGGATAGTGGTACTGAATAGTGGCTATTTGGTACTGCAGCATTTATTTTATTTTTTTTTCCTCCCTTGAGCCGGTTCGTTATTATAAATATGTAGTATCGCATTATTTTAATTATTATAGAATTAGAGAATTTATCTGGTTCACGTTCACTGTGGACAGTCGCAGTTTAAAAATATGACGTCGTATAATCTAAAATTCATCAGTTACTCTTTTTACTAAAAATGGTTACTATAGTTAAATCTGGGTAATATTTGATTTTATTTCTGAGTCTAGCTTACGTTAGTTATTGAAATTAACGTTCAAACGCCCAATCTTATTTTTAATACTCAGCAACCATTTATTAATTCCTAATATGTAAGTACTTAGTATGATTCCCTCTAATCAATATATATTAATGAATTCTGTCTTATGTTCCAATTACAGTAATTATATATTCTAGCTATAAAGATTTTATATATATCTATAGGTTCGTGATATTAGATTAGTTTTTATTTATGATCTGTCGTTTTATGTTAGCTGTACTAATTTTCATGGTATTTTCATCATCAATATGTAGATTAGGATTATTGATGCAAGCTGCCTTAGCAACTGTAATGTATCAGTAGCTAGCGATAACCGGGGAAAGAAGAAAGTTCATCCCCAGACGCCATGCAAAGTACAGGAGACACGTGAAGCCGGCATGCTGGTAGCCGGCTCATCTTCTTATCAGTAAGCTTTTTATATGTTTGAATGAGATATTGCATCATGCTGCACTTTTTATGTGCACATTAGTTATTAAAAATGAATGAAATAATTTTTATACAATACTATTGTCACGTGCATGCTCAATAATGCTTTTCTGAGTATCTTATATACCTTTTGTTTATAAACTAAGAATGATAAGGCTGATCGATACAATATCAGATGTATCAAGTTTTGTATAATCAAAACAAATACTATGATTATTTATTATATGATATATTATGATGGCATATTAAAATTTTACCTTCTCTATATCAGAGAAAAGATAATCTTTTCTGTGTCTATATACTGTTGCCTCTAAATAACGTATATACGTATGTATAATTATGTAATATGTATTATTTATATGTATGAATGACACAGAGTTTCTATAGAGTATGCATGTTATATTCTAAATTCTAAAAAATAAAATAACTTTCAATGTGACTAAATATTTTATTTTTCTGTCTATTTCGCTTGTGAAACACAAAATAAAAATTATAATAAATTGGGGTGTTGTGAATAGCTAATTGTAGAATATACTTTATCCTCAATCTCACTTTTTGCACGAGACAAAGCGATGTTTGGGAGAAACAAACTTAATGTGTACGGACAATAATTTTGATTATTGATTATTGATTTTGTTCAAAATTTATGATGTTGAACCAAAGTTGCTGCTGACCAAAAAAAACAAAACAAAAATAAAAACACATCGTTTCAATTATTTTGATGTCACCAACCTATATGCACTATTGACACTATTTATTGACGTAAATATAATCAAATTTCAGTCTTATCAAAAGCTCTAAATTGCGCTTTCTACAATCATTTTTAAAAAGAATGCTTGTTTTTATAATCTGATGATAAACTTTTGCATGTTAAATGACTTGAGCTTGAGGCCGGCCTTATATGGAACGCTGTTATGAATTGTTACACAATAACAGAAGGGAGGGTACCACCCTCTTGACGTCATGATATGACGTATAAGCCTTTTTAGGGTTTCTTATTGTTCAACTTGAATACTTTAATACCATGAAGCTAAGGTATAGACATTGCACAGAAAAATTATTAGTTTTACCTACTTTTAACTCGATCATTAAGTGGAGAGGGACTCCCAAATTTACCATGTGTACACAATGAGTGAAAATTCGACAAATTTAGATGTCGCATTGCTCTGTATTATAAGATTTTCAGACACAAATGAACATTTTTTTATTGAATTCTTACACCTGATACACCACGGAAGAACAAAATATTATAATGTGTAAAACACTAAAGCATTATTTCCAACCGGTAATCAATGAGAAACAATTTTATTGTTCATACATAGTAATCAAACAGACTGTTGAAGTGATGTAAAAATTGTTAATATTTAGTAAATCTGATTACATAATAATCCACACGCATTATCATTATAAAATCCGGCTAGATCCAGATCTAACTGATTGTATTCACGGAAGGATGCTTTATAGCGGCAATGAATGGCACATTAATCTTTGAACGACGTCTTGCGGGAGATAAGCTTGTCTAGGAGGATGTACTTGGCGTCAAGTCACGGCCACCACGAGGGCACCACGTTCGTACACCGCCGGCACCACGTGGACTTCGAACGCCCACACCAAATGTGCATGTGTTTTGACACGTAACAAAACTCACTATTTATAAACATTACGAAGATAATTCCAGTTTATTTATTATTTGTAGTACCTCGACGTAACTGAACGTGATTTAATTAATTGTTAAAAAAGTAAGATACATGTTTTTTTGTTTGTTTTTTTTTATAGGAGATGCAATCCATATATTCACAGTGTCATATTATACTATACGTGTGTATATTATACCTGGCCCTCTTAAGCCGGTATTACACGATACAATTTTTCTAACTATTGCATACAATTTTTCCTTTCAAGAAAACTTGAACTCCATACAAGTTTTCTTGTAAGGAAAAATTGTATTAATATGCAATAGTTAGAAAAATTGTATCGTGTAATACCGGCTTTAAAACAGATGCGCCTACTATCAGAACCAAAAAGGTGTGCCCCTCTCCTTATGGGACTTGTATGCTATTCAGGGGCACACCTTTTTGAATCCGATAGTAGCTAGCTGATGGTTACAGAAACTCCTATCTCTTCTAGCCGGACCAACTTCCTACTGTCTCACTTTATAATTGTTCTCTGAATCTCTTTTTATAATACCTACATGGTAAAATACAAATTATGTGTAGTTTAAAGTTTAAAATTAAAAGATTCCATTTACTGCATGGTGCTACATAATATATTTTTTTTTACCGGACAAGCCTTTGAGTCAACGTTGCACTTATATACTTAGCAAGGGTGGAGGGGAATAATATATTCACAAAACATGATGATTATGTTATTAAATATTACATTATACTGGACGGTTGCGATTTTCATTGGAAGGTGTGTATGTTGTGATTCATGCGTAAGCTGACTTGTTCACAAAAATGTGCTTATTTGCGTATATTAGACGAATTCCGCGTCGTGTGTGCATCAGGCGAGCGGGATCACCTCACTACAGCACATGACATGGTCTGATATTGTTGTGATGCACAAAGTTGACAGAAAACCCACGTTATAGACTGCGATCTTGGCATGGCATCTCGGGCTATTTTGATATATCTAAAAACATGTTCAATGTCGTAGCTGTCTGGTGGTAAATATAATAAATCATAAAGACATTGCAATAAGATGTACATCAGGATGTTGTTGTAATTATTATAACTTTATAATAATGTACATGTGATCTTTAATAATTACATTATTAACTTAATGTTAAAGGTCAAACGCTTCATTACATGATATTGTTTTCATAATCGTATATAATATAATGGTATATTTTCAGTTTTTCATTTAATCAAATGCCCCTCTTTAATAATGGTACTTAAATGAGTCTTCTCTTTAGATATTCAAATACTTTAATCGAGGTTATAGTCTACTTTTTGAGTTTCGTCCGACAGTACTATAGTATAACCCAGTATAGCATATAGTCAGAATAAAATATATTGTATTAATTTTATATTTTGAATGCACGTTTTTTTAATGTTTTTCATTATAAATTAGCTTATTTATTACATTGTAAGTTAAAATAAATAAATAAAATAAATAAATAGTATTTTTATTTAGCAAAAAAGCTAATACAGACATATTGTTAATACATCAATCATCAGAAGTCGTTTTCACATTAAATATTATACCAACATATTATTACAAAAACAAAATAACTTTATAAATATTATATAATATCATTAATTCATTATCATGGAAATTATAAGCATATATTATAGCCAGAAAAGGAAAAAGGTGTTGCACTATATTGAAAATTTAGAGTATAAATGCGTATTATACTATAAAGTGTTATAACTAAGTTCAATCCATAGACATGGTAAGAATGTCTATGGTTCAATCTACTAATCAGAGGCAAAAATATGGAATACTGCACACCATTTTACATTAAAAAAAAATAACAATTCTATAATAAGTCGATTAATTTTTGTGAATTATTTTCTCTCTACAATTATATGTTCTCTTTGTAAATGCAATACAACTTGTTCAATATTGAACTATAGACGCTGCAAGGCTTAAAAGATAATTCCAATTAATTTTCTATTGTCGAATAGACTGACATGAAAACTTAGCAAATTAAATGGTGTACGCAATCAAAAATGCTCTTGATTTCTTCCTATACATCTCTATAATAATGTGGACACTGTGGTATTAAAAAAATACTGCATGCACTGAAATATATATTGTAACTGCATGAGAATACGTAAGAGCACTTTGAAAGCTGCACTTCTAAATAAGACCAAATGAGCTTATTGTACGCCGATGTTGTTTGACGTATGTATACGATCTTTTTGTGGCGTGTCGCTGCTTACATAGACAATATTTAAGCCTATTAGTGCAGACGGTCAGACTGGGATTATTTTAAGGTATTTTACACATTTCAGTTCAAAGTTTCATAATATATTATGTCAAGTAAAACAGTATAATTTCTGTAAGTAATATATAATTTATCTTTAAGTTTACATTAATTATATTTTAATTAATCGTGATTGGCAAACAAATGTTTAGATGTTTTAATGTCACTTATTTTACGTTGTTTTTTAAAAAAAAACTAGGGGTGGGGTGTAAACTCGCGCTTACGCTCGTTTGCTTTCAAGTCTTTTAAATAATTTTGTCAATCATATGTTGCCATCTATATAAGTATTCAGTACGTGACATCATAACGGTGTTTTAATGCAAAATGGACAACCTACGTGAAAAATTTTTATTGCAGAAATGATTTGAAGGTACCGAATTATGCTACTCTGATTTTTTCCAGATTTATTTGAAACCCAGAACTATTTTTAAATAATTATTAAATGTGCTGCCACGCCCTCTGGAGGCGTCAACAGGCGTCTCTGTCCTATCCTTTTTATTAACGATTCAGGGGTGCCAACTTAAATTACAGAACGTTCAATAATTATTTAGAAATAGTTGCAGGACTCATAAAAATCTAAAAAAATTCAGAGTAATTCAGAGTAGAGGTGGAGCGTGGCGTTATGCATTGACCGGTTCTCGTTAGATCACTGAAGTCAGGCTACGTCAAGCGTGGTTAATACTTGGATGGGTGACCATTTCAAGTATAAAAATACGCTGCTCCCTCCCTGGGATAAATTCGTTTTGCTTTCCACCCAGTGCAGTGATGCACTTCCAAAAATCTCTCAGCCATATGTTGACAGATATTATAGTGTTCTAAATTAGCGAAGATGAACAGGCTCAGATAATGACTCAGACGCAGTTGTTAGACCCCTACTATTTTATTATTATTTATTTTATTTTATTTAATAATTTTTTAAGGAGTCAGACGCAGTTGTTAGGCCCCTACTATTTTTATTATTATTTATTTTATTTTATTTAATAATTTTTTTAAGGAGTTTGGGGAGATTCGAGTTAATTATTTTCTTAGCGTCCGGTCGTGTTCGAGCGAGCAAGGCAATGGGCTTACTCCGGACACTGCCCATCTTCAACACAAAGAGGTGGCCAGTTGTAATTAAACCTCGTAATGCTATGATGTACCGAACGCAAATTGCCCCTGAAAGTAGGCAACCACAACCTACATGCCCCTGAAAGTATGCAACCTGCATTAATTACACCTTAATTTGATAACCCCCCCTAGACCTAATTGGGAGATGATCCGAGCATTATTTACGAAAATATTCGTTTTTATATAAAGTTATTATAAGTTACCCCTAAAGGTAGGCAACCTTCACTTACATGCCCTTGAAAGTATGCAACCCAACCAAACTTCCCCTGAAAGTATGCAACCACAACCTACATGCCCCTGAAAGTATGCAACCCGCATTACTTGCACCTTAATTTTATAACCCCCCCTAGACCTATTTGGGAGTAAATCCGAGCATTATTTACGAAAATAATCAATTTTATATAAAGTTATAATAATTAAGTCACACCTGGAAGTAGTTTGCTTGGAATGTGCTACCATGGCATCTCCACCTATGGGAAAAATATCGAACTTCTGAATGTCTACAATATCTGTGCTCACGTGATTCCATTTGCGGGCGGCCACCATCTTGAAACTATCTTACGCACATATGCGCGCACTTGCGCAGATATTCGCATGCGCATTTTCGCGGACCAATCTTCGCGCGAATTTCACATCACTGCACTGAGCAGTCAGATCCCCTTTTGCAATGTTGCCTCTAAACGGAAGCAGCCAATGGGATGGCAGCAGTCACAGAAAGAAAATTAATAAAGTATAATAATTTCAAAGCATTGACGATATGCAAAAGCTTCAGCCAATCCCAGTTAGCAGAACTCTTTCTACCAATGGTATACTTGCCTTTTTCCACCAACATTCAAACTTAAACGACAAAGAAGCTGTTGAAGTTGGTAACCATAAACTTTCCAATGGCAGGAAACACTGTATGTATAAAAAATGGAAAAAGTAGCACTAGAACGTTGTGCGTTACATGTCTACGTATCAGAAAACACAAATCGAAACCAACGAAAAGATGAACTCAGGGAGGAGATCCCCTAGCCGTGGAGTCACGCGGCACAAGGTCACCCCGTGTCCACGATGTCCACATTTGTGATTCAAAGTGCATGATAGAGGGCCGTAACACATCAAAGTGACAAGTAATACGTCGCAATAGCATGACGTCCTCACTACACGGCCACGACAACACACCACGCACCAACACTCGAACACACGGTGATTCGAAACACAGACCACACGACACCGAAGAGCCCAAATTTCCAAACGTAACCTCACGGGCGGCGTGCGCTGCCGAAAGGGTGTCCGGTGTCCGGAACCGAACACGACTCGGCAGCAACAAAAGTTCACCGGGCAAAGACCTCCACCGGCCAAGGCCAGCGCAGGGCACCGGAAGAGCTCGGAGGCCGAAAAACCCCAAAAATCTAGATAAAAAAATTCACCCCCAGTCCCCCCCCGGACGTGGATTTTTTATTATTTTCCCGGTTACGGCGGCCACCCCCGGGAACCCCCAGGAAAATTTTCGTCAGGTTCCGACGAACCCAGACGCTCGCCCAAAGGAAGTGCGTCCCAGCATAGGAAAACGCTGGTTAATTTTGGGGTCCCGAAAGTGATGTTTAATAATAAGGACAAATGTATGTGTTAGAGAAGCACTTGCCTTGTTTTATTTATAGTGCTATACTGCAATTACTGCTACAGTGTAGGCTATTTGTATGTGTTGATATATATGTATATCACAACAGACAAGCAGGTATTCAGTATGAGCAGCTGCTGCATGCTTCCTGTGAGGGACAGCGGGAATTTGATCGTCAGCGCGACATTTCAGATCGCTGCGCTGCGGGTTTCTCGAATTGGCGGCCGCTAGCTCTGTATGTTCGCAGACCACACGCACCGCAGTCCTGCCTGACCTACCGCAACCTGGTCGGTGGTGCGTGCGTTTACTGGGGTTCGAACATCACTTACTGATATCACTTGATCTTGAAGTTATTTTCTATTGTATAATTTATTTTGTTTAAAAGATTAATAATATAGTTATGGGGCGACAGGCTATAAATTGTTGTTGAACCTACATTGTCTCATGGGTTATTCGCTTATTTGTTTTGTATCATACGATTAGCAAGACAATTTCCTTAACCTAGCTAGTGCCATGATTCACTTGGTCACCCGCACAAAATTGTTGGTGTCTCGGAGCATGGAAAAAGTATCCATTATGCTCGGAGGCAGACACGCGGTAGCCGTCGTGGAATCACGTGTTCGCCGCGTGGCGGGACTCCCGAACCCGAGGACCAGACGACCCTTGTACCTAACTCTTCCCCCTCACGATGGCTTCAAATAAATAATGTCTCCTGAAATATTATAATTATTTGAGGAACTAAACTGTGACATTATACAAAGCGAAGAATATGTACAATTTATTGATTATACAATAAAAAATAATAATTCTTATCAAAAAGCACTTGTCCTTGACATGAAGATTCTGTAAAATATTAAAATATGAAACTTATATATTTCGATTATTTTTTATTGATAATTTTGATCTTTGATCTCTGCTTTTGGTTGCTAAGGATAAATAATTTAATGATGTGAATCGCTTTGTATTCAGCTTCATATATTTTAGTATCAGCTTATCTAAGAAATATAAATTAAAATGTAGTAATTTCATTCAGTAGTTTTTTTTTTTTTTAAAAAAACAAAAATCATCCACTCAAAATATCTATAGTAGACAAAACGTCTCAATTTAGCGCTTTTTTTTTTTTTATTAAGTAGCAAAGTTTACTTTGGTTGGAGTGTATTGAACTTTCTATACACCAACTCTTTGAAAGCTCGAACACAAGAAAACTTTATAGAATTTCATTGGCAAAGGCATGCTTTTTGTTTTCAACAGCTAGACTGTCAGCACTCGAATTTGCTCACAACAGAAGAATATTGAATACCGATTGACTTGAACGATATCCAAAATAAGCGTGGCACCTGCATGGTAGGTCGTAACTTGGCAACGTCGCTTCATTCTCTTCTATTACGAGCGAAATAATTTATTGTCAAGATGCAGTTTGGGTGCATCGTAAGTGAGGAGACTTCATATCGTGTAAAGAGATCCAACAACATGTGGTTTTAACCGGCAATGCTGGCAATGCTGTTGGTTGAATAACATAGAACTTTGTGAATGGATGAACATGCATCTAGATATTTTAAATGAATGAATGACATGACCTAATATAATATGAAAATAGATTGTTTGCAATCTTTGTGAATTAGTATTATCATAGGCCGCGGGTATAAAGTTATTTAAAAAAATCCTACATAATGTATATATTATTAATATAATTGTATATAAATATAGTATAGTTTCCATTATTAATGGAGCATTAAAGATAAACCATATCTGTGATATATATTTTTAGCAACCTTCAGCCACGGAGCACGCGAGGGAAGTGTGGGTGTATTTCAGCGCTTACCATTCAGCGAATATAGAGACTTCAAGTCAGCTGATTTTTTGGTGTTCCCACCGTCCTATCTCAACCTATGTAAAAAAAAACAAACAAACAAACGTGAATTCGTTTTTTCACCAAGAAGAAGACTTTTTAGGGGAAATTCCTTTACGGAACATCGGTCCAAACCAAAAAATACAGTTGATAAAAGAAGAATTATTTTATATTTTTTACTTTATTTATAACCGAGAAAAGTTAAAAAAAAAAACACTTTGCTTCGTTTTCAAGTGCAAGATGGACCTTAGCAACAGAAATGAGCATCGCGAGGCGCACTGACTTGAAGGCTTGAAGCCCACAGTACAGGAAAGATAGTAGCCAAACTCCCATACCTGCGCTACGGGGGAGCTGAAGTCAATTTTTGACACTTTTTGAATATTGGGTTAAGAGCTTACTTTTTTTTTGTAAAAAATACTAGATTTTTTTTCTAATATTTTAGTGAAAGTTCCACTGTGCTAGCTTTAATAATTTCCGAGTTAGAGCAGATTATAGTTGATTCTCCTATACCATAACATTGCAGGATGCCCCATTTGGTCGTGCCCCTTTCCTATGATTTTAACATTGCGGCGGACAAACATGCCGTTGACGCGAGCAGTTTTCGACTTCGATTCTAACATACGACTTTCTCTACTATCTTCTCTATACTGTGTTGAAGCCTCTATCACGTGCTCAAACAACCAAAATTTGCTTTGGCTCACGTTACCGGTGCATGTTATGTGCGAGAGATGTATGTCTTAAAATTTAAATAAAATGAAAGCTCAGGTTAATTGAATAAAGTAATAAAATTTCAGTCAAAATTTGTTACGTGTTTCTTTTTTTTTTTTTTTTTAGAATAATTGTTAGCTAAATAATTCACTGTTATGAAAAATATTTTTTTGATAGTTTTCAGTTTATAGATTCATATATAACTACTAATTTAAAACAATTTTAATGTATGTATATATTATTATAAATATTATATCATTCCTGTATTAATTGCGTTTTCTATTTTTCCCCATCACTGATAGTTATAACAAATATATATTGAACCTATTAAAATTAAAAATAATCAAATAATCGCTTTTTAGTATTTTATAAACTGATTTAAAATCCTTGCCTTGATAAATATCACAGTAAAATAAATCAGTTGATTCTTCTATTCCGTAGATATCACTCTTTTTTTCAATATAAAATTGATTATATAACGACGTATTTACGGATATCATAAACTAGATTTTGAAGGTAAATAAACGAGTCGTAATCTTGGTCTCCGCACTTGGTCGGGGTTCTATCTCATTCGTGTGTCAGTTTCAATTGGACGTCTGCGCGGTTGATGCGCAGCGATGGTGGTGGGAGAGGGCCCGCCGGTAGACCTAGCGTCCACGGCTCGTATGTGTCCAGTCCAAGCCTGACCGCTGCAGCTCTCCATCATCGCTCCTCAGTGCGCCATGCAAGCTGTTGAGCAGACCGCAGCGTGACACCACCTGACACCACTTAGCACCATCGCACCACCTCCGGTGAACCTACCACTGTGAGTACTAACATAATGGTGCTCATTTACCACACATTGGTGCTCACAGAAGTACTATCATTTACTTTATAAAAAATTATGGAAATTTAAGTAACAAAATTTTACTAAAGTTTGTTATTGTAAAAAGAATGGATCATGCATGTTCCCTAGAGTTGTTTAGTTCTATCGTGGACTATTTATAATGATTATTTTAACTGAAAGTTCTGATATACTGCGATACCAAGGATGATTCTTGATCTTATATTTTTGAATAAATTTTAAATGTAATCGAAAATTCTCTTCCCCTATTGTAGGCAGAGGACAAAAATACATGCAATAAATTTCAATGTTGTTTGTCACAAGAAGGAAAGTGTTTCTCAACACTGAATCAGTTCTGTTTGCATAATAGTCATACAGTACACACAATTACTGTTGTCACTATAACACTATATGTTGTCACATTTTACCTGGCGTTTCATAATCCCAATTTAGACCAGTGGGATCTGTAAATTGTATGCATACATGTACAAATTTTCCTATGTTTGTAGTATTACGATGAAAATTGTATTTTTGTTCCTGAAAATGTCAGGATTTTATGGTTAATTTTATTTGAAATAATACTAACATAAAAATAAACCATGTAGTATGGCTGAATTTGATATAAATTCAATGTAATGTTGCAAGAAAATGTCGCACTTGTGTTTATTTTGCACTAAAATTCATAACATTTTGTATGAAAGAAAAATCTGATGCAATGCATCTTTAAATTTCATTGTTGACATTTTTTTACAAGTAAATAAAATGACTTAACCGTTTTATCCCAAACATTACCATTATCGTCTTGATGAAAAGAAGGGGGGGGGGGTCGAAATTAATCAAATCCCTTTTAAAGCCGAAAAAGTATTTATTTTATTTTTAAAAAATTTAAAAAGACTGCTACACAGAAAAAGTAATTCTTAGGTATACAACGTAAAAAATGAGGGAGGGGGGGGAAGAAAAAAAATTAGGGGTTTAACCACGGTCTTCTCTATGAGAAGGTCGTGGTTTAACCCAAGATTTGTAAACGGGTAGTTTAAAAACATTGGTTTAACCCGTGGGTCGTTTGAATCCTTCCCCCCTCCCCCTCCTCATTGTTAATGCGCAGGTCAAAACTTCATGTTAGGGTTAAAAACAAAACGGAGCAGCCCACCCTACATTAATGAGTCAAGTTTTCAATTCGATGTAAAGATTCCGTTCGTATTGCGGCGATACTTGTGTTGAAGCGCAGAGAAATCGATAGGAAGATGCCACAGAGTTGCACTTACTAAGCCTAAGTCGACTTAGTAAGTGCAACTCTGTGGAAGATGCACAAGTTGATACAGAACTGTTGATCAATGTCGCATGGTCGACGTCCTGAGAGGCCGACCTTCGCGGTGCTCGAGGCCGCTCACCACCAGCTACGGCTTCTGTTGTGCTCGCTGCTGGGACCGACGGCATGCGCTCGGCACCTCGTGGGCTTCATCGATCTGAAATTCCACATCGAGCTTTCAGACTTGTAGCAGGGAATACTATATAATCTTTTCCTGCCTGTAGAGTACACCTCGGGGCAGAAGGAACGTAACCCTTGTGTGAAATCGAACTTTACTTTGACTTCAAAATGCAAACCATTTAAGTGTATCTTAGCAACAAGGCCTGTTCAAACTTTGAATATCCTTCAATAAGTATATTCGCAAATGCATAATTATTATAAAATAATAATCAATTAGAAGGCCATTATGTTTCCTCTGTACATAAGGTTCAACTGATTATTTAATGATTTTGTATTTACGAACAGACTTAATGATTTACAGTTAATTGGACACTTTAACTATTTCAATGGTTGAATTCAATACTGCATTGCTCATTGCTGGATATAGTATTAATATTGTAATCGTATAATAGTTTACCGTTCAATGATGAAAATGGTAATACTTTCAATCTTTTTACCTGCATTGTTTTTTTTTTAATAAAAAATATAATATATATCACCTTGTAAGAAACACAACCATATACAAGGATATCCCGTTTGTTATTATTACCTGATAATTAAAAAAAAAATCACAATACATGTTGTTTGACCTCATTACAGTAGACGTATCACCCTTTTATTAACATAAACAAATTAAAAAGTAAATACTATTCCTGTTTTGATAATATTTGCATACGTGAAAGACACGGACGATAGGTAATAAATAATAACGATGATAAATATGATTTATATCTCTCAGTTTGCATACAAGGTCGAGCTGGTTGCAGCTTGAAGTGCATACAATAGGAAATGCACTCGCTTGCTCAAGATCAGTGAACATTAAAGAGGTTGTAAATAAATTAGAGATGCTTCAGTAACGTTACTCTTGAAAAATGTTACCCTTCAGCAAAGCGATATAGTTAAAAATCCTGCATATTATGATCTGTAGTCCTGTACGTTATAATAGATGGGGAACATTAATGAGGAACAATTGCTTATTATTGGTCTGCTGCATTATTACTGCTATGGAGATTAATGTGCTTGCCTTTGAGGTCTCTTCATCTCTGGTGGTTATGCAACCTCCGATGGTGTTCAGCCTGCAATGCATTGCTGATGTCCCTCCTCCTGACAGCTTGCTGTCGCTGCAAATGTCACAGCATGTGCTGAGCAGCCATATACTTACCGGTCATCACAATTCGATACCTCCTGCAAGCACCACGTTGCGTATTCTTCATATTTTCCTTCCCGATCGTGAAAATATGTCTTCTTAGAACCTTATGTCGTAAGTTTAGCTCTATATATCATATACATGAACTTGTTTTGGGAAATCGTGTCATCATACGGTACATTGATAGATTATAATGTATCAATAAATACCGTAATTTTTTATAATATCATCTGCAAACATATATTATTGCTAATGTGTATTTATGGTAATTTATATTATATACTTTATTTTAATAATTATATACCATTATTATCATTCTTTAATATATTTGGGACAAATAATAAAAAATACAAAAATGATTGTTTATTTTATAAACAAATGATAATCTATTTTATATTTGTTTATAAAAACTGTGATTTAATCCATCCTGCAATTTGATTCATTTGAACAACTTACTTCTATTGATATTTGATTATAAATGCTAATTATATAATCTACTAATTCTGAACGTTGAATAATTATCAACTCAAAAGTTAATTCAATAATCTTCTCCCGGTATCATGAAACTAACTGGAACGAAGGAACATTACTGCATCAGGTGGTCTGAGATTGCGGTGCTCATCTCGTCCTTGTGCGCATAATTGAGGCCGTCCGTTGGGCCAAGTTAAATGGCATAGTAGCCGCCGTGACCAGCGCAACTTTATCGTATTTAGCACTGAAGCAGGCCCGCCGCTGGCTCCGCGCCCACCCGTCACGTCTCCACTGAACATCTCCGAATGTTCACCGTCACCTGGCAGCAAACACAATAACAAATACTGCCTAATATTAATGGCTAATTATTATGATATTGCTTAATACTTATATAAGATGACGAGAATTTTTGATTGTATTTATAGTTATTATTATTATACAGTATATTGCAAAATGAAAAACAAATTTGTGTTTTATTCACTTGTTAATGTTATAGTGCAGCATACGTTTCAAGGAAAATATTGTGGTTCAATTTAATTTTAACGTATTTTTGATATATCTTTTCTTTAACATTTGAATAAAAAGGTTAGATTTATTGTTACTGCCAGTTTGTTGACATGTCGCTGACCGATGTGTGTCTTTGCAGGAGATTTCCTCAACTTCTCGTCATGAGTGAGACGTGCTACGTGACCGAGGTGCGGCTGCTGACCGCCCTCGAGCCCCTCGCGCCTCGCACCGTGGTGGCCAAGGCGGCGCAGGTTGCCAGCAAGGCGCGCTTCTCGCTCGCCTCCATCCCCTGGCCCTTCCTACCGCAAGGTGAGTCCTCAGCTAATCACGTGTCTGTCGTTTTGAAGTAACTGAATTTCAGTGAAGACGTTGAGATTTTTTACTATAAACTATTGTATATTTCGGTAGCTGTGTCACACGAACCAGTAACACACAAATTTAAACTTTATATAGCTCACTGCGTAAAATAGGAAGTATACTATAGTCCTTTCAGAGAATGCAATAGATTTATTTAATATTAAAATACAGTTTCAATAATTTTAATAATTCAAATAAATCACTTCCATATCCACGGAAAAATTAAACAAATATTGGAATTTAATTTTTTAAAGATGCCATTACATAATATAATTTATATTAATTTTATATTTCATTTGAAAATTAACTTTGGCTGCTCTTGTCACAGTTTTCATATTGCACAAAAATATTACCCTAGTTGTAGTTCTAATTATTATTAATTTAAAATGCTATTTTTTTCCCCTTTTACTATTTTAATATTTTTTTAAAACATAATATTATCATTTGATAGATTATTTGTAAATCTATATTTTTTCATTTGACTGTAGGTAGCCTGCTATGTATGAACTAAAAATTGCAACTTTGACTAGGTAAAATTCCTGTGTTATGATTGCAGCATCAAAATGTTCCACATCTTTTTTCATGACAACTTAGAGCTTGGATTTAATTATGCAATGTACACAAAGATAAGCCAGTCCACACATGCAGTAGAATGATTGGCCTCATTTATCAATAGATGATGTTGTATTTGCTGTAGTTAGTTTGATGGCTAAGATCAGATTAGAATAGTAAAATTAATAATTTATTTGAAAATTTATTTTTGTTTGTATTTTTGGGCTCACCAAACCCACCAAGGCCCAGACCTTATTATTTTGAATGTCAATTTATAAGTATAGTATATAAAAAAATACCATAAATAAATTAAAAAGGTATAATTTATCGTAACCTGAAAATAATATAATGTAAAGCTACAGCAAAATTTACTTAATCTTAATGGTTGAAAAAATGAATATTATTCCGAAAATGCATGTGAGGAAATAATACTTGAAATATTTATTTCCTGTAACGCCTCCAATATAAAAAGTTACTGTGTCTTTCCTCTTTTACCTAATTAATTGTTGTTACTTAAATCTAAATTTCTCAATTTTTTTCCTGTTTCAGTTCCTTACACCACTGTCACGTCTCAGAAGGAGATTAAATGTGTCAACAACAACAACCTGCGTCAACGACGTCTTGTGTCTGCATCTGCTGTAACTGCTGCGGCTGTCGCGTCTGCCGTCACACCTCAGAAGCTTCAGAATAAGCCTGTTGCTCAGGTGGCTCCCTCAGCTCCTTCGTGGCCGACACTCGTACTTCTAGTACTCGAAGGTCTACGATCTGTGGTCGCAAAGTCATTACTCGGGGCCGCTGTCGGCTCTGCACTGGCCGTGCTCTTGTGTGAGATGGTGACGGTGCTTGCCAGCCTTGTGATGGCCAACAAGGTACCCCCAGGCCTGCTCTTCATGGTGGCAGCCTTAGGTGTCCTGGGCTACGTTGCCACTAAGGCTATCTGCCAAGACACGGCCTCTGTGCGCAGGAGGAAGTCAAGTATGGCTCTCCTGAAGAGGTGAGAATCAAAATGGCCGCCATGCATCCAATCTCAAGTACAAACAAGAGCAACAATCACGAAGCTACTTACCGCCGTGGTGGTTGAGACTCTGATCATTATCATATATTGTAATTCTGTTACCAAAGACTAAATGGAATATGATAACAAAATATAGAAGTTGTAATATTTTATAAGTTGCCTCATATTGAGTTTTATTTTATTATAATCTATTCATTATGTCAGCTCTTAAAAAAAAAATCGTACAGGGAATTAAAACAAAATTATAATATTTAAAACTTATAAGTGCTCATTATTTAATTTTCAATTAATTAAATTTTTGTTAGCAAACACATTTTCTGTGCAATTACATGTATTTTTTCTATCAATTTGTCATATTGGACTATTGTTATTATAAATAATGTTATTGTTGCCTTAGCAGATGCTAGTGCATAGAGGCTCTAAGGCTAATTGTTCTTTCTAAGAGTGAGATATATCAAAAAAGAGTAATGCCTCATTACTTGCCTGTGATCATAGTTAAAAAACTGTAAATTTTGTTACAGTTAGAATAATAAAAACAAAGGTCTTTGTTAAAATATTTTGTAATTAAATGGGTTAGAAAAATGACAAAATAATTAAAAAAAAAAAAAAAATAAAGACTGAAAATTTTCATGTAAAAATCAAAATGGTGAAGTTACTTGTAATAGATAAGGAGGTTTCAAATTGGATTATATAAGAAAAGAAGCCTTTGAATCATTCCAGATATTGTGTAAGGATCTTGAAACCTTACATGTTTATATCAAACCATTAATCATATTATACTATTGGCCTGATGAAGGCAAGTGTATTCTGACTCCCTCCTATTAAATTGTCAAGTCACAAACTAATAGGAATTAATGTAAATTAGACAGTTATAGTTTTCATGATCCTATGTTCTTTTTTTTTTTTTTTGTATTATTTATAAATAATAATTGTACAGTCATGTCTACAGGGTGTAGTGTAATACTATGATAATTTAACATTAAAAAAATGAATTGCATCTTGTTATATAACTTGTCTTATTATTCGACGTTTAAGCCTCCTTTCCCTTGGTATTTTGCCAAAAGTCTCTGCTGATAACAGAGGTCAAGATTATTCCAATGTCAGCAAAGGTTGCATCCGCATAGCGCCTGGCTGCCATGCTGTCACATCATTGCTAAATAAATTATTATCAGTCAGCATTTATTTTTTTTTATCCCTTGATAAGAATTTATCTGTAATTAAAATTCTTATAAGTTCTTAGCATTCTATTAGGTGATTACTTGTAGAGTAATTGACCTCTGTGACAAGGTTTTCTACTTTATTTTCTATCGCATACTAGCTTTTAATTTCATTATTTAATACAATATTTCATTAAATGAATTTATTATTATGTCATTATTCTTAAATATTGGTTCCATTTTGTTTAAATTTTATTTTTTTTTGTGCTATTAGTATTAATGTTTTTTTATTGCTTATTTTAAAATTAGCCAAGAGGAAATTATCCTCAATTGCGTAGAGGAGAAGTTTGCACAGTTTTCAAATCAAAATTTTCTTTATCAGAAATTTGAGCATTAATTTTGAATTATTACAAGAAGAAGAACAAATTTAAAGCTTAAGGGTAAGGTAATTGTAGTCTAATGTCGATCGTTTTATGGAGAATTGGAGAACAAATTCAACAGATAACTGCTAATGCAGCATTGTGGACATGCAATATCATGTGCACTTCAACATTTTACATATAACTTTGTAGAGGGATTATCTGAGAGGTTATTGATCTATAAATTAATGATTGATGTTTATTTAACTATATGTTACAAATTTAGGCTATTTATTACATAAATTAATAATTATAGCATGATTATAGACAAAAAAAAATATTTAAATTTATTATACTAACATAATAGTTTAAGCCAAAAATAATAACTGGAATATGCATGAACAAATAACGTGTAAATTGCCTCAAAATCTAATCAATATATGAACTTAAAAATTCCATTTGTTTTTTTTTAAACGTAATGGGGGCGTTTGACGAAAAAGTTATCCAGAAAATTATCCAGCTTTCTCACTAACTGCAGTTATAGCCAGCCTAATTCAATGACACTAAACGTGCGGTTAGTGAGAAATATTTTTTATACGTGTGTATGAAATGTTTGTATTAGCTGTTTTGCTAAATAAAAACCTATTCTATTCTTTTCTAATAACTATCTTCAAATATGAATCTCGCGCCCATTACATTATCTGTACTTAAATTACAAATTAAAGTAATTACATGTATACTTTTTGTAAGTTGCATAAATTTTAATTTAATTAAATTTAATAGATTAAAATTCGGGATAAAGTATATTGCCTTTTATAACGAACTTTGAATTATAACTACAAGAAATTTGTTTGTGCATTTTACACACCCACCAGTACATTTCTCACTGCAATAATTATTAATATTATTATTTATTTTTAATTTTATTACTTCTTTTTGCAACCATTTAAAATTCAAATTACATTATATTTGAATTTAATTCAAGAAAGATATACTAAATTTTTTATATTTTTTATTATAAAATTAAACAAAATACACATTATATTTTTAAAGATCAAGGAAAGCTTAAAAATTTGAACTCCGTCTCGGTTATAATTATACTGCAGACTATTTTAAACCTTAATGGAGTACCGACCTCAAAATTTTTTATTGCAGAAATGGATAGAGGGTGCAAAAATATGCTACTCTGAATTTGTTCAGATTTTTCTGAGACCGGGAAGTATTTTTAAAAAAATATTTAAAGTGCAGAAAAAGTGCCGCCTCTTGCCGCCTCTCTTATTAAAAGATAGGACCCAAAAAGGACGTGGATTCGAACCCGACCTCGCCAAAACTTTTTAGCAATACTTCCCGGTCTCTAAAAAATCTGAAAAAAATCAGAGTAGCATATTTTTGCACCTTCTATCCATTTCTGCAATAAAAAAAAAATTGAGGTCGGTACTCCATTATGTTTTTAACAAAAATGTGTTGCAATTTTTAAAATTTAAGTTGCTGCATCATTATAATTATAATGTATGGCCTCATTTATCTGTATCCGATTTTGATAAATTAGAATCAGTAAAAGCCATGTTTGTTAAAAGCAGTGATGCAACGCTTCGCGAAGCTTCGCGCGAAATTTCGCTAGTTTCGCGAATATTCGCGAAGTTTCGCAAGCCAAGTTTCGCGAAAGTTTCGCGCGAAACTTCGCGAAATTGATATATTTGAATTTCCCGCTCTACTTTTTCGAATCGTATTTAATGAGTACGCCTTTTTCTTCCTAATTTTGCTTTAATGACAGGTTTAATTGCATAAATGAAATAAAAAAGAGTTCAATTTAATTTATTAGATATAAAAAAAATTATTTCTTTTTTATTAATTTTAAAAATTACTTTTAATTATTTTTAAAATCATTTAACACATTCTAGGATGGACAGGTCGTGAAAGGGTCCATTTTATCTTGTTTTCTTAATTTTTTGATGAATATATGAAAAATCGCATTATTGCGACAGTCATTTTTTAAATTTCGCGAAAATTTCGCGAAGTTTCGCGAATATTCGCACGAAAGTTTCGCGAAAGTTTCGCACACCATGTTTCGCGCGAAGTTTTGCATCTCTGGTTAAAAGATTACTGTGTCTGTCAAAATTTACCGAAACTAGACTGGCCTATAAACTGATAGATTCCAATTATTTTATTACAGAAATCAAAGAAATGTTTAAACTTCCAACGACAGATCAATATTCCAATTTTATAGCTGTCAGGAATCAAAAAGCTCAGGATATTAATCCTGAGTTTTACAGCACTGATGCTATGACATGTAAATATTGGTGTCTGCCCCAATTGGATAGATCCAATGTTAGAAATGTTTTAACTCGCCAGGCTGTTCACGGCTTCCACCATCTAATTTGTAAATCTTCTGGTTATCATAAAGCTGAACAATCTTGTGTATGTAAATTATGTAATGAATATTGTAGCCAATATCATTTAAATATCTGTAAATCTAGAATTAAGCCTATTAGCGATTATGCCAGGGGAGATTTCATATAGTCTATAGATTTTGAATAGCAATGAAGCAATAAGTTTTTTATTCTATCTATTTTCTATGTCATATTTTGTTTTATATATGTGATTATATATATGATATATTATTATTATGATGTAACAGGCTGTTCGTATCATCTGTTATTTTATTTTATATTGTTTTATTATCATTTTCTATTGTTCTATTATTCTGTAACTATTATATATGTTTTGTATGTATGTTTTATGTGTTCTATTGTAATGTTTTTTATAATGTATGTTTCTAGTGCTGTTAATATGTACACTTTCTGTGTTTAATAAAAGACTAATAATAATTATAATGACGATGGTCAATAACAAATATAAAAAATAAAAATATCTGTGCCGATGGTAGAGGAATGTCAAATATTATTAACTTTATACTTAATGAAATTTTTATCTTTTTTTTAAGAAGTATTTGGTATTTAGAATTTGTTTACCAATTGAATATATATAACGCCTAGATAATGGAGCTCACAATTATAACATTATTGACCATCGACAAGTTGTGTTAAGAGCAGTTTAGTACTGGATCATTGGTGCACTGCTTGCGTTGGGGGTCGAAGAGGGACTGTCCCGGACAAGGGTAGGAGAACAGGTGGAAGCCCCCCGCACTCAGGTTGGGCGAACAGATGTAGTAGCGCTTGCACGAGAGCGGGTCAGGGAAGCGACCCTCCGCGTAACACTCGAACTCTGGCATCTCACAGTTGATGTCGCAGATCAGGTCGGAGCCCATGTTGCACTGGAAGCCGGGAACGCACGACTGGATCTCGTGCGCAGGCGCAAGCCCCACGTCAGGACACAAACGGAAGCTCGTGCAGTTGACGCAAATAAATCCAAACTCGTTGCACTGTAGTTCTTCTCCAGAGATCAGAGTAGATGTATAAATCTGAAATAAGCACATTTATCATCAAATTGTGTGGAAATATTGACGAAGAAAAACCTAAATGAATATTGGATAACAGAGCACTTGGCTAAATTTATATATTAAAATTCATCGAACATTAATTAGACAGTATTATTTACAAAGTATTATATAATGCTCCATAATACCCACAGTATTTTCTTGTAATAGGAATTGGCTTCATAAAATTGAGCATAATTGTGATAATATACGAGTTAATTAGTTTATTATTAAATACAGTACGTGTATAGTGTCGCAATCAATATTTTCAGTCTTAAATTATTGCCACAATCAATAACTAATTAGTTCAATTACATTACTAATTATTGCACTAATTTTATGATCAATAAAGATACAGATATTGCTATTACAAAGTGATAAAACATGTAATAAGCAAAATTCCTTCATTTTTATATTTGAAACATTTCTATTAAAGAATGTTTTTATTGAGTAATAATGTAATTAGTACATAATTAATTTTATTACAATAATAATTTCTTGCAACTATATTTTATTACTCTCTGTTGTAATAATATGATAAGCTAGATTAACAGTTTGAACTGTTCGCGAGGGTCAGTGAGCACCGCTTGGCGCTGGGGTCAAAGGTCGAATTTCCCGGACACTGGTAGTGCTGGACGACCCAGGTATTCCTCTTGAAGACGCAAACGTAGAATCCGGCACAGTCAGAACTTATGTCTGGGAATTTGCCCTCGTCCTTGCAAGGGTTCGAGGGGGCGTGGTCACATGTGGAGCTGCTCTCGTAAACGCAGCGTGACTTTTCAGCACTGAAGTGACTGCCGTACGGACACGAGTAGCTTGCTGAGGGCGTGTCATCGGAGGTGCATACGATGAAGGACGAGCAGTCATCAGGGTCTGGGTACTTTCCTTGTCGTCTACCCGTGCAAAATTTTTGAACCTTATCGCAAACATTCAAACTTATAGTACAGCGAGAGGTTTTTGGGTTAAATACAGAGTTTTTAGGACATACTGCAGAACCTTGAACAAAATTATTGTATTTTGGAATGCAATAATAAAATTTTCTACAATCATTTAAAAATGGGAATAATCCTCTTTGTGTACAATTAAATTTATTTAGATCAGGCATACAAACTGCTGTAGATGAACATTGAAGAGTTTCTGTATCAAAATTAGATGTTTCTGGACATTTATAACGTTTCCAAGTTCCATCAGGGTGACATAAAATAAAATTAGAGCAGTTTTTAGGATCTTGAACTCGACCTAAGCTGGGACATTTGAAGGAATAAAATTCAGGGTCACAGCGTGCACGCTCAGGTACTGCACAACGTCCCAGGGTCGGGGAAAAGTGGCTTCCTTCTGCACATTTGACTTCTTGGTGTGTCAGGTTGCCACCAGCACCAGAGAGACACACGTGGAATGTGTTACATTCATGCATGTCAGGGAACTGCCCTGGTTTGGTGCAGGACGAAGGGGGTGTGGCATCGATATCCCAGGGATTATCATCTATCTCCTCGTAATCTTCACTTAAAGTCGTCATCGTGCTCTCTTCCGTGACGTCTTCAGTCGTCGTTTTTAATGTTGTAAAAAACGTGGTAGTTTCAAAATGTGCATTAGTAGTCAAGATATCATTTGAAATTGTAGTAGTTTCCGTATTTTCATCAGTCACTTCTGCTGAATTTGACTCCAGAGTTGTGTCGGTGATTTCTGTGGGATCGTATGGGGTTGTATCTTCTGGACCCTCTGGGAGCGGGTCTCCGGGAGGTCGTCTTGTCGTGCTCGGAACCATGGTGGTTATCGGGCTCGTGGTATTCGCGGTGGTCGAGGAGACTTGCTGCACGCAGAGGTACACCACGTCATGGTCACAGGTTAGTCCTGGCGGGCATGTCTCCACGAACTTTGCATCCTCGCACCACGCGAAGCTGCTGGCGCTGACGCAAATGAACTCTTGGTTTGGCTTGCACCCTGGGACACGCGTGGACGTGACGAGCGAGAGCAAAGCCTGCGGACGAGACACCATCAGGCTCATCTTCAGCTCACCTTGTTGATCGACATGAACATATGGTGGCACAGTGGCGACAACCGTGAGTGAATGGGTGATATTAGTAAAGGTTTGGAATGCAGGAAAATTATCAGAAAACATTTTGTGTATTAGCGTTACAATCAAAGAGTTGAGGGACAGATTTCATGGTAAATATTCCACAGTTATTATTTATTTACTTAACTATCCCTCTCTGGTTTTAGTCAATCTTGTCAATTCTGATATTTTTTTTTTAAATATTTTTATTAGTGAAAAATAAGAATACATTGCAGTCCTACCAAGGCCGGAAGCCTTATGAATGTATAATATAAAAATTTCTATTAATTTTTTTAACACAGATCATGTTGTTGATCACTATTTTATTAATTCACTACAAAAATTATTGATATTTAATAAATATTTATTTTTCAGTTTTCAAACAATATGAGTCAGGGACTAGTTGTGTCAGTTCAATTAGCGAAAATCGTGGTTTGCTTAAACTAAAATCCTGATAGGTGAGGGATACTTTTAACACGACAATGAACTTGTGACGTTCTCTTTAATATTTTTTAAATAAGGTCCATAATAATTAATATTTATATTACAAAATATAACAATTAAGACCTATATTCAAAAATACGGAAAAAATATTGAATAAAATACAAACAATAAACCAAAATTTCCAAGCATAATTCCCTATTTGATATTATTATTATTATTATTATTATTATACAGTATTAATCTGCTTCTTGTATAGTCAAAGAAATAAATAAGCTCTAAAAGTTATCACAAAGCATAATGAACCCGTTGATTGTGTTAGCTCTCTTGGTGGTATCTTATTGTTTGACCTCGAGGGTCAGCTGTGTTAACAAACTGTGTACAACAATGGAGATAAATCCAAGACAGCCGATGACGTCGTGGTAAGTTGGGACAGAGGGCTGTTCACGGTCAAGAGCTAAAGTGGCCTCATGATCTGATGACGCGAGTCAAATTATTGACAGGACAAAAACACAAGCTTCAGAAATAATAGTCATTAATTGAAACGCCTTGAGGGTGATGGTGTTCATATATTACAGTTATAACATAAATTATGCAACTTAGGATTTTAGCAACATATTTTATTATTTATTATTATTATTATTGCATTTACTATTTTTTTACTGCCTTAAATTGTAATATATTTTATATATCTCTAGTCTGATTTTGAATTACACACCACTATTATTATCTTTTTGTTGTGTCTATTTCAGACCAATATTTATACTTTATATTTATTATTTTTTGTCTCTTTGAATCATGCAGTCGACTACCTGCGAAATGAGTTTACAATAAAAGTACCTGAGACAATAAACGTTTACTATGATGGAAAATAAATGTTGAGTACTTTCGTTTTTTGCAAATGTAATTTCACTAAATTGATGACACATCTTTTATGTCAATAAAAAACGTCAATGCTGGTAAACGGCATTTGTATACCTGTTTCTGAAAGTACTGTAGCTTATTATTATATTCTATAAGTGATTCATGATGACAACTATTACACGGCAGTGTTTCTGAGCATGTACCAGTTGTGATGAACTACTGAACTTATGAACCATTGGAACTATTGATGACAACTGACCTGTAAATACTGTCAATCAGTTAGCTTTCGTGGTTTTGTTTTAATTCTTTCATCTCACCTAATGCATAAAATTACGGGGAAAAACAAGATTAATGTACGCACTTAAAAAACACAAAATTAGTATTTATTCTCTTTGTAAATATACTAAATCTTTGGTATACATTATAAGGTTTAATTTAAATTATGTATTTGACAACATCAAAATATATAATGCCTTTATAACTCTTCTATTATTTATTTGCTTTTTGAATTTGTTCAATTTTTTTTTCTTTTAATCAAATATCAATAATAAACCCTCTGGATTATTTTAACATTGATATTTGTTTTTTTGGCGAGCATGCAGTATCTTACCAGCAGGGCGAGGAGGGCCACATGGGCTGCTGCGGTCCAGCTGGCGGTCATCTCGGCAGGCGATCTCTGCCACGACGCTCACCCAGGTGCTTATATAGCCGTGAGGTGACGCGCCCCCCGCGATATCTCTCTTTTACTGAGATACCAACTGCAATTAAATGAGGAGTGTTATGTTCACCTTGAGTACATTCAGGTTAATTACCGAGCTAGGACCAAACTTTATGTTCCAGTTACGTAACCTGGGAAAATGATGACGTCACAGTTGCATTCCTTTTAAAAGACAAAAATACAAAGATTTCATGACTCTGACGTCGCGAACAAAAGTTTTTATTATATATAATCCCTTTCCGGGTTGTTTATTTAATAATTCACAACACTAAAACATTTATAAATATATTATTTGTAATTTCAATTGAAAATTTACATATTTCATACGTACTTCAAACGTTGTAAAGTTATATTATGTTATATAGCAATTCAATGTTCTTACCTTTATTTTCTTGTTTTTTTTTTAATTAGAGTAACGATTTTTTTTTTAAATTGTTTTCTGCAGCTAACCAACCATCAAGCTACAAGTGTGATGCTGGATTGCACGCTGGCCTTTGAGACTGAGCACGTGTATGAGCTCATGATCGTGGGTTCAAGTCCACCTTTGACTACAGAATTTTTAATTTAAAAGTACCTCCGGAAGTACATAATTTTTTTATTGAAATTTATTGTTATAAATTTTGTGAAAAATTTGTGGATTCTAATAGGTTTACTATACTATTATGAGGATACATCGTATGCTTAAAATTACAACACGATAATATTACAATCAACAACATAAATTAACAAGTTAATTAAAGTTAACATAAATTGAATCTTCAGCTAAATTTTATAGGGAATCTTAACTCCGATTTTGTGTAGTCGTCTTGCTTCTTGTTTTAACAAGCTCTGATATTTCTCACTCGAGTGGCGCGAGATGGCGAGCGGAGTGTTTTCTAAATGTCCTACATTAATTAAATTGGTAGCAGGCGCTAGAGATTTAAAACTTTAATTAATTGCCCATTTCGACAGAAAGATCCTTGACGATGAACATCAATATTTTCCGAATGCAAGTTAGTTGAAATTGTATATAATTAGTATAATATACTGTAAATTATGGAAGGTATTTAACTACTATCAGATTATCGTTGTTGTAAGTATGCTGTTGGTGTGCGGTATATACAATATGTTAACTTTTAATATGCTAACTTCAATTTAAAAAGTGTACATAAAAATATTAGGATTGGTAAGATATTTAAAACAAAATTAAGCTTAATTGTTTTTATTTTCAAGTTAAAATATACAAAAAATAAAGTAAAGAATTAATAAATGTAAATAAAAAACTAAAATACAAAAACTTTTAAATCTTATATATAATATAATACATACTGTACATAATAGAAACATCACATTAACGGAGCACGCTGTATAGCTTAACTAATAATGAAAGAAATTCATAAAAGTAAATAGCAATTAAGAAAAACACAATAAATTATACAATAAAATATCGATGACATAGTAGTATTAGCAATGTTTCATACTTTTTTTTTCTTCAGAGGTATTGTGCAAATTGCAATAAGTCCAGTTTAAAAAAATATATGAGCATTATTTTAACTTTGTCATCAATATTCATGCTATTTTCTACAATAAATTCTATTTATGCTTTGATGTCTTTAAAGAAGATCTTATCCCTGTTTTTTACCTTAAATTCACCTTAAATTAAATCACCCTTATATCCCATAACGCCACCATATTTATATAGTCTGTCTTTACTCTAGTTGTGATGACCTCGGTCGAGGGTTGGTGCACATGGTCTCACAGTTATCATCCAGGTACCAACAGGCTCTTCGCTTCTTGTCAAAGTGCGGATAAGAACGTGGACATTGCACCCTCGAGGCCTTCAGTGGACCACCGGGCGTGCGGGTGCAGTGATAGTAGTGACGACAGCTCTCGGGGTCGGCGTGGAAGCCGTTTGATGGACACGAGAACGGGGGTCTCACGGGCGAGACCGTCGAGGTCGAAGGTGCCATGCTGGGCTCGGGCACACTGCATCCCGCCTCGCTCCTCACCGTGCACTGACCCAACCTCGTGCTGAACTCAAATCCAGGCTCGCAGTAACCAATGAACTGAGTGATGTTCATCCCGCTCCGCACGCATATGTAGTATCGCTCGCAGTCACCTGTAAAAATCAAGATATAAAATTGTGGGTTTTATTCTTTTAAAAAACACGTATATTTTTTAACTGACTGTGAGTATGTGCTTAAGACTAGATTTAAATTGATTTATCGAGAAGGTTATTTTTTGTAGTCTAGAAAAGAATAGAGGGTCGCTGATATATTAAATTGAATAAAAACTCAATAAAACTTCTCACCAATTCTCGTGTAAGATAAATCCAAGCATTTTTTGTAATTAATATTACTGTCGCAGCTTCTTTTTATTGCTAACTATAGTGCCAACAATTAAATATTACAAACTCAGATGAAAAGTTTCGTATAAAGGCTCATTTCCATGGAGCGATGTCGAGCGAGGCTTGGCGGGGCGAGAAAAGCGCACTTGCTTCAATCTCGTATGGCGGCCATGTTGCCAAAAAAACGCCCCCCGCAAGGCGAGGAAATTCCGAGCCTTTGATTGGCTATGGCACGCGATTTTCTCGCTTTCCACGCTCCATGGAAATCCGCCTTTATAGTCTTACCTGGTACTCTGAAGGCGCCATTTTGGATGCAAGGGGCCGGGTGGTTCCGGAATGCACATGCGGCCCGAGGGATCTCTAGCTGAGCACACGAGACCCGGCTCGCACGAGAAGACGCGTTCGGAACCAAAGCACGACTGGTACACGGCGCGGCCCACACACCGGAACCCGTTGACGCAGAGGGCCGTCGCTAGGGTAGAGCAGCCGGTGTGGCCGAACAGGGCCCCCCGGTCCGGGGGGCACCACTGCGCGAAGCGCAAATGTCGCAATTGCACGCATGTAAAAAAAAAAAAAAAAAAATACTTATAATAATTTAATAATTTTATTAATCGAGAATATTGCGTTCACTGGACACACTATATATATAGTCCACATTCCACATAGTTCTTTTCTTCTTTATTTTTAAAATAATAATAAGTTTCGCTCAGAAGATATAGCCTTAGGCCTTAGTAAGACATCTTAGACATCTAGGGGCGGAAATAAAAATTAGAACTTTTTATCACTTTGTTGCTTGGTCGGCGTCGGCACTCGGCAAATTCTATAAATGGTCTTCGTGTTACTTCGGGGAAAAATCCGAAAAAATCCGATGCGGTAGATGATTTTCCACATTACAAAAAAGTTAATTCAAGAGCAAGGTCAAGTACGTGTCCCAGCTCGTGCTTCGCCAGATAAAGATTTAGATTAGATTTTAGTAATATTTTGCTTCATTCGAATTATTGTATAAACATCTATTAATACTTTGCAAGTCAGCAAGTGTTTTATTTACAATTATAAATATGAGGGGTTTGTATCTTGTATTTGTAAAATTTCTAACAAATTTTTGTATTGTATGCAACATAAATATATTGATTGTAATAATGTGCAAATTTCTTACACTAAAAAAAAAGCATGACATTTTTATTAAAATTATCTCTCTTTTAAAACAAATAATTTAATGTGTTTTTTTAAGGCCCTGCTTCCAATGTTATACCCTGCAATAAAAGAAAATAATACTCTATATTATATTTGTAATAACTTGCAAGAAGCTATATATGTTATTAAATTATACATATATATAGTTAAAATCAGTCAGTATTCAGTATATAGAATATATTTCAATTTGGAAATCTGTATGCATAAATGAAGTAATTAATAAAATATTATAACAAAGTCATATTATATATTCACAAAAAATTAGAATAAAATTTAATTAGCTTGTAAAATGCACACAAAAAATTCTCTCAGTCAAAATCAAAGGAATATTAAGGGTAATTTAACAGTAAAAATTTTTAGGCATTTTTAATATTCTTTATACTTTCACTATATAAGGAAACATTATAATTTGTTGATTCGTGAAACCCCTTGAATGTATGCAACTTTTCGTGCACTGCTGCGCCACAGTACAGCATCGTGGTTCAAATATACGAAATTTATTGAAAAAAATTGCTCAAAAAGGGGGCGTGGCTTAAAAAATTTTTTCGCCTGCGGCGGGCTGTTCTGGGGGGCTCCGCCCCCCAGAACCCCCAGTGGTGTGGGGGCCTCCTTTCCTTTCCATTCCTATCTCGCACAGGGCCCCCCAAAGCCTAGCGACGGCCCTGAATAAATGACGCTGCACAGCCCGCCCTCCGCGGCCCAACTCAGCTCGGCCGGCGCCTCGTGGTTCTCCTCCTCTTGGGCGAGAGTGTCGGACGTCAGCAGCAGCGCCACCTGAGAAACATTAGATTGAAAGCTGCTGCTAAATTGAAACGTATCTAGAAATTTACAAATCAAAAATAATTTAAAGCTTTTGAGTAAAAAGGAAAGTATTTAAAATTTGCAAAAAATATATAAAATAGATTGAAAATAATTAAATTCAATTGCATTTAAAGACACCGTATAGATAGACGATTTCATTAATTGCACGCTATAAAATAGGGAAAATAGGGGAGGAAAAAGAGATCACTGGTAGAAGGCAGAAAATTTCTTGCAAATTTGGACTCTTGAGAACTTAAACTCTTGAAATATTTGTACAATTTGCTGCATGAATTTACTGCATTACAAAATATTTTCATTAGAAATGCTTGTACCAGAGAACACTCTATATATTCTATCCTGGTATAGAAATAATTATACTCTACGTGATTTGTACGTGATTCAAAAAAAAAAAAGTGCGTGATACTGAGAAGAAATAATTGTAAATATTTATTATTAAATTAAGAATTTGTACTATACGAAATTTACAAGTATTCTTTGTTAATAGTATACTCTGTGAATTACTAATTTGAATAAGTTGCGTACATAAAGCGTGAACTTTGACAATATGAAATCAGCACTCACCAAAGTGAAGAAGGACCCTCTCATCTTGTCTCGGTTGTAAATGTTCTTCTTCTGAGGTGACCACCTCCTTATATATCAGCACAGGTGCAATCTCGCTCTCAAGTTGCGGAAGCGACACAATTGTGTGCGTAACAACTTGATAAGCGCGATTGTGTAATGAAGCGAACGTGCGTAATTACCAAACCATCAAATATCTGTGACACTGCTTTGCAATAAACTTTCATTTACCGCGTCAATATTAAATTCTATTTTCGGGAAATATTAATTAATTAGGGTTTTTCCCTCATACAAAAAGTAAAATCACAACAGCAATAAAAAATATGATGCTATGGAAAGCTTGGATTATTATTATTATTTTTTATTTATTTGTTCCTTGATCCTTATAGGAATTTACTGCTCAATCTTTTAATAACAAATAGAAAATGACAAATCCCTATAGATATTATGATTGACATTATATTTTAATTTATTGCCATAACATTTTATATCTGAAACATGAACTATAAATTATTTCTTGTGTTTTAAATCGATTATGATTATAAAAGAAGGCTCTTGCTACAAAGAAATTTATTTATCGGTAGATATTTAATTTTAATGAGAAATATTAAATATTATTGCTTTAAATTCTTTTTATTTTGTGTGCTTATATATGTATTACATCTAAGTTAATTGTGCAGTAAGCGTTCTAAATATTGCTATAACTCATTACACGTGCTGAATGAATATCTAGGTGAAGCTAATAAACATGATGCTAATCAAATATGTATGGAACTGCCGCGTTTCAGTAAATTTGTTACATTTATTTCTTTTACAGCACTATATTATAGATACTGTACATACATTTTAACACTTATTTGCATGCACAATATTTAATGTAATTAAACTGTACATAATTTTTTCTAAGAAATTACAAGTACGTGCATTTTTTCATGTTTTATTTTTTTATATCATATACAGTACATAATTATATCGAGATACTCAGAATTATATTGACGCTGCCAGTCCAAAAGATGAAGTGATATTTTGATAAATACGCGTATTTATAATTTATGAAAAGGTTTAAAAGAGCAATAGTTTGACTTGTCACTCAGCTTATCTATATCAATATTAATTATATATTATTATATATTAATTTGCACCATCCCTCCTTCACAAACTAAGTATATAATAAAAAAAAAAAAATAAGACAATTTCAGAATAAAAATATCAGTATTTATAAACTCGAAAGAGTTTATATACTTATTATTATAAGCTTTGAATTTAAAAAGAAAAGGAAAAAAGAGAAGACAGATAAGACGATTACCAGAACAATAAATTTAAATTGTCATGTGTATGACGTATTTAAGTATTAAGGGTAAGGTAACGCCACCAATGTTAAAAAAAATCCCTCTCACAAAAATTCTGAAAAAAATTTATAATGTTCTCCTCTACACCCCCTATCAGTAGCTAAAATATCAGGTATACAAATACGATCTAGTTTTTGAGTTATGAATTTTTAAAGTTGACCAATTTAACATGGGAGTTTCATTTCTCCATGTTAAAGTAGCCAACTTTAAAATTTTATAACTCAAAAACTAGATCGTATTTGTATACCTGATATTTTAGCTACTGATAGGGGGTATAGAGGAGAACATTTTAAATTTTTTTCAGAATTTTTGTGAGAGGGATTTTTTTTAACATTGGTGGCGTTACCTTACCCTTAATCAAGCTAAAAAAAAATCAGCATAAAATACAGGGGTATACGTTATGACGTCTTTTTACATGCAGCATTCACACGTTTGGAGTGGTGGTAGGGGCGTGGGGCCAGGGTCGGACTGGGGTCAAAAGGCCTACTGAGCAATGAAAGGCGGGGGCCTCACCCCATCGGGGGGGTTTGGGGGGCGGAGCCCCCCAAGTAGCCCGCCGCAGGCGCGATTTTTTTCAGAAAAGGGGCGTGGCTCGCTTATCTTTTTTATTACAAAAATGTCTAAACATCGCGAGATTTTATATTATTTTTTGTGAAATTTTGGAGTCTAAGGAAAAATTAATTGAAACCCTTTTTGGTGATAATACTGATAACGCGAGTCATATTTACTATATATTATTTTTTTCTTTTACCTATTTTTTTTTTAATCGTGGAGTTTTGCAAGTATAAAGGCCCAATTGTAACCTTATTGGAATATTTTTCTGTGTGACTTTGGGTAAAAAAATGCACAATGGACAACATACATGTATGAAAAAAATTTATTGCAGAAATTAATAGAGGGTACTAAATTATGCTACTCTGAATTTTTTCAGATTTTTGTGAGACCCGGAACTATTTTTAAATAATTATTGAAAGTCCTGTGATTTCAGTTGGCACCCCTGAAGCCTTAATAAAAAGGATATAGACTGGACGCCTATTGACGCCTCCAGGGGGCGTGGCCGCACTTTCAATAATTATTTAAAAATAGTTCTGGGTCTCAAAAAAATCTGAAAAAATTCAGAGTAGCATAATTTGGTACCCTCTATTCATTTCTGCAATAAAAAATTTTCATGTACGTTGTCCATTAGGAAAATAATCTTATCAAATTATTGTGGAACATATAATTGTACCAAAATAATTCTAGTAATGTACCCGAATATGTAAAAAAAAAAAGTGTTAATTTTGGTTTACCTTTAAAAATTTGATTTTCAATAAGGATCACTACTCTCGGATTCACAATTAAGTTAATTGAGTCACCTAACTTTGGAGTGTTAAATTGTAGCTCTGCAGGTTTCAATAAGCCCAGAATATTGTAAAAAAACATACTGAGACACAGTAAATTTATTTCTTAATTTTTAGTAGTAAAATTTTCATGTTTTTGAAACAAAAATTTAAATTTCTGTGATTTTTTTGACAGAACCTAGGATTCTTTCAATGGATTTTCATGACTTTCCCGATTTGCGTACGTGCATGGCACTTAAAAATTCATATAAAATTAACAAAACATGTTATGACACTGAAATACTTAAAATAAACGAATGAAAATATTTACAATGCGATAAAAATAGTTAAATTGTCCTAATTAGAAAAATTAATTTTGAATTAAATAAAAAGTGAGAAGTGTATCTTTTCCATAGAGAAACTTTTTTCTGGAAAAACAATCATTGCATCCAACGCAAAATAATTTTTGCCAACAAAAATATTTGTTGGGAATATATTTTTTATTCAAAGCTTTATCAATTTTAAAATAATTTTGTATAGTTCTAGCCAGCGTTGAACAGTTAAACGATAAAAAAAATAACTAAAAATCAATCAAGCTTTGAATAAAAAATATATTGCCAGCAAAAGTTGACGAATATTTTGTTACTTTGGATGGAATGTTTGTTTTTCCGGAAAAATGTTTTTTCAGGGAGCAGATACATTTCTTACTTCTTATTTAATTAAAATTTGATTAAATTGGGAAAATCAAACCTTTTTATCGCAATGCACGTAACTATGTTCATCCGTTTATTATTTTTTTTTTATATATTTCAGTGACTTCAGTGTCATGTATTATGTGTAGTTGCTTCGTGCTCGAAAATTAAATGACCGAATTCATTACAAATTATATTGCGGTATGTTAAAATCTCTCCAATTTTTATTTTCAGGTCAAAATTAGACTCTCTTTTTTTTCCCCCATTTCCTAAAAAAGTAGTTGTACTGCATTCTGGGCCGGATATGTGCAGTTTCTCATTTAAGTGATTTGAGCATTAAATCATGCATGAATAGATAAAAAAAAAATGTATAGAAAAAAAAAAGTACGTGCTATACATCTTTTCGTCTTATATCATATGAAGAAGACTACGAATTACGAACGCGAAGCTAGCGGAAGATTTTGAAAAAAAAAAAAGCTTGCAAAATTTAATCTATAATTTAGATATATTTTTAAAAATAAAATTTATGAGTTTTTTTAATTCAATAATACATGCACTTTTCCGGATTGACGTTCCGGACCGTTTTGGCTTATTTTTATTACTATAATATATGACATAATTATAATTATAACAAGATGATGTGTACGCGAAAAAAAAAAATTAATAAAACATATATACCGCAACAGAATATGTTAATATTAAATTTGACTTATATTAGTGCAGGACCAAGGGGCCTTCAGGGCTTTACATCTTGATTTAATTACTGTACATTATTTTTCCAAAATTATTTTTCAAAAATTATTTTCCTTCGTTTTTCTCACATCTTTTCCGATCGCGATGTATAAAAGGCCTTCTTGGTCATATGAGAGAGAATCACACAATATTTTTTTAAATAAATTTAAGGACCCTCGGCACGATTGGAGGCCCCCTAAAAATAATAAAGGTTATAGGTCCTCATTAGAGGGCCTACCTTTTATATTTTTGGGGGGCCTCCAACTGTGCCAAGGACCTTTATATTTTTTCATGAAAGTTATTATGTAATTGTTGTCTTTTTGTTTTAAAAATTTCTGGCACTTCAAAGTTGAAAATTCATAGTAAATAAATTGAAATGTATAAGAAGTAATTGATTATTATGAATATATAAAAGTAATATCTATTAAATATAATAGCTATAGTCAGTTCTTTGTACTGTGATTTAAGCCTCTTGTTTTACTCTACATCTTCAGAACACTGTCTACATTAAATCTTACATCGCTTCGCGATGTAGGGAGGGCCTATTTCACCCTGAGGGGGGCCTACTTTTAACATTTTGGGGGCCTCCAACCGGGGGGGCCTACTGAGCAATCGCTCACCAACTCTTATGGCCACCTAACAAGTAAAATAATATATATATAATATAAACTTAACAATATACTTATTACAATAATTATCCAGCATTGACCATTAAATAAATCTGAATAAAGACAGAAAATGAAAGTGAAAATTAATTTATTAATGTACCATCAGATTTGAGACATATAAATAATAATATGGTAGAATAACTTAATGTTGTAAATCAAGTTTTAAATACATCATCCATAACATTATACAGAAAGAAATCTTCGCATTATTGTCATCAATTCGTAAATAATAAAAGTAAAAGTCAGGATATTTTTGTGTGTGTGTGTGTGTTTGTCTTTAAAATCCACATGCACAAGGGAGAGATTGTTATTTACATCGTTTTCCAATTGATTGAAGGATTTAATTTATAAACCTGTAATTTAAAAGCAGGGAAATTTTCAAACTTATAAAAAAAACTGCGACTTTAATAACTAACAATCAACAAAGTTAAGCCTAGTTTAAAGTTGGACTTATATTAGGACAGTTGGGTGGGAGGATTTTACGAAAAATTAACAAAACTTGTATCCAACAAATAATTCATCTTACTTTACCCCTATATCAAGTTTACTTCTGTATCAGAAATATTCTATACAATAAAGAAATGTACTTTACACTAAGATTTTTAATTACAGTCGTTATCTGAGCCTGTTCATCTTCGCTAATTTAAAACACTATAATATCTGTCAACATAGGGCTGAGAGATTTGAAAGTGCATCACTGCACTGGGTGGAAAGCAAGACGAATTTATCCCAGGGAGGGAGCGGCGTATTTTTATACTTGAAATGGTCACCCATCCAAGTATTAACCACGCTTGACGTAGCCTGACGTCAGTGATCTAACGAGAACCGGTCAATGCATAACGCCACGCTCCACCTCTACTCTGAATTACTCTGAATTGTTTTAGATTTTTATGAGTCCTGCCGGTCCTGCAACTATTTTTAAATAATGATTGAACGTTCTGTAATTTAAGCTGGCACCCCTGAATCGTTAATAAAAAGGATAGTACAGAGACGCCTGTTGACGCCTCCAGGGGGCGTGGCAGCACATTTAATAATTATTTAAAAATAGTTCTGGGTTTCAAAAAAATCTGGAAAAAATCAGAGTAGCATAATTTGGTACCTTCAATTCATTTCTGTAATAAAAAAATTTCATGTAGGTTGTCCATTTTGCATTAAAATACCGTTATGATATCACGTACTGAATACTTATATAGATGGCAACATATGATTGACAAAATTAATTAAAAGACTTGAAACCAAACGAGCGTAGGCGAGTTTACACCCCACCCCTAGTTACAATATTTTATAATTTCATTTTCTTACAATCTTCATTCTAAGTTTCTAACTTTCGTTTCTTTTTTTTTTTTTTTTTTCCTTGCTATTGTTTCACAGGCTCTGGTGGTCCTATTGCCTAGTACGCATGCGCAGTGTAGTTGCACGGGCTCCAGCACGTACCAATGTGGTGGAGGTGGTGTCCCGGAGACTTGCCCGCGGGGCAAAATGTGCACTGATGAAGTTCCGGGGTTGCAGTGCCTCGCAGCCCCACCTACATGCACGCCGGACAATGTGGGAGCTCTTTTCCCAGTGAAAGGTTAGCAGAATTAAAAATAAATATATATTAACAAAAAAGTTCTGTTCGTAAACCCTGCTCAGTGTACACTTTCTGCACCCAATCGACATTACTCACAACATGAACATAAGGTCGATTAGGAGTAGAAAATGTACTCTGGGCAGGCTTTACGGACACACCTAATGTATTTATATATATTTATAAATGGGTAACAAAAAAGATATGGCCTCAAACATCCCCTCTCTTTTTTCCCGCCAAAAAGCGAGAGAAAAAGCAGAAGATGTTAAAGTAACTTTCAACTTTGTTGAATATTATTAATATACAGTAATAATTACGTACCTAATACTAATTTTATATCAAAATAGATGTTGTACGCCTTTTTTTCTCCACAATTTTCTCAGTAAATCCATGATGATAATGATTTAAAAACGTTTTATTATTGAAAAATATGCATGGCGGTGGTTACAAAAAATCAATCTCTTACGTATTACAAATATTTTTGAATTTAAAAACCATGTTTGCAGATGAATGCAGTCTTTACATAATGTGTTCTGAAGATGGAAATCCTGAATACATAAAATGCGGAACTGGCTTGGAGTTCAGCATGGTTCTACAAATGTGTGTGGCCTCCGAAACCTCGGGTTGTAGGACCCCCAACAGCAGCACCACGCAGGCTCGGACTGTGAGGTGACTTGAATCAGTTGCAAGAAATAAGTAGTCAAGCATGAGTTTGCGAAGAGTGCATGGAGTTTTAATGGTAAGTGCAATTTATATTTATTGCTTCTTCGATTGTACATTACAATATAAGTACGTCAATCAACCTCATGATATTGGTCATAAAATAAAATAATAGAGTTAAGTCTTTTATGTGGTGAATGTGATGTTTGCTTCCCAGAAATATTTAATGAACTGAACATTTCTGCTCCATTATCGGTTCTCAATATCTCTGGCAGTCGAATATGACCCTTGTGATATATACTAGTAAGGTTCATATTTTGTGTGCTACCTACATGACTGTAACCAATGTTCGCACTGGAATCCTCTGTTAAAGTTAGTGACTTCAGTACACGTATTAGGAGTTACTTTACTTGCCATTGCTAATACTTGCGTCTTAATTAGTAAACTAACATAGAAAGCAATACAAAACTCTAACGTTCTCTATGCGATACCAGGTATAGTTTAAAGTTTTAAGAATGAGATATTAGAATGTAAAAATTTTAGTGGCTTAATCGAAAGAAGGGGTAAGAATATGGTACTGTGAATTTTTTCAGATTTTTCTGAGACCAGGAACTATTTTTAAAAAATTATTGAAAGTCTATTTTATGACGTCATGGGCGGTACTGTCCTATCTTTTTTCTTAAGGAGTGCCGCCCGTGACGTCATCAAAATAGACTTTCAATAATTTTTTAAAAATAGTTCCCGGTCTCAGAAAAATCTAAAAAAATGCACAGTACCATATTTTTACCCCTTTCGATTAAGCTACTAAAATTTTTACATTCTAATATCTCATTGCAAATATAGTTATGTAACTTTGCTTAATTTATCGCTTAAAGTAAAGCAGTTTACACATTAAATTATGGTTAAATATATAATTTATTATTTTTTCTGTTGAAAATAAAAGATTATAAGTAGGGCTGTAAATTTTAACCGGTTGATTAACCGTCCGGTTAAAACTTCACGGTTAATCATTTTCATAAAATACTGTTACTCGAGGTTAAGGTTAATTTAACCATTTAACCGGACTTCGATTAAAATTGAAAATTAACCGATAGTCAATTTTAACCGTTTCTAGCCGTGTCATAATTTTAAGCACTTTAAACCGCGGTTAATTCTTTTTATGAATTTTTAAAAATGCAAAAAAATTAATTGACACGTGAATTCCATTCGGGATAAATAAAGCATTTGACAATCCTCTCAAACATAACAATTTATTATCTATAAATATCATTTACTTATATTTTTGACAATTTAATTTGAATTATTGTTCAACTTCCGTTTTTAGTTCATGAACTAAAAACATATTTTATGAACTATAACAAAGGAAAAAAGGAATTCGAGTGTCATTCACAAAAAATATAAAATATGATGTATAATATAGAGAACACAGTTCGGAAATGAAATTAATTTTTCAATTCGTCCCTCTCCCCTCCGACCCCCCCCCCCCCCCTGCCCGAATATAGAATGCAATTTTGACACTGTGAGAAGTAAGCATATTCAATAATGCATGTTAAATAAACAATATCAATATTAACAACATTAATTAATTAATTAATTAATTAATTAATTAATTAATTAATTAATTAATTAATTAATTAATTAATTAATTAATTAATTAATTAATTAAAGATATTTATGCTATACTTTATAATGTTATTCTATTATACTTTATAATAATAAAAACCATTACATGTTATTTTAATTTTAATGTTTTTAAATTAATGTATGATATTATTGATAAAAGGAAAAAGAATATTCTATTTTCCGTTATGTATGCAATAGTAATGGTATATTTGTATTAAATATATCTTAATTTAACGTGATAATTTCCAAAAAGAATATCCGATGGCGCAGAATTAACCATTTCGGTTAAATTAACCGATCAAATAAATTCAAATAATTAACCGATCGAATAAAATTAACCGAAAACCGATATCGATTAGACGGGTTTTTTTAATCGATCAAACATTTTTAGAATTCTGGGCGGTTTTTAATCGAACTTCGGTTTGATTAAAAACCGGTTAAAAGTTGACGGTCACCGGTTAAACATTTTTCTCGGTTATTTACAGCCCTAATTATAAGATGAAATAAAAATTATTGAAATGGAAAAGTGATAATTTAACAATGATTCTAAATGTAAAAATACCATTATAAACTGTTATTATTATTATTATGATTTATAATTGTTAAAATCTTTACTAATACAATTGATGACATTATACAAATTAATTAAATTACATTTTTCATTGTTATTTATTTCCGAGTACTTAAACTAATGCAAGTTAATAATTAATAATACCGCAGAGGAAAGATTGCAAAAATAAATAAATAAATAAATAAATAAATAAATAAATAAATAAATAAATAAATAAATAAATAAATAAAACAAAAAACAATAAAAGTTTTTACATGTTATTACTTTACACCTTTACAGCTATTTGTAGACTACCTTAATATAATTTAACGTGCGTCACCTTAATATTTAGCGTATTCAGCATGTTGAAAATTTTGTAGCAATGGCCCAGCATGTTAACATGGAAGAAAATTCCATGATGTTAATTTACTTTGTCAGCATGGATATGTCACACTAGTTCTACATAACCTAGGACTTGCTAGACTATGTACACAACTAGCACCTCAAGAAGGTAATCTCCAACTTTATTCTCATTGGCCTAGTCTGTATTTCTAATCTCGTATTAATTAGCGGCAACATGTGGTATTTAAAACTTAATAGAATGAAGATTCAATATAAAAAAAAAATAGAAACAAATTTAATTATAATTTATAATATAATCTATGCTAGTGCTACAGTATTTTTGACCTGCAGCACGAAATTATTAATTACGTTAATTATTGTTTAAACAGTAAGTGCGGCATGCCAAAGATGTACCCTATATTTTAATAGTTACAAAAAATGAGCTCAGAAAATTATGAAAAAAAAAAAAAAAAAATCACAATAGGCAATGCTCTCTTTGTCAATGAAATTAAAAATTGTTGTTTTTATATTTCGATCATATATTTAAAAAAAAAAAAAAATGTTGCCTCCTGGACAAAGGAAATTTCCTGGCCTCATGTAAATTGTAAAAAGGCGGGTTCCCGGAAGGGGTGGTCTCTATGCACCCGGTAACCGCCATATATTGATCACACTTTAAATCAACTTCCGGTTTGTCACATTCAATATCTACTTGGTCATTCGTACACCGTACACATTTGACTCACTGCACGTGTTACAAGCACAGCCATCATCTGCTTGCAGAAAAATACAAGTCGCAACTTGAATATTATATTGGTTTTACATTATTGACGTATTTTGCTCTGTAAAAAGAACTTACCACCTGCAAGGTTCAAGCTGCACCTGGCGATGACTTCATTCTGGTCTCGCACTTTTCTAACTGTTGATTCTCCTCTCTCTCTCTAACACTATTATATTTAACTGCATTGTCTAGAAAAATGACGTCATTAGCCTAGAACTTGCTAATACGAGACGAGCTTGAGGATTTAGTAACCTCATAACAGTCCTACCCGCCTTATTATAAGGTAATGAGCGTTGGATCAGTATGATTTAACATGTTAATTTATATAAATATCTGCCAAACGATATAATTTACATATTTTATGGAAAAATAAAATAGTATTTTTGTATTGTTCTTCTTCTGAATTTGCAACAGTGAATTAAAAACTTTAAATAAACAATAATGTAACATATTAAATTAGTATTCTGCTAAAATGTAACTGTGTATTGTGATTTAACTATCATTTGCCTATATTCGGTATCGAAAGGTAACAACATACTCTTTTATAAAATGTAGTAAACTAAAATCATAGTTACAAATCAGGTGACGTTTTGACTAAAAAATATTGAACTTATAATAAAAACAAAAAACACTATATTTGTTATTTACGGGCAACGGCTTCTTGGTCGTCAGAACCGAAGTCATTATGGGGGGCATTCACAAAGTCTTAAGGGTGGGGGGGTAGGCTCAAACAACCCTAGTCGAAAAATAAAATGCTAAGTGATAATTTGAGCAGTAGTCAAGTAGTTGACTACTTGTTTTTAAGTAGTCAACTACTTGTTTTAAGTAGTTGACTACAAATTATCACTTTTAGCACTCTTACTTTTCGACTAGGGAAGACGTTTTGATAGTGTTCGTACATTTCAATTTTTTTCTTGGAAAGTTTTCATCTGATCGTTTTGAAACCAACTCCATACCTGCACTATATTATTAGCTATCTACTGTAAAAATCCGATTGAATTATAAACTCAAGTTTCTGAGATTAACTGTCCAGAACAACTCTGGAATTGAGTTACAAAAATTGCTCAAAAGATGGCGCTTCAGAAATTTGTTGGCAGTTTTTCTGGGTTATAATTGAATGAAAATTATTAATTCTTTTTACATTGGTTAGCGGCTCTTTTACTCTAGGACCTCAGATAGTTTCATAATAATTACTGCAAAACAAACGGAAATAATTATTTACTTCCTAGACAATTCCAATAGATGGCAGTTACGGCCTCCCGCCCACCGTTAAGGCCACATTTAAGGCTCGATAATTTAAAGCTTGATTTTAGACGTGTTTTTTAGACCCAAAATTTCTGATCTTAAATTATTGAGCCTTAATTGTGGCCTCAAGGCTTTGTGAATGCCCCTTTTGATCAATAAATTTAATTAACACACCTATTGACCAGCATGGCAGATAAATCTTGCCTTGAGGCTAGGCAACCTGTTGAGCACTAGAGTGTAGCGGATTGCATATATGGCTGGGGCATGTTTCTTGTCCCTGCTGAATAATATGTGACCCAATTTGATGCTGATCAAGTTAGTTTTTAGTGTACTCTCTTCGGTATGAATATTGATATATCTTAACTGGCGCAGTTACTAAGCTCTGCTTCAGAGCTTATATGCAGTCAATAAAATAAATTGTTATAATATTTTAGGAGTACAAAATAGTTCATAATTAAAAGAGTGTTGTGAAAAACAACATAATTGTTATGGTTATTTAGTTGGTCGGTCAAATTTTTAGTGCAATGAGAGGTAAAATAAATTATTGATAAAGAAAACTAACAAGTAAGTGAAGAGTTTAGTCATGCATAAGGTGTGGACCAAACTTGTTTAGTAAAAATTGAAGTTCTAATTATATAAGATGGATGTAATTAAGAACCAAATAATAAATGAAATTATGCATTATTAATATATATAATATTTACGGTTACAGTAAATATAAATTTTCATTAAAAATTTGTAACTTGAGAATCAATAAATACCATTATCACACTGTATCATTGGGAAGAGAGGAGAAATTAATTCAAACATGCTAGCTCACAAATTCAACACGTGGAATTATAATAGTATGTAATCAATTAAGCTAGTTGTATATAGTGTTATACTAATGAATTGGGGGGGGGTAGGAACAAAATCACGCATAGAAGATATATATTTTATTGTAAATAAAAAATCCTAAGATGTCTCTTGCATTTACATCATTATAGTCTTGAGAAGAACAAGTGACAAAATAAGTAATTTGAAATGAAAGAATAAATAATCATAAAAAAATTGAAATAATATTACGATACAAGCATAAACGGAGCTTTCTATTTTCCGGCAGGTTTTCATTGTAATGGGCGGCTTCCACAATCGGTACTGGGTAAACATTTGAGTCGTTTCTCGTCAAACAGCATGTTGAAATGACATGTCTTTATGTCCATGAAAATTCCAGGCCTGAACGGTCGTCGCTTGCACCTGATGTAACGACGGCAGCTTGTAGGGTCTGGGGCCTTTCCCCACTTGTCAAGCTGGCGACACGCTGAAGGCAATGGAGAAGCAACAATGGGACTCGTAGAGGTCGGACTTTCAAAGCTCGAGATTATTGACGTTGGACTGGGAGTTGTTGAAATTGTTGAGGATGTACTGTCAGTTCTTGAAATTGTTGAGGTTGGACTTCCAGTGTTCGATATTGTTGAGGTTGGACTTCCAGTGTTCGATATTGTTGAGGTTGGACTCCCAGTGTTCGATATTGTTAAGGTTGGACTCCCAGTGTTCGATGTTGTTGAGGTTGGAGTGTCAGTGTTCGATATTGTTGAGGTTGGACTCTCAGTGTTCGATGTTGTTGAGGTTGGAGTGTCAGTATTCGATATTGTTGAGGTTGGACTCTCAGTGTTCGATATTGTTGAGGTTGGACTTCCAGTGTTCGATATTGTTGAGGTTGGACTCTCAGTATTCGATATTGTTGAGGTTGGACTGTCAGTGTTCGATATTGTTGAGGTTGGACTCCCAGTGTTCGATTTTGTTGAGGTTGGAGTGTCAGTGTTCGATATTGTTGAGGTTGGGCTCTCAGTTATCGCCGATATTGTTGAGGTTGGACTCTCAGTATTCGATATTGTTGAGGTTGGACTCTCAGTGTTCGATATTGTTGAGGTGACACTTCCAGTGGTAGAAGTCACAGCAGTCGGGACTGTTGTAGACGTGGAAGAAGGTATGGAACAGCCAGCGTCTTTAATATCCACACATTGTTCAAGCTCCTCATTGAACTCAGAGCCGGAGTTGCAGTACATGATGGTAGGCTTTAAAGATGAGTCACACTTGTAGTAACAGGTGCAATCTGGTTAACAAGATTTAATTAGCACAGTCACTTTGTTAATAATCCATTGCAACATAAAACATGATGTGTGATATTTAACCGAGCGCTACATATACGAAGTGAGTGTGATCTCTTTACTCGTGGCTCATAGCAACTTTACGTTTAGCTCTAAGTATATTTTAAATAACTGTCAAACTATTAATTTGAAAAAGACTTTAATTATTCCGATTGAAATTAGTTTTTAGTATGAAAATCAAGTGTGGAACACAGCAAAAGGAACACCATACAGCAATTTTATAAGCTTCGTTATTTCATACAAACTATCTGGTCAATAAATAAAAATTTACATGTCATTATATATAAAAAAAAAACGGTTTGTAAACAATGGAGTATCGACCTCAATTTGTTTTATTGCAGAAATGGATAGAGGGTGCAAAGTTATGCTACCCTGATTTTTTCAGATTTTTTTGAGACCGAGAACTATTTTTAAAAAATGATTGAAAGTCCTTTTTGTGACGTCACGAGGCGGCAAGTCCTATCTTTTTCTAAAGAAGCAGCGTCTCGTGATGTTACGAAAAGGACTTTCAATAATTTTTTAAAAATATTTCCTGGTCTCAAAAAAATCTGAAAAAAATCAGGGTGGCATAACTTTGCACCCTCTATCCATTTCTGCAATAAAAAAATGATGTCGATACTCCATTGCTGTAATGGTGCTCCTTTTGCTGTGTTTTCCACTTCATCTTTTGTACTTAAAATTTAATTAATCGTCAGTCGGAATAATTAAAGTCATTTTTCAAAATAATAGTCAATTTATTTAATAAATATTATTAGAGCTATACCTGATTACACTTCCAATAGATTATTATTATTTTATATAACAGCATCAAATTTAATGCCTGCAAAAATCTAGTATTATTATCGCAAAAAAAGTGAACCCAGAAATACAACTACTTTTTTTAATTTTTCGCTTCAATTGATTTTTTTTCCAATTGAATCAATTGTACTTCCGATTAATATCTGTGATTTGAATTTTGTTAATTAATTTTATGAAAAATTAGTTTTACACTTTGAGTAAGAATAAAAAAAAAAAACATACAACCATACTCTTATTTTGCTTTGTCATAAATTTAGTAAAAACAACAACGTGCATTTTCATCCTATTTTTCAAAATTTTATGCAGTTTTTTCGTTACTCTCACTCACCTCCTGGACAACGGAAAGTCCCTTCCGCTGTGCAAGTTGGTGGTTTGACGCAGGGGATGCAGCCAGGGGTGCTATCCACGCACACGGTGTCCGCCAAGTAATCCGAGCACTGCAGGGGTCCTAACTCCGGGGTCTCACAGTTTATATAACTTTTGTCATCATTATCAATGCAACGTTTACAGCTCGTGCAAGTTGGTGGCGCAGTAGTTTGACTCACCGCGCACGTTGCAACTGCAGCCATCACCTGCATACATAAAAGCATCAGGAGATCAACATTGTTAAATTTGTTTTACATGATTCAATTATATTTATATTTATTTTCTGCTCACTATCAGAGATCATCCGTGTCTTATGGCCAGAAATTTACTAAAATTATCATAGCTTCGCGGGGTCTGAGCGTGGTACCGCCACTTGTGCACGTAAGCAATGCATGCGCTTAACTAGTGACACTACGCTCAGACCCTGCGAAACTCTGAAATTTTTGGTAAAAATTCTGGCCATAAGACACTGATACTGTATATTCTTCAACTTAATTTATCAATAAAAAAATATTTATAAAGAGACTAAAAGATAGTACCATAACAAATGCAGCAATCCGTGGCAGCTTCATTCTATGTTTGTATCTTCTTCACAACTGATTCTAAATCATCTCTATAACGTTATATATGTACTACAAATGCAAGGAATGACGTATAAAAATATTTATGCACTTAATTATGACCTGTAAGTGTGATAATTTTATTCATAGGTAAAAAACACCACTGTATGTAATATTTATAACTGTTAACTTTTGTAGTGCTCATTATTATTATTGGTAAAATATTATTCTTTTCAAAACTATAAAAGGTAGTCTTTTCACGTTTTCTTTTTAATTATCTTCTATTTATGGTCTGTAAATGAAAAAAAAAGCTATATTGAGTTTTACAAATATATTCATATATTTATATTGTTATTATTTAAATATTTATATTTATTTATATATTTTATTTTATTTTTTATATCAATTTTCAAGTAGCCGCGTAATTGAAGATTAGGCCTCGCAAAAATATACACCCTAGAAACCTTAGAAAATAATAATAATAAAAATCACTATTTTTTTTTCTTCTGATTTGATTTGATTTGATTTGATTTGTTTATTGGATCCAATACAGAATACAGAAATGCCATATTATGGATACATGATATAGTACATCTCCAACAAAAAAACAACAACATAATAATATGTCAATTTTACAAAAACACACTTAATCTAGGCCTAAAACATTTTAAATATACATGTACATATTCACTAAGCTTTATTGTTCATTTATTGTTCTACCGCACAATTATGGTTTTGACTTATTATTTAAACAAGCCACTCAAATAGATTGTAAAAACTAATTCGAAAAAAAAAAAAAAAAAAAAAAAATTATTATTACTTACTTGTTAGCTAATCATTATGAACTATTAAGATAAATTTTGTTGTTGTCATTATTTTATCCAGAATGCAAGGTATGGAATTTTCTTGCAATGATTTTTAAGCCAGTTTCATAACCAAATACTTAAAAATATGATTTCCAATTTTTGAAATGGAGATGCTTGCATATAATTATTTCTTCCAACCAAACTATTTTAGGAAAAATTTTCAAAGATTAACTCAGCTTGTTTCATATTCTTCAGCAAGTATGTGCCTCTCTCTAATTTGTATTTACGTAGCAAGCATCGTGCCTAATACATTGCCTAACGTTGTCTAATTATTTATTTCTTGGAATCCTGTACACCTCAACTGCGAGTAATTAATGCTAATAAGGAATGTTTTGACCTCTGTGTAACTGGATTATGAACTTTATAGCTATATGTTATCTATCAGCTAACTAACAACATTCGAATTAACACTTAAATGTGAATGTATCTAATATGTTGAAAAGACATTATAGGGTAGACATTATAATATATTATATGCATAATAATTAGTGTTTCTCGTATTTAAATTAACGTAATATACATATTTAGTCAAGTATAGTCCAGATTTTGTGAAAATATTTAGTGTGTCTATATTATGAATATATCATTAAAATTTCACATTAATTTAATGGTCGTGACGTAACTAAAATATAATATAGGCTTTATATATCGTCATTAAAATAATATATTGATATTAAATAATTTAGTTCGCCAGATGAAATCTCTAAACATCGAAAATAATTAATCTTTGGTTTAATTTATTTTGTTATTGCTTTAATTTATTTGGTTTCATCTACCAGCATATAATCAGAAATATATTCAAATTCAAAATAAATAGAGAAGTATTTATTGCTTCAAATTATTCTTTTTTTTATTTGTGACGTCAGCTGGTGCTCACTGGCATAGTCTGCAACCACATTCCACGTGTGTGCTGCACGTGGCGAGTTTCTCGTTGAAAAAGAGACCACGTGGACACGAGCGGGTCTCCGTGGTGACACCCTGACCGCACCGCCACACGTGCACCAACTAGCGGCAGCAGCAGGTGGGGTCAGGTTAGCGGCCGACCTCTACCTCACAGCTGGTCGTGTTGGAGGGCGGCGGGGTCAGGAGGATGCTGCAGTTGGCAAGCTCAGGAGTCACACACTCTTTAAGTTTCTTGCTGAACTCGAGGCCGGAGTTGCAAAATGTTATTGAAGGAGTGAGGGATGCATCGCATTCGTAGTATCCGTTGCAACCTGCAATATATAGGTTGAAGATAACACAGTTAAAATTTCAATACTTTAATAAATACGTTTTACACAACATGTATATTTTGAGAATTGATATTTATGTGCATGCATTTATTTATAAGCAAGTGCAAGAAAAAATCTATCGAATAAAAGCCTATTAAGAGCATGCATATGGTAACAACTTAATTAAAAATAAATTGCATTGAATCTTTTCACACTTCGATCATTACTATAATGCAAATATTTCTCACAAACTCTCACCTATAGGTAACTTATCATTAAGTTAATTAATGATAATTAACTTAATTAATTAATTAATTAATTAATTAATTAATTAATTAACTTACCAGTTTGCCATTAAGCAAACTGGTGGTGTGATGCAAGGTGGGTCGGACGGGACGGTCTCCACACACACCGAACCCGGCAAGATTTCGCTGCACGGCAAAACCAGGGGAGGGTCAAAATCGCAGTAGTTATAAAATATTGCAGTGTTACAACGCGAGATCGGCGGCTTGCACTCTGATTGACTCTGTGCACACGTCGCAAGCGCAGCCATTACCTGTACAGTAAGAAAGAGATTATTCGTGAAATGAATAGAAGCATACAATTATTATAGTAAAAACATACAACATTATTACATGTATTGTACCGATACACTACTAGATTTGGAAAATTTCAAATACGAAGAGTCTACCTTTTTGTATGTTGATACATTTAAAATTAAAAACCAGTTTCATTTTTTTTTTTTTTTTTCACTTTGTACGAAGAAATTTATATTAAAAATCCTGTGAGGTGAGAATTATTATTGGGCTTAATTAATTGAAAACTTACTCAAATGATATTAACGCTCTTCATGATGGTGTGAACACTCCAAAACATTTCAGTCCATTATATAACCCTGTGGTATTACCAGCAAACTAATTACTACAAACATTATGACGATTACAACTTAAAGGTCTCAGAAGGTCAATTGCAGTTTTAGTGCCCAAATTATGAAGGTCGTCTTTAATAACTCAAAGTTCTTTCAATTTCTATGTAAATATATAAAATATGCTGCAAAACACTATGATGTCATAGTAATATTTAACACGAGAGGTGTTATATGTCTAACATACACGTCACAGCGTTTTACATCAATATTGTTAAAGATTTCAAAAATTTTGAAAAAAATTACAAATCAATGAATTCATAACTTGAGGTCTACTATCTATATAAAATATAAAGATGCAATAAAAATGTTCTGGCAAATTTCAATTTTAAGTTAAATGTGCCGATATGGAGGAAAAAAGCTCCACATTTATCAATATGGATTTGAGAGGGAGGGGGGGGGGTCAAATAACAGATTATTCTTGATTAATACCTGTGATGACATGTCAACTCTGGCATATTAGGAAAAGAGATTTTTATAATTTCTGCATGTTTATTTTTATTATGAATTATTATAATATTAATTTTCTGAGCTTGGGAAATTACTAAAAGCTTAATCCTCAAGCTTTACTAAAGTCATTTTAAGCGTAATGGAGTATCGACCTCAATTTTTTTATTGCAGAAATGGATAGAAGGTGCAAAGTTATGCCACCCTGATTTTTTTCAGATTTTTTTGAGACCGGGAACTATTTTTAAAAAATTATTAAGAGTCCTTTTCGTGACGTCACGAGACGCCGCTCCTTAAGAAAAAGATAGGACTTGCCGCCTTTATTTCTGCAATAAAAAAATTGAGGTCGATACTCCATTAATAAACACCAGTGACATAACGCAAATAATTAATCTTGTAAACTGTCTTAGAAATTGTTAAAAAAAATCACATACAGAGCTTTTGCACGTACTTCCAGTACAGTACGTGTCATTATAAATAAAAGGCCCATGCATGTGACGTCAGAGTGTCAACGACTGACAGAATCTTAGTTGCGGAGGAGATACTCTAGCTGTCTTTGCATTTATAAATATTTAAATATGAAATACAAAATTATAGATATAAGCAAAAGTTTACAAATTTAAAGCTAACATTTTTGTCCATCTTACATTCATTTTTATTTTTGAGGTACAAATAAAAGTGCATATATAAGGTTTAATGTAAATAATATTTTATTGATTACAGGATTATATAATAAATTCACAATTAATACTATATTATACTACATAGTTAATTTTCTGTTAAAATAAGTTAATATGACATTTGTTTCCCTATTTAGAAATTCCATTGAATTTGTAAATTTATACCACTCATTTAGAGCATTTAGCAGCGGGATGTTATGCTTTGTTCTATACACTTCTCATAAATTAATTTCAACTTTAAAAAAAATGGCATTTATATATATATATATATATATATATATATATATATATATATATATATATATATATATAAAAGGGTTTCAAAATTTGATACTTATAAATTATATAGTGCATCAAAATCAAGAACTTGAACTTTTTTTAGCACCTTACTTTGTGTATCAACTTATCAAGTATTATATAATTATGTATATTAATTAAAAATAGGAACATTGTGTTAATTACGTTATAATGTATAATATACTGAAAATGATTAAACGTTTAGCGTATTTCAAATTAGCGGCATAACACACAAATAATAATTCTTAACTTAAGGCACACAAAAATAAACGAGAATGATTTCCAATCTTTTGCAACTTTCGAAGTTGAATTTTAATTTTTAATTTAAATTTCAAGTTATAACGTTTGAAATTATTTAAAACTAGTAGATAAAGTTTATATGTCCCCTGGTATAAAAACTACTTGCCAGCTGTTTCTTGTGTCAAAACTAGCAAGGTAGTTTCCAATGATCAGTTAAATTTCGACAAGAAACTGCTAAAACAGCAGGTAATTTTCATTTGGGTTGCCTTATAATTAGAGTCTGGGTCTTGAACCACAGTTAGTGGTGTAGACACACTGCTTCAGTGAGGTATCGTATACCAGGTTAGCGGTGCACGCGGTGCGCAAGGCCTGCAAACCTCCCCCAGCCTTCCATGTGCACACCAAGTAGTGTGAGCAGCTGCCGGAATCAGCGAACTGTCCGGGAGTGGGACACGTGAAGGCTGGGGGGTCCGAGTTCCTCGTCGTGGCGATAGATGTCGTGGTGATCGGAGTAGTGACAGTGGTCGAGGTTTTAGGTGTCGTAGTGATCGGAGTAGTGACGGTGGTCGAGGTTTCAGGTACGCTGCACCCAGCTACCTCTACAGGTAAGCATTGGAGTTGGCGAACACTGAATTCGAAACCAGGAGCACATGATCCATCATACTGAAGTAATCGTAAACCGTTCGTAACGCACATGGTGAATCTGCGACAGTTACCTGTAGAAAATAAAAATGATCAAAAACTGGTCTTTCAACATCTATAATACTTTTTAATTAAGGAGATATTTAGTAACGATATAGATCAAGGATAAATGGAAAAAGGAGAAAATACATAATTAATCTGTAATCGGAATCATATATCGTGTTCACCAGCAACACGTGAAAATTAACAGACCCTTCCGTTTTTTTTTTGTTTTTTACTGTTATATATAGTATCACGATATTTTTATTTTGTCCTTAAATACACACATAAAAACACTTTCAAAACAACACACTTATTCATCAAGACAACGCAATGCAGTAGTACAGCAATAATTATTGTATTTTTTCTAGTTCTTCTTAAATACACTGTTACAAGAGAAGAGCTGATTGCCACTCGATCTGTTTGCAGTACCTGACACTGGGAAGGTTCCTTCGGCGCAGCAGGATGGCTCGACGGGCACGCACGGTCCTGGCTCGGCCGCGGCGTCGCACAAGAAGCCTTCTCCGCACGACAGCTCGGGGCCCTGCGCCACGTCGTCCACGCACTGCTGCACGCGAGCACCACCCGTGCACACAAAGCCGCGGCCACCGCACGCCTTGCCACCAGCTGCAGGTACGCCGGGGGATGCAGCAACCTGAGGAGGTTGAGGAAGGTCAGGATACTATTTCAGAAGAACAAAATTTACTGCTTGAATAGAGAAAGGTCTGAAACAGGTACAGATAGAAGGGGGAGGGGATAGAAGTAGTATTATCGTTATATATCATATAAAAACTTGCATTGTTTTTAATGGCTTTTAATGAGCTCCAAATCACCCCTCACGCTTCATTTTCATTATATTTTGTTTCATAAATTTCCTAAAATTTACCATCCTGGAGGAGGCATACTCCACACTTCCTAAATATTTTGCTCCGACAGTAAGTTGTATAGCAAGTTAATACAAACTTCACTGTCCTCCCTATCCTTGGCTCGCACCACTCTGGGTTATCTTCCCGGCCAAAATCTGTAGAGTTGTGACAACACCACGAGAGGCCCACTTTGCTCAATCAACTTTTCAGTTATCTTCTTTGTTTTCTGTCTAAAATATTGAATGTGATACTGCTATTCAATTACGTGGCTGCACGTAGAAATACAAATAAATTAAAATCTCAATAATTATATTATATAATTGTGAATAAATTTGTTACTAATTTCAATGTAAAAAAATAATTAGAAAAACAAACAAAAAAATTGATCACCTAATTACACAGATGCGGTGCGCGGTCTAACTATAATTAAGTAACTATAATTAAGTTAGACTTTAGTTTGTTGATTTTGATACTTACATTGCAACTTTAAGAATCAGTCTCAAGTATAAAACCCAGCTTAAAATTATAAAAAAAATCATGTGTGCTACACACTTACTTTACTTGGTCATGTATTTTGAAGTTCCAGAAACAAAATAATCTCTGAATTATTAAAAAAATAACAATAATAAAATTCGTCGTATAGGTGACAAATTTTAAAATTATGATAAAACCTGACTCCTATAAATAGACTGTCAATAATTAAATTGTTGACTACCTATGACCGACAAGCTGACGCGTGTCTTACCGCGAGGAGAAGCAAGGAGCAAGCGGCAAGTACGAGGTGCATGGTGTGTGGCGAGAACAGACACTAGCGGTACTCGCGCCACTTTATGCTCGCAATAAAACGTAACAATTAAAAAAGCAAATAATCTTGGCAGACTACAACATGTAACAAACTAACGCCCTAATTATGACCTCACTGATACCTCAGTATATAAGTACTCTGATAAGTTCAGCACATGACGCAATGCTGAACTTATGTAATGCTTTAAAAAAAAATATTCATTGAACGCTATTTATAAAAAAGTTAATATTTGGTAAAACACGTTAAATCAATGGAAAATTTATTTTACCTTTCAATACAGAAGTTACCTAAAAATGCAAACATACATGTTCAATTTAAAATTTATATGTGCTATAAATGGAAATCGTATATTGTTTTGCTACCAATAAAGAAATACGATGTAATTCTATCGCATGTAAATTCACAGCAAGTTCATCTTAATTTTTGATTCCATGATAATACGATTGTTAGATCAAGGAATAAAAAAAAAACTCTTTTTAACCAAAAGAAATCAAAATCAAATTCTTTAATGTTCCTAAAAGACAAGTCATGTAAGTGAAGGCAACAATACCAGAGATCATTAATGAGAGAACATGATATATGGTCTCTGCAACAATGCATAATATAGTAATTACATAGCATTTATAAAATTAGTTACATATATTCAGTCTTTCTTATTTAAAATCGTCAATCTTATATACACCTTCTTTTTTCTTGTAAATATAAAAACATTTTTCTTCACTTTTGATATCTACAGGTAATCACGCAGGTTGCTCACTGTGGACAATTACAATTATAGACCTTATGCTAATGTATTATTTGTATCAAAACGTCGGAGTGCTTCGGTGTATATACATTAAGGTGTGACGACATTTAAAACAACAAAAGCCACGTAAACAAAGCTTACATCATAACAAATACATATTAATGTTTCCTAATAAATAAGTTAGTCATTTAATGCGCATAATATCAACATCTAGGTCATTTAATAAGTCGATTCAAATATCCTGTTTTAGAAAATACTAAAATTCCCAAGAAAAAAAATATATTGCAAACAAGCATGGCAGAGCAATGAAAAACATCCCGTTTTTTGCAAGAAGGGAAAACTAAAGATGAAAAAAGTAATAAGTAGAGGAATTTATGATTTCTGTAAACCTTAGTAAGTACAAGATTCAAGGCTGTAATACCGTCATATTAAAATGAGTGTTTTGGAAGCAGATAACAATAGCACGGAGCTTAACATTAGCCTCGAATACTTTTCTATTTCACTGAATCTGACCTCAAGTAACCACAATTTAGCGTCGTTTGAAGCTTCTCTCTTTTTATTTGGAAAATCAAGGGAGACTGAAAAACAGATTTCTTTTGTCCTTTCTATTTAATTTAGACGGTGGACATATATTACATTGATGTACATACATTTTTTATAAAATAAGAGACAGTCGTTTAAATTTGTTACATGTTTTTTGGGCATTTATACACCCTCAAAACAGAAGTGAGACATGCAATAGTAAGTTCCTTCAACATGTAAAATATTCTCATGACTGTGATGTCACAGCAACTTTCATCACGATTTCAAAGGTTTGTTAAAAAGATTTCAAATAACATGGCTAAAACCTGAAGGTTCAGTAAATTATCTAAATTTGCAATGAAAATAATCAAGCGTGTCTTTATGGACTTACACCCATACCGTATAATATATATTTATAACAGAATTATGTGACATTGCAACTATATACTTTGTTTCACATAAAAAAATATATATTTAAAATTATTTTATAGTTTTTTTTTTTTAGTTCTAAATTTGATTTTGTATTCTCAGTTTTCGATTGTTATTTGCTATTGTCATTTTTTTTTACAGCCTGTTTCTAGATTAGGCGTTATCTGGCTGGGACAAGCAGTAATGAACTGCACTTCCTTGTACTCTGAAAAATATTATCAGAGATACCTTTATATTTTAAGTAGCCCACTTGGCATCATGAGAATTACACATAGCTGCATAAAAAATAGAAATACTTGAGATATTGTAGTTCCATATAAAAAATAGACATAATTTCATAATGACGTAATTATATATACTAAATACCAAGTTGTAATAATAATAACATGGCAATATACTTCAATATAAAATGACGTCAGTATATTTTTATTAGTTTATGTTTTCAATGTATATTATAGATTATGATGCATGAAATTTTTTAATAAATATGTCATAATAAATAGTAACATATGAGGTGTTTTTAAACATACATATAATATGTGACACTGTTGTCAAGCCTCCTCTTTTTCATATGTCTGTCTATATTCGCTCAGCTGCTGATAAGTTATCAGTCTTGTCTCTCTCACTGTGATGTGGTTGAAAGCTAGCTATAGAGAGGAGGAGAATAAGGCGGAGTAAGTACCGCATCACAGCGGTGGCGGCGGGAGTACCGCGGTTTTAACATCATCGTCATAACCACCGCCGGATTTAGGCCAATACCACAGGGTCGTGAGGTGACTGGAGGGGACAGTGTAGCGATGCAAGAGCGGGCCTCGGCAGCAGCAGCAGCAGCGCTCAGGAAATGGGACCACCAAGAATTGAACCCTCACAGCAGAGCGGCGGTACCGCGCCCTCCTCCTCCTTGTTCTTCCTCCCGAGTAATCATTGCGTCACGGAGAACTCAAGAAGACGCTCCTTCCAGTCACGTCGTGTGTTGGCCTGTACTCATCGGTGCCTTCATCATTCAGGTGCGTACCCAGAGGCGGTACGTCTATCAATAATAATTAATTTATTGTTATTACTCAAGTATTACCTTGGTATAAAATGAAATATTATTGTTCTATGTTTTATTTCATGATTTTATAGGATGTTAAATTATATGTAATTAATTAATAATTTATTATATATATATTTTTTTCCTGCATGTTTGCTTTATCTTATAAACTGATAAGAAAAAAAAAACAAGCCTTTTAATTAAATCATAATTTTGCGAAACGAGCATGTGAAATATTTGTTTAATTGTTCTGTATTCTCGTAATTATTTTAATATTTTATATGTAAAATTAATAACTGTTATAATTATAATTTATATTCTTGAATATAATTTAAATTTACTGTTGACTTAAATGAATCAAAAACCAAATTTTAAACACCTTTTATGAATTTGCAATGACACAAATATTTTGATAACCAAAAATTATTTACAATTTGGAATAATTTTCTGCTGAATGTAATAAAAAAGGTAATTTATTATGTTCTTTTGTTTCAACATATATTATACTTTACAAAACAACAAAATAATAAAAATGCTGTTCAACGTTGCATGTTATAATATATGCTTGAAAAACAAAATGTAAATTAGTATTAGTGTATATTTTTCAAGTGTTGACAAAAAGCATCATTGCTCAACATACAGAAGCTCTAGCACATTGATGTTCATGCCGCCACAGCACTCATTTTTATCAATAGATAAACTACAATAGCATATCACCATGCGTCTCATTAATTAAACATGCAAGTTGTACTCACTATGTAAACACTTGATAGACGTCTGCTACATAAACAATGGGTCTTGCGGTCACATGTGCTCGCATATCAGCATGCAATGAAACGTGAGATGAGCGTGAGAAACATGCTAATAATAAAACATCATATTTATACTCGTAGAGCAGGAAATTTTAACTTTAAAATTTATTTCGTCCTGATCATTTTTGATTATAACATATAATAATAATGTTATGCTCATTACTATAATCAATATAAATTCTATAAAACATTAATTATTTATCGTAAGAATTTGAAATATAGTAGATACTCATGTATTATATTATTAATTATTAAATATATCACACTATTTTTATAAGGCCACTACTTTTTTTTTTATATATATGCTGGTAAAATGCCATATAGATTTGTTTTGAAAGTTAAACTTACTAAAAATATAATTTTATAATATTAAATATTATTGAAGTATACATTATAGTCGTGATTTTAATGAAATATTCATAAAGACCTATATATTCATAAAATATATAGATTTTATCATAGAACTATTTACTTCGCTAAAATTTTATATTAACATCTGGTTCTGCAATGCTATTAACTCTATTAAAAGTTTTGTGAATGCACCCTAACAGTTTTCAAAACGAACCCTCTTCGATTTCGGGGAAATTGTTGTTATTGCTGTTAAATTTAATTTCCTTTTCTCAAAGAAACAAACAAACAAACATAATTTAAATTTGTGTAACAAACACTAATTTTTTGTAACTTCATTTGTAGGTACAATTATGGTGGAAATCATCCTACAACATTTTGAAGCTTAAAAAAATTTGATACTGGGAAAGCTTAATGTCCTCTATTTTCCGCCTCCTGTTTTTTTTTTTTTTTTTTACAACATTGACAAGAGATGACAAAGTTTGTTGGTGTTATTTCAAGGCAACAGGATACAAATTTCAAGGATTTATTTTTATAAAGGAAACCACAGGACCACAAGATCTGCCTTCTTGATTTTCTTCTTTCATAATGTTATTATCATAATATTTATCATCAATCAACATAACAATTTACACTTCATTTTACATTACTATTTCAAATATTGGCTTTAGCTTTGCACTTCATTTGCTATTTTTGTTTACTCTAGAACTAGGACCTCGATCTAGTTACACAAATTAAATGAAAAACACGTGTTGTTTCAAAACAGTATGTGCTATATATACACCGTTAACCACAGGCTTGATCATGATCCTCTCTGGAGTGAGAATATTAGTGTTGCTGCTTTCGATTATATATTGATTTCTCTGATACTTACTCCAGAATTTTCGTTTTTTTGGTTTCACCAAGTCAGGGTTGGCTTGAGACTGCTTGCCATATATGGCTCAGGTAATACTTAGCAGATGAGTTACGTTTCTTCCTCAATAAATATCCGTTTGGGGGCTCGAAAGGGGAGGGGGGAAGAAGAGAAAACTATAAAATATGACGAAATTGATAACGTATTCCCGGTAAGCCCGGGCCCACGCAAGCTATAAAAAATTAATCTGCATTTCTCTAAGAAATTGTATAGATTTATTTTTAAATTTGAGTGTGTATTGCAATGGTAATTGTATAACTCTGGCCGGTAGGTAATTTTGTAAACGCTTTCTTTATATATATATATATATATATATATATATATATATATATATATATATATATATATATATATATATATAATATAATGAATATGCACTTAACCCCTTTCCCCAACGTGTGTTAAATAATTTCAAAGTATAATCAAAAGGTGATAACTGATAACTAGAGCAGTGAGCTTACCTCGTTCATCAGATCTCCAACAATTAATTAAGTAATGCAAAATTGCATATTTTTATAATAAGTATACATAGCACAGCTAGAATATCACTGTTTATGTTATAATTTTTAGGATTTTTTTAACAGCTTATTTTACCTTTCAATTTTTTCTGTCACTGTTATATGGATATATCGATAGAATTTAAATAACTTTATTAATAACCTATCACAAAAGCACACTGTATCATGGTATTATTTTAGTCAGCTTTGCAGAATAATGTCTTATAAATCTTGTTAGCATTTCATATAAACTTTCCATGCTATTTTAAATATCAGTTCATGTACTCTTTGCTGACATCACTGATGTCTTTCTGCGTAGCTCGTGGTGCCAAGCGTGCTGACGTCACATGGGGTGTACGTCTCTCACCTGCTGCAGTCCGACCGGATAAGCTACGGTGCTGCCATCTTGCCACCTGCAGTGTTCTCCGCTACCTGGAGCCTTGCAGGTATGTGCCAGCTAGCTAGCAATATTTTTTAATTATTTCAACTCTTTAATTAAAAAAATTAAAAATTCATAAAATTTATGAACATTAAGATGTTAACTCTTTCTAATATTAAATATATAAACATTTATATATAAAATAAAATGTTTTTCATAATTTTTTTAATTTAATATTAATTTAAAAGAAATATAGAGAGGAATCATAAATTGCAAGCTATTTGTTTTATATCATAAAAATCCATCAGTATATTGTGAAGACCCAGCAGCATATCATTAAGTACCCCCCCCCCCCCCCCCCTCCACAACATACTCTGGCTGACATGCTGATGTTTGCAGATCCGTGGTGCCGCAAGGTGGGTCTCCGTCACCGAGGGGCAGACTGCCGCTTGCTGGCCGGCTGTGGTGTGCTGCTGTTGGCCATGAGCCTCGCTGCAAGCTCCCTCAGCGTCTACTCTCTGGTCAGGGTCCTCACCTTTGGGATCATTGGTGGTGAGTATAAGTTTGATTAAAACCTACTTTATATGTACATCCCACAGTTTCTGAGTCATTGTTTTAATCTATTTAAACTTTTTCAAAATAGATGCAACATATTTATTTATAGTTATATATATAGCTTAATTTATTTTACCACATCCAAAAAAAGCTAAAGGCTGCATAGGTGAGGTTGGGAAAATTTAAAAATATTCAAGAGTTCTAAAAAAATGTAAAAATAAAATAATAAAACTTAACAAAGTATAAAAAAGTGAATTCACATTTTCAATATTTATTCTTAAAATGGTTGCATGGTTACTTCATATAAATAGAATGTTATCAATTAAATTTAAATAAGCAAAGTTACAAAAATTATTTAATATACTTATTGACAAACTCAGGTTGGTACTTCAGTGTCTCAATATGAATATAATTAATATATATTATTATCATGCAAGACTGATTGTAAGTGCTATTAGCATAAGATTTTAAAATAATTGCTAACACTTCTACATTTGCATAATTATCACCAGTTTGTTGTGTCAGGAGTATTCAAATTCCCCATGCTATAAGTGCTTCCTTCTCAGTGTACTGACGGACGTTGTTGTGTGCAGGTCTAGGGTGCAGCCTGGCAGTGAGTCAGTGTGAGGCCCAGCTCGCCCTCCACTTGTCCGCTCACCACTCCCTCTCGCTGAGTATCTCGTACGTCGCCCAGGCGCTCGGCCTCTTCCTCTTCCCCCTCGTGCTGGTGGGTCTCTTGGCAGGCTACGGAGCAGCTGGTGCGTCCCTGCTTCAGTGTGCCCTCGTGCTGCACGGCCTGGCAGGCGCTCTGCTCTTCAGAACTGCCCCCAGGTTCTTCATAGATACAGCGTAAGTCCAGCTGCAAGGAAATTGGGACCTTTTTGTATAAAAATTATAGTAACATGTTCATGGGAAGGGATAATTTTTTATTTCTGTAATCACACTTTTATATAATTATGCTACAAAACATAATTTATTTTACATTTATTATACACACATTATTTATTTAAATGTGTAATTACTATGTATTAAAATCCAAATGTGCTTTTATTGCTTTACAATTAACAGTGAATTAATTATGAAAGCACATTATTTATTTAATGTGAGATTAATATGATTATTTGATTTAAATGAAAGAAGTTTTGTATTATTATAAGATAAATTTGTAATTAATCGCTCAGCTGCTGTTTTAATTTATTTAAATTTTCATTGACCATCACTGCTTTAAAAATACGTATAAGATTTTACTTACATGTTTTTCAAACTATCTCCATATTTTCAGCATGTCCATGCAGTTGTCAACCTACAGCAGTCTGCTTCCTGAGGAGGGAGGGGAGGGGTCTGGAGGGCTCCGCAGCTGGCGTAATCCCAGCACTCAGGACACATCCTGTGCCGAGGACGAGGGGGGTGAGGAGGACGAGGAGGAGCAAGGCGGCCGTTTGAGGAACCACATGGGTGTGGAGATCATGCCGCAGATCCCAGAGGAGGACGAGACAGAAGAGGAGGGGGAGGAGGCCGGCAAAGAGCCAGCAGTGATTCATCAGCAGGTGAGCACCATGATTGCTCTCATATGTCAGTGTGTTTACTGTGGTGGTCAAAATAGTAACTAATTTATCATTTCTCTTAAACACAAAGTTATGCTAAATTTATTATAACTCACATTTTTGCATTTAAATAAGCTATTAGAAAGGCCAATTAATATAGACTCTTAATGTGTCAGAAAATATTGGTCTTTCTTCTTTCTCTTCTCTTCATTTTGCCAATCAATAAAAGCTAGTATTAAAAGTCAAGTTCCGCTGATATATCAACATATTCTATATATATATATATATATATATATATATATATATATATATATATATATATATATATATATATATATATATATATATATACATAGAATATGTTGACTTAGCACCTGCATGAGCACCTTCTGTTTTGAGTTTTGAAGTGCTTAAATTTTCTTTTTACATGATTGACACATACTGTATTACTATCCTGAAAATCGTATACTGCATAATAATATATTATCTTCAATTTATTTAGTTTTATTTTAATATGGTTACATTTCTCTCATGTTTGTGTAAATTGATTATTCCATGCAGTAGCCATTCAAAATTTAGTTCTGGAAAATATTCTAATTAATTTGATATGCTTCTCCATACTCCTGTCCTGCTAATATAAAATATCATCTCATTTATTAAAACTAGTCTGTCCTGACTATGATCCTGTTCTAGTTTCTGGAGCAGAGGGACAGTTGGTGTCCGGTGGCCCCCCTCGGAATCTACCTGCCCACCTCCGAGGACACAACGGTGCAGGGGGACTCTCCGAAGCCGCTCCTCACACCGTCGTCTCTGTCCGGCCTTCCCAGACAAATGTTTGACTTCCAACCACCAATCTGTTGTGCTGGCTGTGGGGCCAGGATGTGGGGTTGTATGCAGAAGGGCTGGAGAGCTGCTTGCAAGGTGTGATGCAGTGTCATTGATAGACCATTAAAAAATTTTATTTTTCATATTAATGTATGTGAATTAATTAAAGATTTAAGATAAAATTATCTACAGGAAAATTACAAAATGTAAAATTTTATTATTTTTATTTGCTATAACAAGAAAAAAATTATACGTATAATATAGCTCTATAACCTAATAATCATTGTAAGAAAAAAATGCAGCCTAGCTGCTTTTTTGGTATTTTTTGGTCTTTTTTTATTTATTTTTTTTATTTTATGTTTTAACATTGATTAACTAGCTGAGCTAAACATAGTCAACATTTATTGTCTCAATTGAAAACCCGACTTGCATTCATTTGATCTTTCCTTTCTTTTCTTGCAGTCACTGAGGGAGGTGTGCGAGCCCGCTCTTGTACCCGGTTTGCTGGTCAGCTCAGCAGTGCGGCTGGTACCGTTGGGGGTGGCCATTCTCACGCCAACCCTCGCCCAGCACCTGCTGCACCTGCCCAGACACGAGGCTGCCTTCACAGTTGCCGTCGCGGGCTTCGGCTGGCTGTGCCTGGGGGTATGCACACCCTGTCTCCTGGCACAATCTGCACGCAAGCACGCCTCTATCATCTTCGCCCTCGCCTCTTGCCTGTCAGCACTTGGGCTTTTAAGTAAGTCATTCCCTCATTCAGTTGTCTCAAATTATATAACCAATTAAATGTGTGAATATTATACTTTACAAGAAAAGCAGGGACATGCAAATTTCAGATATTTATTTTCTATTTCAATTTATATAATTTTGAAACTTAAATTTAACAATTAAGCTTGTTGAAAAGCAATTAATGCATGGAGTTGAATTTATGCTTGCCTATAACATTATGGGTGCTAAACAATCTATAGCTCTATAATTTAGCCTGATAACTTTAGATTAACATAAAAATAACAGAAAAAATCAAAAGTTAAAAATATGAAATTGAAAGATGAATCCTCCAGTTTTACTGAAATAATTGATTTATGTGATGCTCCACAGTGATGTCCCACCCGGTGTCCCACGACAGACTGACGCTGGGGTGTGTCATGGCGGGGCTGGCTCACGGAGCTCTCGTGCTCTCCTCACCTCTGCTTCTGCGGCAGATATGGGGTGAAACTGCCTCGCCAGTCCGGGCCCAGAACTTGCTCGACCGTGGCGCAGGCATAACATTGATCCTGGCAGCCATGCTGAGCTGTGAGTCTATTGTCATGTTTTGGGTTTGAAAAGTGGTTTAACTACATGTATATATTATAGTACTAGATAGCATGCAATAAAATTAAATACAATGAAGCTATGTAATACTGATATTATTAATAACTTGATTCAATTAATATCATAATGGTGTCAGTCTATATTATATGCAAAATATATAGTACAACATTGCGAACCTTAATAATATTCAAATTAAGGAAAATAAACCATTTAGGTTGTGATAATCTTATTAAAAGAAAAGGATAGGAATAACCAGCAAGGCCTTACCGATCGAAAGAGTCACAGCAGGTGGAAATTCTTGTGGTCACAGAGGTTCACTCGAAAGTTTTTACATTTTTGAAACGTTTCGCATCGTGGAGATGCTTCTTCAGTCACAAGAAGAAGTAGAATGATTTGACTGTTGGCTTGCTGGCTGGTATGTGAGGGGAGGGAGGGGAGACAGGAGAGGGGAGGTGTGGAATGAGTTGGTATGATATTTACAAAGGAGTGAAGGGGAATGATATTTACAAGGGAGGGAAATTTGAATTGAGTTATCTGAGGTTTAGCCCAGGCTTCTCCTCTATTTGCCTGGATTTCAGTACATTTTGATAAGCTAATTCCCACTGACGCAAAGTTGGATAATTGACGAATCCTGGTAATGTTTTAATTGTTTTTACTGTGAAGCATTTATTGAGGTCGTTAGTGTCATGTGAGGCCGCATGATCAGACACAGGCTTGCTCACGTAATGATGTCGTACATCAGACCTGTGTCCACTCATGCGGTCTCGAGTAGCCTGTGAAGTGAGTCCTATGTAAAAAGCATTACATTGTTTCTCCTGGTTTGTGTTTTGGTCTCTTATTTTCTGTTTACATTCTAACATGTATATTGCATTTTTTGATGTGCATGTGTTGTGATTTTTGATAGGGTAGGTAACGTTCGTTACTGGACTTTTAAATGTTTGGCAGGCTATATGTATTTCACATGTTTGGCATTTTCTTCCTCTGTTGTCTTGTTTATCTTGGTTATTGCAGGGATATGAGCCAGGAGGGGGTGGTTTCGGTTTTGGGGTGGGATCGGTATGAGACAAAAGTCTTCTGAGGTTTGGCGGTTGACGGAAAGTTATGGCTGGGGGCTTTTTGAATAGGTGAGAGGTTTCTGGGGCTGAGCTGAGGATAGGATGTGCCATTGTTGTTATTTTTCTGAGCTCCTTCTCTAGATTGGGATGGTATGTTGTGATAAGTGGGGTGGTTACCTCCTTCTTTGGTTTGCTGGTAACTTGTGTTGTTTCTATGTTATTTAGTGCTCTGTTAATTTGTTTTTGAACTATTGTGTTTGGGTAACCTCTTCTGGTGAGTGCTTCCTTTATGGTGTCCATGTACTTGAGTCTAGTTTCATCAGAATTTGGGATACGGGTGCCCCTGCAGGCCAGACTATATGGTATGGATCGGATAGTCCGAGGTGGGTGGCAACTCGTGTAATGTAGGTATTGCATGTGGTTTGTTGGTTTGATGTGAATAGCAGTTACTACATGACCTTGTTTTATATTTATGTCTACATCGAGGAATGTGGCTTTGGTTGCTGAGATATCATGGGTGAATTTTAAGATTGAGAAATTGTTGAGGTTTTTTATGAATTTATCTAATAATTCCATGCCATGTGGCCACACCATAAAAATATCATCAATGAATCTTCTCCACATGTGTGGTTTTTCTACTTGACTGTTAATGAATTCTTTTTCTAATAATCCCATTACTAAATTTGCATATGATGGGGCCATTCTAGTGCCCATTGCTGTGCCTTGGATTTGTAAATAATTTTCATTCATAAATCTGAAATTGTTTTTTTGTAGTATGAATGTGGCAAGTTTCATTAAGAAGTCTGTGGTTGGTTTGTGCGGCCGAGGGCGCTTGTTCAAGTAGTGTTCGAGGGCCCGTAAACCCATTATGTGTGTGATGTTGGTATATAGTGAGGTAACGTCTATGGTTACGAGTAACCAGCCTTCTGGGAAAGGGTCTGGAACTTCCTCTCTCAGTGTCTGTAGGAAGTGTGCTGTATCTTTTATGAATGCTGGAAGAGATCGGACATGTGGTTGGAGGTAGTGGTCTAAGAATGCTGAGATGCGTTCCGTTGCTGAGTCTACACTTGATATGATTGGGCGGCCTGGATTTCCTGCTTTGTGTACTTTGGGGAGTAAGTAGAGGAAAGAAGTGCGAGGGTGTTCAGGGACAAGAAGTAAGATTTCTTTGTCCGTTAAGCCCTCCCGTGGTCCGTTTTTCTCTAAGTATTCTCTAATTTCTGTGGCAAATTCTAATGAGGGGTCTTTCTGCAGTAGTTTATATGTGTTCCTGTCTGACAATTGTCTGTGTCCTTCTGCTATATAGTCTTTTTTGTTGAGTATGACTGTTGTGGAGCCCTTGTCAGGTGGTAGTATTATGATGTCATCATTCTGTTTTAGATTTTTTAGTGCTACTTGTTCTGTTGGGGACAAGTTGGAGGAGTGATTTAGTTGATGTGGAAAGTTATGCTGGGAAACAGATGCTCTTAAGCATTCTGCGTATTGTTCTAAAGGATGACCAGGTGGGAGGGGTGGTGGTTCATTATTTGATGGAGGTTTAAATTTTAGGAGACAGTCCCTGATATTTGTGTTCTGGCTAGAAGTTACTTCAATTTGAGTTTCATTTTTATTTTCATTAAGTTCTAAATTGAAAAAATATTGTTTCCATTTTAATGTCCTAATAAAAGCTTCTATATCTTTTGCTAAGTTAAAATGGTCAAAACTAGGGGTGGGAGTAAATGACAAGCCTTTTGATAATACTGCAATTTCTGCATCATTAAGAGTATAGTTTGACAAATTTATTACTGGCTGTGCAGGTGTGGATGTTGTGACATGTTCAAGGTTGTCTGCAGTGGTTCTGGTACTTTCTGTATGAGGGGGAGTGGTCTGTGGAGGAGAGGTTTGGCATGGAGTGGGAGGGGTGGGATTTGAAAGTTTACGGGCCCTCGAACACTACTTGAACAAGCGCCCTCGGCCGCACAAACCAACCACAGACTTCTTAATGAAACTTGCCACATTCATACTACAAAAAAACAATTTCAGATTTATGAATGAAAATTATTTACAAATCCAAGGCACAGCAATGGGCACTAGAATGGCCCCATCATATGCAAATTTAGTAATGGGATTATTAGAAAAAGAATTCATTAACAGTCAAGTAGAAAAACCACACATGTGGAGAAGATTCATTGATGATATTTTTATGGTGTGGCCACATGGCATGGAATTATTAGATAAATTCATAAAAAACCTCAACAATTTCTCAATCTTAAAATTCACCCATGATATCTCAGCAACCAAAGCCACATTCCTCGATGTAGACATAAATATAAAACAAGGTCATGTAGTAACTGCTATTCACATCAAACCAACAAACCACATGCAATACCTACATTACACGAGTTGCCACCCACCTCGGACTATCCGATCCATACCATATAGTCTGGCCTGCAGGGGCACCCGTATCCCAAATTCTGATGAAACTAGACTCAAGTACATGGACACCATAAAGGAAGCACTCACCAGAAGAGGTTACCCAAACACAATAGTTCAAAAACAAATTAACAGAGCACTAAATAACATAGAAACAACACAAGTTACCAGCAAACCAAAGAAGGAGGTAACCACCCCACTTATCACAACATACCATCCCAATCTAGAGAAGGAGCTCAGAAAAATAACAACAATGGCACATCCTATCCTCAGCTCAGCCCCAGAAACCTCTCACCTATTCAAAAAGCCCCCAGCCATAACTTTCCGTCAACCGCCAAACCTCAGAAGACTTTTATTGTCTCATACCGATCCCACCCCAAAACCGAAACCACCCCCTCCTGGCTCATATCCCTGCAATAACCAAGATAAACAAGACAACAGAGGAAGAAAATGCCAAACATGTGAAATACATATAGCCTGCCAAACATTTAAAAGTCCAGTAACGAACGTTACCTACCCTATCAAAAATCACAACACATGCACATCAAAAAATGCAATATACATGTTAGAATGTAAACAGAAAATAAGAGACCAAAACACAAACCAGGAGAAACAATGTAATGCTTTTTACATAGGACTCACTTCACAGGCTACTCGAGACCGCATGAGTGGACACAGGTCTGATGTACGACATCATTACGTGAGCAAGCCTGTGTCTGATCATGCGGCCTCACATGACACTAACGACCTCAATAAATGCTTCACAGTAAAAACAATTAAAACATTACCAGGATTCGTCAATTATCCAACTTTGCGTCAGTGGGAATTAGCTTATCAAAATGTACTGAAATCCAGGCAAATAGAGGAGAAGCCTGGGCTAAACCTCAGATAACTCAATTCAAATTTCCCTCCCTTGTAAATATCATTCCCCTTCACTCCTTTGTAAATATCATACCAACTCATTCCACACCTCCCCTCTCCTGTCTCCCCTCCCTCCCCTCACATACCAGCCAGCAAGCCAACAGTCAGTGTTGCCAACCGTGCGGGTATTACCCGCGGCGACGGGCGTTTTTACTAAAAATTTGCAGAAACGGGAAAAAGGGTATTTTTGTCGATCAATGGGAAAAAACGGGTATTTTTACTCAAATGGGTGTTTTAATGCAAAATTGTGTGCTTTCAACATATTTTTGTACCAAAAACAAAACATTTTTAAAAAAATATTATCAATAGGAGGATTCGAGGAGGATTGGAGTCTCTTCACCAATCACATTCAAGAATTTTATTTTTTAAAAATTTGATTGGCTATTGACGCTAGTAATAAAAAAGCGCGAAATAATTATATCACTTAAAAATTACTTATTCAAATTGGTGGCTGCGTTTGCATGCATGCATTGATCGATATATATGTCGTAAAATTGTCGTATCCAAAAAGTGTAAATCATATTAATTAATAGAAAAATATTAAGAAATCGATGAAGTATAATATAATATACGTATAATTATGGGATCAAGAATGAGTGGCACATAAAATATTTTTCCAATTAAAAAAAAAAAAAAAAATGCCAGAAAAAAAAATTAAATTAAACGAACTTCAAATTTCAAATGTGTTTTTTTTTTTTCCGTTTTCCAGAAATCAAGAAAAAACTTTATAATGTTATAAAATGAACACCATGAATTTGCTGCCCAGTTTTGGATTTTAGCCCTATAGCTGTTTTGGTTCCGACCTGCAGCCTAGCTAGCTAGAGGCTTAATTAAAGCTCGATGGATCCTTTAAAATTATATTAAGCAAAAAAAGTAAAAAAAGAAAATTGTAACTCATGATCTGATTAACCATGCAAACCCTCCCTTCCATGAAAATAACAACTGCAATACCTTAATTGATAATTTTTTTACTGGCTAAAAAAAAATAATAATAATAATAAATAAAACAAAATAAATAATTAAAAAAAAATAATAAAAAACGAATAAAAACAGGGTTTTTTCAAAAAAAAAATATGTTTATTTGTTATAAAAACGTCACAAAACGTTTAAATAACATGTCAAATCCAAAACCGGCACTTTTTCAAAAATCATTGTCTCGAATCCGCACAATTTTTTTTTTTTTTATACTCAAAGAGATGCTCTCTGATAAATTTATATGATGAACTTAATTAATTAATTAACTGCTATATGCTATACATTCCACTAAACGTGTTTATAATTTTTTTGAATTTTTGGGGTCCGAAACACCGAAACAGCAGGACTACGAGGTGTATCATGCAAAAAAAAAAAAAAAAATGTATAAATTATACATCATGCATGAAAAGTAGTAAAACGTGATAAAATGGAAAAATATACAATACATTATACATAAAAAAAAATTCCCCCCTTCCCCCCCGCTCAACGACTCGAAAACGTGTTTTTTTGGTAATTTTGCATTTCCAAAATAGCATATACGGTGACGGGCATTTTTACTCTGAAACGGGTATTTTTGAGCTCCAGATTGGGTTTGATGGGGATTTTTCATCTCATCGGGTTGGCAACACTGCCAACAGTCAAATCATTCTACTTCTTCTTGTGACTGAAGAAGCATCTCCACGTTTCAAAAATGTAAAAACTTTCGAGTGAACCTCTGTGACCACAAGAATTTCCACCTGCTGTGACTCTTTCGATCGGTAAGGCCTTGCTGGTTATTCCTATCCTTTTCTTTTAATAAGATTATCAGAACCTTAATAATAATAAAAAAAAAAAAAAAATACACATCAAGTTGAGTACTTTATAATTATGTACGTAATGTACGTAATTGTATTATACAATTACCGCAAGATTTTCTCCTTCTGTGACTTCTCGATCGGTAAGGCCTTGCTGGTTATTCCTATTCTTTCCTTTAAAATATAAATGTATATATATATATATATATATATATACCACAACAGAAATGGTTTATTTTCCTTAAATTTAACAATTACATAAAAAGTAGTAAAATATTACAACACAAAATCACCTTGCGCTCTAAATAAAGTATGTGACTACATTTAATATTATTAAAAAAAAATCTGCATGGCAATTTAGTTGCTAAGCTTTTGTTGTGAATACATAATATCTTTAAATTAAACGTGTGTTCTAAAAAGTATTGCAAACTTCTCAGGGATTCTGGCGGAGGGAGCTACCAGCTACTGTGTGATGCTGCTGGTACTCGCAGGCTTGCAGGCGTGTCTCGGAGCCATGTCCATCGGGTGGGTCATCGTCCAGCACATTCGTCTGCATGTCAACGTGCGGAGATCTCGCGCGGTCTCCACCTCCACCGAGCAAGCCACGGACTGGGTGGCGAGCATCCTCAACACCAGCTGAGTGGCACAGCTCAAGGACACTAACAGTGATAGACACTCGGCAAAAGTGAAACACCAGTTTACATGAAGTGAGAGATTCCATTGTATAATAGAGACTGAATGTCCTGGATGAGAACCCTGGTATAGAATTTAAATAAAGGGTTATTTATATTTTTGAAGAAACCCTCAATCTGTGCTCACAAATTTAATTATAGAAGTTGATTTTTCATAATCTATTTTTTTTTATAATATATTGTAGTGATTTTCAACAAAATAGAAAAAAATCACACAAGTAATAGACTGAAAACAATTGAATGTGTGTGTTACGACATAATTTTATAAAATTGAATCAATATACTGATGGACCAGTTATTATTCAGTATTGCAGCATGAGCTGCACTTACTTTTATTGACATAATTTAACATTTTTGAATTGATTTATGAACTTTGAAGTGGAAATCAAAATATGTGCAGGTGATAAATTTTGGTTGAGTGAGCATGAGAATTTTGTGGAGGGTTGAGTGCTTGTGCTCTCAGCAAGAGAGCAAACGATGGCCCGGGGTGGGGCTCAAGGGAGCTGCATGAGAGGACTTCAATGTCAAGTATTTATCAGAGTATTCTCCCACAGATTTGTATTATTTATGTCATGTATTTGTTTTGTTTTTAAATATAATAATATTTCCATACTTCTTTTGAGAATTTATTTTTTAATCCTTCATCTATTTTAGGCATGCGTACTCAATTAATATGCTGGTGTGAATAATTATATATGTATCATTTTTTAAAATGCATTAATTATATATGGAAATTAATATGCAATGTCTTTGTATGCAGTATTTTCTTAAAATAATTTTTTATAAATAAAGTTTTTCATTTTAACTACAACATTATTATATAGTTGTACATATAACATATATTTTGATATATAACAGCAATTATCTGATATTCAGCATGTAATATAATATGAACTTTTAGAAAATAATAGTGCAAAAAGACTGAATAATCTTAATTGAATATGATGTTATAGGAATTTATTGGGTATATAGTTCGTGTCACATTTACTAGTTTTAGCTACTTGAGTAATGACTTAATTGTGCTTCATTTAATCAAAGATAATTAAATCATACATTTTATTTTTTGCTTCATAAAAAAATATTCAAAAAAACAACATATATATATATATATATATATATATATTATACTTTATTGAAAAACGTTATGGAGAGAGTACACTATATTTTAAATTTTTACGTTAAAAATATGATTCTGCAAATACCTAGATGAAGAAAACATAAATTGTCTCATATTTATGCTGAGAGCCTTTTAATAAATATTTTATTAAGGAAGTAAAAAGTTGTAAAAGGAAAGGGCAATTCATAAAATTCTATGTGAATGAATGTGTTCTTATGATACGTTTTTTTTCACAAATAAAATCCTAGGGGAGAGTATATAAAGGAAGTGATGTTTCGAGCATAAATATATTATATGAATAGATAGCCGCACGGGTTAAGGAGGGAAAAAAAACATCAGGGCTGATAAGAAGAAGGCAAATGAACGATCTGCGCCCTTTACAAAATTCTCATATATTATATATAGCAGAGTTTTATATAGTTGTTTAGTTGAGAGAGATACAAATACATATAATATCTCTAGGGGGGCGCTCGTAAAGTCAAAAAATCTAGCTGCTGGCTGGCACCGTTCTGTTTTGCGAAGCGTAAAAGTACAACTTCTCATCTTTTTAATGGCATTTGTTACATCATTCTGTATAAAAATTGGAGCACGCGATTTCTTGGCATTGAGCCAAAAAATTACTCTAAAGATGCATTAGCACGGGTGCTTGGTGACGGCCCGGCGATGTATGGTGGCAACTATAACAAGTTCGTGCTCATCTTCAGCGCGGTCAAATGGGGTTTGCTCGTTTGAATGACCTTGAACTATACTCTTAAAATATGCTAATAAATTATACAAGTTTTCTTACGACATGTCACATTAAAGAAAAATTATTTCATACTTAAATTGCAATGAAAATCTTTTTACTTTAAACTTCGTTGTCACATAACTTGTTTCAAAAAATATATATGAATATAATTAAAAAAAAAAATCAAATTTTTTAAGATAGAGAGGAGGAAGAAAAGAAATTTTAATAATGAAATTGCATGCCTGTAAGTTTATATTTCGTATATAGTCTCATCAATATATTGTTGTTTTACGAGTGCAGAGGAAATGAAATTATTCATATATGCTTGCATGCTGTTTTTTTTTTTTGTTTTTTTTTTTTTAGTTTTTCTGGAAGTTAAATAAACATAAATCTTCTTGCTAAAAATATTTTGCCTCTAAACTTTTTTTTATTGAATTCAAATATTAGCATCAATTGTTATTCCTTAGCAAAATAAACACCACTACAAAAAATGCACTCCATCTCTTTCAAGAAGTGAAAACAATTTTTTATCTCAAATTTCATATCCTTCAATAAGCACATGTACGAAAATTTCGCTTGATATTTTTTTGTCACGTACATTCTTTCATCGTAATTCATGAAAGCTTCAATTAAAAAAGGTATGATAAGAAATGAGAACAATTTTCTTGTCCTGCTTTTTATGGTATTTTTGCTGATAATTGGAGTCAAAAATTTATCATTTGAAATCATTTGAACATTTTTAAATATATATTGCAATAATACAGAGTGCAATATGCTCCTTAATTTTTGTAATCTATAATAAAATTAATGAGTGAAATTTTTTAAAGTAATTTATAGCTATTTAGATTTTAAAGTTCGATTACAGAAATGAATTTTTCAATTTTAATGACTTTCATTAATTATTCTTTTTATAAACAAACTTAACGTTCATGAAAAAAAAAAAAAAAACAATTGCTGAAATGACGTCATATTTAAAAGACCTAATAAACTGCAACACATGAACATTTTATATATATAGTACCCAGAAAATATAACAAAATTAAAATGTGTGTTAAGGTTAAGCATTGAGATGAATAAAATAAAAGTAATTGATTATATAATATTAATATACTCTACACTCTTTTGTAACTATACAAAGTTTAATTCCATGCACTATTGATTTTAACATTGTGAGAAACAAGCGAAACAAATTAATATAATTGTTTTTTATGTGTGTGTCTCTATATGCAGTAAATACACGCCCTCTAACGTTGTTTTCCGTGAAAGAATTTGATTATTTTTTTCCTCTCTTTTTCATACGCTACATTATTATTTATTACAAGAGTATAGTTTTTATTTTTATATACTTTTTATTTTTTAACTTGCTTGCTTGCTTACGTATTATCGACCAATGAGAGACAGAGAGAGAGAGAGAGAGAGAGAGAGAGAGAGAGAGAGAGAGAGAGCGAGCAGAAAGGAAGGAGGTCTTTACTTTTTGCTGCAGTAGTATGAACTCGGAAGTATACTGTGAGTCTTATATACCAGTAAAGAGAGAAGAAGAGAATGCGGTGATAGTTCCGTGTCTGTACGAGTGCTGCGCTGGTGGCGCTAATAAAAACCTCCTCAATAGTCTGGTGGCGCCCCACCGTTGCTAACTCTCTAGCTCACATTGCGTTGTCGCTGTGCTAGTGTTTTAGTCTGTCACGAGCGTTTGTAGGGCCAGCAGCAAGCATGGAAATAAGCAGAAGTAATTGTTCCTCGTGTGTGAGTGTTTGACTCAATGGTGCCTCGTACACACATGTGCCTTCTTCTTAATTTGAAATGTTCTCATATTATTAGATCCCTAGACCAACAAATTAATAACAACTTAAAAAAAACACGTGGCCACGTAGGGTAGTGTCTGTCATAATATATTATATAAAGTAAAAAAAAAGAAAAAAAAAAAAGAAAAAAAAAAAAGAAAAAAAAAAAAGAAAAAGAAAAAAGGAAACGCCCGCACCGCATCACAAAAGCACGCCTCAATAAAAAAAAAATATATACATAATAATTATATAAAAATTAAAAATTTTACTCTCTATTCTGCAATAATAATAACCACAAGTATATTAAGCAATCATGCCAGTAAGAAGAGGTCATGTTGCACCGCGCACAACCATCATCGAAACAATAATAAGGAAATTTGACACTCACAGTAAGTATATATATTTTTTTTATACATATATAATAATGACATTTTCAAATTTCAGATAAAAAGCAGTAGGAATTTCGTTCTACATTGTATATTTTTTTTTTATTTGAAATACGATCCAATATATTATATATTTTCAAATTCCATGAAAATGTTAATGTAAAATACATTACATAATATTACATTATTAATATTGTCACAGTGATTAATAATAACTGTGACAATAAAACTACTGCTATTTTTTTTTTATCAACTAGGATGTCGTCTGGTCTTCAAAGTGACGTAGTAGTCTTACATATCCGCCAAAACAGGAAATTGTGCATCGATAGCACGAAGAAAATTGACGTCGATTACAGCATTATGAAGATAATTATACAATAAGTAAAATTACAAAAAAAAAAAAAACTGCATTTGTTTTGAGAACAATAATTTAAAACTGACCCTGTTTATGGTCATCCAAAACTCGATCATCTTTCTAAATCAAATAGCAAGTGTCTGAACCAAAATTCACACCACCTGCTGTGTGAAATCTATAGTTAAAATATAGACCTATTATTATAGCATAATAACTATTACAAATTTTTTTATCAATAAAACGTATAGTAAGCAAAGTCGTACTACACAGTAATCATGGCAATTACTACATAAGCTTTTTATCAACACAATAATATGGTTTTTCCAAAGTTTCGTCTGTAACGCTTCACACATCATGGTTGTTTAACGCAATGAAAATATAATATAGTAGCCTGAACAATATTAATATCTTACGTTGTTTTTTGTTATCATATTATAATGGTCGGAGAAGTATTGCACAGATATTTTATACAAAATTTAAAAAATATACATTCTGATATTTTCACTTACATCAATTGTTAGAGAAGAAAAAAGTAAAGTTTTTTCAAGTTTCTCATTTTTTCTTTACAACTTTGCATATAAATGCGCATTCAATGTACTCACCTTCTCAACAGTAAGAGACAGAAATAAAAAATAACTTCCGAATACTTTCGGTGGAATATAAAACTAATTGAAGTGTACCACGGACGTAAAGCCTGGTGGTTTATGCAACTGATGATTACTGCGAGTAATGCAGGTTACATAAGAAACAGGGACCAATGATACCAGTGACCTACAAATAAATTAATAATATTTGTGCTATAATTATTCTACGTAGAATCTCTAAATGAAAATGGACTTTCAATATATTAAAAATGTGCATGTCGAAACATCATGAAAGTATTTTCGTTATTTTTATGCCTTTACATCCTTCACATACTATTTTAGCAGTATCGAGTAGGAAATATATTAATATACAATCACTTTTAGCTGCTTCCGGTGGAATTGACAAGAATTTTAACGCCTATTAATAGCGTTGTATGCAACTGATGATAACTGAGAGTAAGGCAATAAATTGAACAAACGGGAAACTGAGGGAAACAATGATCTTTTTTGAGCTGTATAAAATAATGATTCTACGTGGAATCTTTAAATAAAAATGGACTTTCAAATATAAAAATATACACCTCGGGTCATCACAAACGTTACTCCTGTTATACATTTCTCGAAAAATCACGCAGTCTATACAATGAGGACACGGTAAAATTAATTTGTTATGGAAAATTTAATTCTTCATCTCTTATAATTATACTAAGAGCTGTAAAACAATAAGTAGGCGTTCAGGCTGTCCCGAAGTGTAAAGGTAAGACAAAGGTCATGAAATAATAATGTTCGGTTGAGTTAAAGCAAACAATTGTTAATTATAAAAAATTACAATTTTTATTTTGTAATCAATAGTTATTAAGAGTTGAAAAGCGAACACGTTGTAGAGTACAAAAGAAAAGAAAACAGACAATGTTGTATTAGCTTGTTAAATTGATGCAGGTATGATTATTACGTAGCAGGCGAGCAGTGACGCGTGTGATTGCGTGGAATGGCCCCACCGTCATCTGAGGGGGCGTGGCAGCAAAGATTAATGACTGGAGGCCGCTGTTGAGATTCCAGAGCAGCGAAAAGTGCATGGAGAGAAAAAGAGGGTATCGACCCTTCTACCACGTAGACAATATGACGTAATAATGCGTGTCATGAATGGAAATATAAAGCATGAATTTTGATTATTTTTTTTTTCTCCCATCTGATTCCAGAATATAAAGCCAACTACATAATTCAATCTTAATGTAATATGATATTTTATGGTATATACATTTGAACTTTACCATAAATACACATTTTTTAAAAAAATAGAAAATAAAATCGATTTTTATGACGTATAATGAAGTTTTTCAAATTAATTTCAATCTCTAGGGATTTTAAAATGTCATTTATTAGTTGGTAGTGACATTCACCACAAAACTTTACTATGTAACTATATATATATTTTTAAAAAACATATTATATATACAAGCAAAGTTATTGATCCTTACAATTTTATAAGAAAACATTATATTTTCAAATTTTATGTGCTGCATAATACATAGATATTTATAAAAAAACATTAAAAAATTTACAGGAAAAAAAAACATTTTTTTTTATTATTTTAAAGTTTTATAATTAAGCTATAATATAGAACACTAAACTTGGCTCGGATGGGTTGCTGGGAAGTCGAAGGTAGTAAATTACAGCCAAATATTTGCTTCTGATGTTTACCTGTGTGCTGCTTGCTGACGTTAGAAGCACCCCCACCCCCCTCTGTTTGATCCAAACTCTGCTCGTCCAGCAGGCTTGTTATCCCTAAATCAAATTTCACTTTCTAAGTCTAGATAAAATATCTTCATATTTATAAAGCTACAATATCAGTATTATCATATTATAATATAATCCTTATGTGTGGTATTAAAAATTTATTTGGAGTATTCTCTCACTTCATAACACTCAATATTTACGCTTGGACAACATAATTATTTCCAACATCAATTTGTAGGTAGCAATTCCTCTTAAAACTTCACAATATAATTTTATAATAAATATTAACTCTATATCTTGACTATAAATTAAATTAATTATAACGAGGTAGAATTCTGTATAATTATATTTATTTATTTACAAATTATAACTAAATTTGTTGAAAAAAAAAAGAAAGTGGAATATGGATGCAGGAAAGTGATTATTTTTGTTTCTTTTTATCATAATTTAATTAAAATTGTTTTTTATTTTTTATTTTAATTAGTTAAATTGACAAAAAAACTTGTTATCTAGACATTATCAGTCTCAATTATTTAATTTATGGTGTTGATAAGATAAACTGTATTTTAAAATAAATATGTATGTGTTTGACACATGTATTGTTGCGTAAACAACGTCTAAATTTTTGTCCATAACTATTTTTGGCTTTAAGCTGGGTTATTATTTTTAACATTTTTTTTTCCTGAAACACTACGGTAGAGGGGGGGAAGAGAGCCCCCCCCCCCCCCAATACAATATTAAAAGATTGCTGCAGAAACATCAAAATAGCTTAATATAGTTACCTATAATCAGATTGATTGATTAATTTTTATTTTTTAATTTAATACTTATTACGAAAATTTGTGTTTAGGTTTTAATACACACTAAACATTTTATCATTTTAGTATACATATTCTTGCAGAGTCAAACAAAACCTTCAATAATATTTTTTAAATACGCAAGATGTAATGAAAGTATTCTAACGTTATTCAGAGTGCTCGATAACAAAATATTAGTTGATTTTGTTACTCTGAATGCAAAACTAAATATTTTAAAACTAAGCCAAGTTTGAAAATCTAAAATTAGACATTATTTCTATTTTAAGTATCTTATGTCAACAATAGATATACAATTTAAATGGGCTATTAAAACAATGTGATGAAGTTGATGGTTGATGCATGCTGTTAAATGCTTGGTGTATAGGTGAACTGTTTAATGATTAGTAAACAGAATTAAATTTGATGACTCCCAAATGAACCAGTTGGTTTAACATTGTATATTAAATGTTAACTACCTTTGCAATCTAGGCTGCATGTATTTTTAAAACGTAAATTTAACTTATGTAACGAATCTCTACATTTAAGTATACTTTCTTATTTCTTAAACTGGTATGCCCAAAGCACAATTGATTTGCTTTTATTCTCACATGCAAAATAAGTTTTTTCTTTAAATGATAGGTGAGATAAAGTCAATTAAAGACCAATCATGAACCAAAGTAAATAACTTTTATTAAGAACAAAATCGAATAAATTTTGCTGATTTTTATTCCTATTTAATTTTTTTACAATTGCACATTTTAAAAAATTTATAGCAATTTTTTTTAATAAGTTTAGCAAAATAATAATAAATTTTATGCAAAGCATGAAAGTAAAATTATGAAAATGTTGTATTTTATAATTATGAATTAATTTAACCTATACTATTTACTCATACTATTTAGTTGATTTTCTTTGGTTCAATAAAATAAATAAAAAAAAAATGACACTTTAGCAGTACATGCAAAATATTTCCAAGCATACGTCCATGTTTAAAAATTATAGAGTTTAACATTGATACAGCCATTCACTGTCGTTCAGGAAACCCCGCATGTCGTATAGCCTTGCACAAAATTACCCTTACAAACAAGTTGAAAATACTTTGCTTATATTTTAATAAAATCAATGTTTTCATGCTCTCAAATTATTTACAAAATAAAAGCTTAACCATTTTTTTTTTTTTTTTTTTTTTTTTTACATTTTGTAAAGAACACTTACAATGCATTACAATACACACCCACACCACATGTGATACTAAATTAAATTATTGACTTCCCTTGTTACTTGCCATCGCCATATCTCCAATGTTACTTCTACAAATCATTCATAACTGCCTTTTTCGGTCGTAACTGCCCATTAATATAACCCCTACAATCCGAGCATTATTGCCAGGGTATTGTCTCGCCTTCTTCATAGAATAGTTCCATTGATCATAGGGGATCAATATTCAATTTAATCCCATCACATTGTTCTAAAAATACAGTATAATTTTAACCATACCTCTGTTATATATTATAAACAAGAATTTTTCTATACATATTAATAATAGTATAAATTCCATTTAATCAATGGATAATAGTAGTGATTTGTATTTAATTAATTACAAAGCTTTGTGATTGTCGTCACTTGAGTCTGAGAGATGATCAAATTGGCAGTGCTGCTTGGCCCGTACGACCAGGCCAAGGGCCACTTACAGCGATAGCAGTGGGCCAGCCCGCTCGCTCGGCACTTGCGGGGCTGCGGTCGCGTTCACCGAACCTCCACACGCTCGACCGGCCTGCCTGGTAGCGAACTTGTAGGCGGGTGTGACGTCACCGTGTGATTGGCAAAACCGCACTCTACCTGCCGGCGAAGTTGTCACACCTGAGGACCCTCTCTCTCTCTTCACTAACGACTTTTCTCAACTCCACTCATTAAAGAGCATACATTGTTATATATTATAGTAAAGGAGCTAGGCTTCTATGATGATATCAAAAGCATCTAGAATAGAGACTTGTTTTTAAATAATTAATATTGTATGCATTACTTTTACTATAATAAACCAAGTTATGCTGTTCTTTTGAAGTCTTTATATTTCATTTTATTCATAAACTATAGAACAAACATAATTATAATATAACCTAATTTTTTAACTATTTTCATTTATAACTTAAGAATTATATATATGAACAAAATATATATCATTACTATATTATAATATTATAGTCTATAAGTGTAATGCTAAAACGTATTTTTTTTTAATTTTTTTCGCAGTACGAGTATATTTTAAAATAAAAAATTATCACATTGAACATTCAAAATGCGTAGAGCTTTCCCATGTATTTTGAAAATTCACTTCTATCTATGTTTAACCATAAATTATTCTCTATGAAGTCTATGATACTCCATGAATGAAGTTAGTACCTTCCCTGTTGTTTGCTAGCATAATCACGTACTGTCTATAAAAACGTTGCTTTTTTTTTACCTCTTTCAAAATTTTAAGCTTGCAAATCTTCGTCTGTTCAAACTCCAGCAGGCAGAATAACGTTCGAGATGCCACAAAGTGTATCAACAACTCTTCTTGAACCTCTCATATTTGCAAAAATCCTTGCAGAGACATGTTTCCAAATGCCAAGGACCAATTTGGCTATTAATATATGGTAATACAGTATACCGATTACGATTCATTGGAATATGAAATGCTCTTGACAGAGACAGAAAAAGAATAGGTGAGAGGACGCATGAAGAAAATAAATATGGGAGAGGTGATATGTAGTAATGATGAGTGAGTTTTTCCGCTACATGAGAGACTTAAATAGTTCTTCATGTTGATATTGTTAACGTTCTCACATATATAATATATAATATATATATATTATATATTATATATAATATATATATATATATATAATAATATATTATATTATATATATATTATATATATATATATTCCTCTTAAAAGTAACCACAACATAGTTTCTAATTGTTATCTAATACCACAGCAAGAATCGTGGATTGCAACTTCTCACTAACGCCACTTGTAAGACGAGGTGACACTAAACTCGTGATTTCCATAAAAAATTAACGTTCTGAGCCAGCAGCAGGATAGTCTTTAAAGGTATACAGGCCTCAAATTACAAATTAGACAGACATTAAGTGTTGCTCAAGTTTATAATCAACATTCGTATTATTTTTACCTGCGCGCGGTGCGTCTGTGCGAAGTCGCGCTGTAAAGAAAGTCCTTGCTGACGTCACAACTCACAGCTAGCATAGATTAGCATTGAGTTGTGACGTCATCAAGGACTTCGTGACGTCATCAAGGACTAAATTTCTTACTTTGAACTGCGACTTCGCACGGATGCATCACGCGTGGAAAAAAATGATGCGAATGTTGATTATATACACTCTAAACCCACTTGGTGACTGTCTAATTTGTAATTTGAGGCCTGTATGCCTTTAATATATCATGTCCTGTCATTCTCAACAGCTCATGGAGCTCCATTCTCCGCCTTAATTATTGTATTGATTATGATTTCTTTATAAACGATAATTTTAATGATATCGCAGCATAAAATCGGAACTGTTTTACATTTTAATTTTTTTAATTTTAAATGAGCGTCTTAATCGAAACAAAAGTATAAAATACAATACGAATTGTTAAAAAAATCAATCAAATATTATAACATTATTTTTTCATACTATAACTTTTACTACTTTTAACGATACACAAATTATATTTATGAATAAAAAATAAATACGAATTTTTTATCATTATTTCATTACTTAAATACCGCATATGATTTTGAGTAACAATACACTTACTATAAAAATATAAGAATTAGCATATTATAATAAAATTTTCGTAATAAAATTATCCTGGTTTTACTATGACTAAAAGGAATTTTATTCTGACCACTACTTATAGAAGAGCTATTTTACTAAAACATTCTTGATTTGCATAGTACATTAGTCTGAGCACTCTGATTCTTATTATCTTAATACTCCATAATTCTGACACCAAGAATTAACTAGACGAGGAATGTAAATTAAATTCTTGGCGTCATACGAGCTCTCTGGCTGCTTCAGTATTGACACACGTACTATAATACACGTAGGATGCCTTGTCAAACCTCAAACCTCCTCAATATGGAGAGCTGTTTTGTGTAGTCTGTCTTTTTTTTTTTATCAAGTGCTTTTGACACCTTTGATCAACTTTAGATGCTCTCTCCTTCCTACATAGAAGTGCATGTCAAGTAAATATTAACAAACATCTTATTCACATAAACCTGTTACATTTTAACATAAATGCAAAAAAGAGCATCGTTTGAAAAAATATAGTCATTTCAAACATATTCATGGATAAAACTAACTTTTTAAACTTAAAAATAAACACGTTTAAAAATATTGTATTACAAACATGCCTTTTGAGAGTAGGAAATTATTAATAATAAAAAAATACATAGTAAAAAGTTCATGAATTCGTGGAATTTTTAATTATTTATAGTAGCCGAGAGAATTGGACATTATATATGTATTATTAAAAAAATAAACCTCATCGTGTGTTGTACTTTTTTTTTTGTTTGTTTTTTGTAACTAGTGATTAAAATTATTCATGAAGTTTAGATTATGTATTAATGTAATATAGATGTCTATATATAAGAGAGAGAGAGAGAGAGAGAGAGAGAGAGAGAGAGAGAGAGAGAGAGAGAGAGAGAGAGACCGAGCATGATGCAACTTCCGTACAAATGGTTTTTCGACAAACACGAGAGTAGTACACACTACACGTTGTAGGTTCCAGTGAGCGTTCTCTCGTAATCAATGCAATATGTCGGTAGTCATCTGGCAAAACCGGTCAAGTGGCGAAATTTTCGATATGCGTTTTTTTGCATAGTGCTGTACATTCCATTGAATCCTATGATATTCTAGAAGCATTTTGTCATCTGAACAATGCAACTATTTTTTTTTAATATTTAAGGGCAAAAATATCAAGATTTTTGAAAATATTTTTCTCATAGTCGAGTCTGGCAAAACCGGACAAGTGGTTGAAAAAAGTTCATCATGAATCTGGCAAAAGCGGACAAGTGGTTTAAAAAGCTGTCTCATGAATCTGGCAAAACCGGATATCTGGCTCTAATCTTGTTACAAATATAATTGAAGATTTTTAATTTTTATTAATTTAAAATTATTTAGTTTTAATACTGATTATTATAGACTATAAGAGATAATTATTTTTTATGAATTCAGGGACCTGATGCACGCGTTTTTTTCATATATCCGAGATGCGGATCCGGAAGCAAATTTATTTTCCATGCATCTGGGATGCACATCCGGATGCATTAATTTTTCCCGTGCATCTGGGATGCACGGATGCGGATGCAAGCCCATTTTTGCGCATTCGTGTGCATCTTGCATCTGCATCTGATCTTTGGTTTTTATAATAGACTTTGTTTCTTGCAATTTTAAACGACAAGTGGCAAATAAATTTAAAAAAAAAAATGCCTTCTGTTAAAGATTTATTTAGAGGCCGTTAGAAAAAAACCTGATAAAAAAATAGAAAAAAAAGTGTTAAATGGATGCAAATTTATTTTTCGTGCATCCGTATCCGTGGATGCGCATCCGGATGCAAATTTATTTTTCATGCATCTGGGATGCGCATCCGGATGCATTCATTTTTCCCCGGGCATCTGGGATGCGCATCCGGATGCATTCATTTTTTCCTGTGCATCTGGGATGCACGGATGCGGATGAAAGCCCATTTTTGCGCATCCTTGTGCATCTTGCATCCGCATCCGATCCCTGTAATTTTTATGATTTTCAAATAATAATTAATTAATTATAAAAGAAGAGTGTAGCAAATATGTAGGTCGAGCGTGGCGCAGTGCATTGATTCAACCGGTTCTCGTTAGAGCACCGAAGTCAGGCTGCGTCGCACGTGGTTAGTACTTGGATGGGTGACCGTTTTAAGTAGAAATTACGCTACTCGGTAAACTCTTCTCGCTTTCCCCCCACTGCAGTGATGCACTTGTGTGTGGTTTCCCAGGCTTTGGACATCACTTTGGTCCATTGATAAAAAGTAGAGGTGTCCGTCCAGACTGAGGTTTTCCACGATTCCTTCAGTCTCACCTCAGTAAATGCTGGGATATATGCGTAGCAAGCCATGGGCCGCCATCCTTTTCCTACTTTATCCCTACCCATTACCCCGCCGCGAGCTGTAAGCTCTTAGGGGTGTGTCCTTGTAGTAAAAAAAAAAAAAAAAATTGAAAAAAAATAATAATAAAATAAAGAAGAAGCAATTTTTTAATCAAACCCCCGTATTTGGTTATATTTTACTTCTATTTATTAATTAATCTAATTACATACTACTTTGAATCCCCGAACCCTAACTTAACGTAAGCATTTCGCGGGCTCTTCTGGAACGATGGCTGCCACGGCCTTAAAGTAAAGTGCTCGCCAGAAAAAAAAAGTTGAGTTAGTATTTTCTAAAAATAGTTCAAGTAGTCCTCCATATCAAACCAAAATTCAAAAAATTCTATCTCAAATAGGTTTGCCAGTAAAAAATTCCAAAGTCAGAGTGAACGCGTTGCTTAACATGGGGCCTTACCTGACAAAAACCCTCGAATATCTCGAAAAAATAAACCGTTAGATGGTATGAAAAAAATATAGTAATGTTCTATGACCCAAGCTTTAAAAAAGAACCAATTAAAAAAATTCTCTCGAATCCATTTTTCCGTAAAAAATTCAAGAAAATCTATCATGTTAATTCCCATAAGATTTTTTATTATTTTTTTACGGAAAAATGGATTCGAGAGAATTTTTTTTAATCGGTTTTTGGTTAAAGCTTGGGTCATAGAACATTACTATGTTTTTTTCATATACCATCTAACGGTGTATTTTTTCGAGATATTCGAGGGTTTTTGTCAGTTTAGGCCCCATGTTAAGCAACGCGTTCACTCTGACTTTGGAATTTTTTTCTTGCAAACCTATTTGAGATAGAATTTTTTTAATTTTGGTTTGATATGGAGGACTACTTGAACCATTTTTAGAAAATACTAACTCAACGTTTTTTCCTGGCGCGCACTTTACTTTAATTGCAATTATTCCCGGAATTTACCTGTGATTGAGGGAAACGTGGAAACCTCAGACAGGATGGTCGCTAGAGCTTTTGTCAATGAATCGGAAGTGCAATGGTCCAAAGCCAGGGGAACCACATAGTGGAAAAGCGCAATGATTTACCCCTGGGTGGATAATGCATTTTTTGTTGAAAATGGTCACTCATCCAACTGCTAACCACGCTCGGCGTTGCTTGACTTCAGTGATCTGACGATACCTGGTCAAGCGCACTGCATCATACCTCCCACATAGTCAAACTTGTTATTTTTGTGTAGATAAACTTTTTTTGAACCTACAATACCCACTTAATGAGTATATTATTTTAATTTATAATTTAAGTGCATGTTGTACATTGGTATATAAAGAATTTTATTGCGTAATAATGTTCAAAAGCGCTAGTAATTTATTATCTTACAAAGCATAATCGTTATAAATTATAATGCTACCGTTAAGAAGCACAACAATTAAGCTTCAATTTCAAGTGATGATTATTATACGCAATTATTATTTTGTATAATATTATTTTTTATGTAGATTAAAATCCAGTTGCTCAATATAATAAAATAGTAATTTAATTGTTAACTTATTTTATAATGTTAAATTTAAAAAATCCTGAATTTGAGTCTGGCAAAAGCGGATAACTGGTGGAAAAAAAGCTAATTGCAGTCTGGCAAAACCGGCCAAGTGGCTACAAATTCCTGAATCTGAGTCTGGCAAAATCGGCTATCTGGCTAATTTTGGGACATTTTATTTTTTCCTGAATTAATTATTAATTGTATTGAATTTCTAATTTCACTACAAGCTACATTCGTAATTAAGTGATACCACAAAAAAAAATCATAAAAATCAGTAAAAAAACAAATATTTTATGAATTTTTAAACGCTCAAAAAAGTGTTTTTTGGCTCTCCTGTAAAGTTTCTAAAAAGCCAGTTGACCGGTTTTGCCAGATGACTACCGATGTGTTCTATATTATCGCATTAATTATTGAACTTCACTACTCTACACTGGGAGAAGTGACACTCCAATTTTTTCCCGCGCGCTGGTATTTCTGAACAGGTCAAAATGAAATGAAATGAAATGAAAATGAAATGAATTTAAAATGAAATGAACATTTTTTTTTCGTCTAGAAATACAGACTGCTTGATGTTCTTTTTTTTTAATTACTTTATAATTTTCTCTCTATATATGTAAAACCATAAATATTATTTTCTTCAAAAGAATCAATATATATTTGATTGTATTATTTTTAAAAATAAATACAATTGTTAAAGTACAAGAATCATATATAATATATATTTTATAAATAAAAATATATTTGTAATATCGATGGCGGTCAGTGGAAAAGTGCTCGTAGGATTTACCTCGAGGAGAGAGGACTCTATATCTTTAGATTACATTTATTAGTGAATGAGAGGGTTGTGTTGCTGCACCTTTACAACGACTCTCATCTATATGCACTTTCTTTATACTTGAAAATTTAGAAAATTTTCACCATTTATAAATATTATTTTGGATATAAAAACATATAAAAGTATTTTCATTATTTTTTTTTAATAAATATTGCATCATATTTTTACTTAGTGTGAGATGATATTATCAAGGAAGAAGGTAGGGGAATTTAAAAGACTGCATTGACAAAAATACACCACATCAGTGTGTAGGATCCTAACTAAACACCACATCAATGCAATAACTTCGTAGTTGCTGTTTTATACTCGAGGAGCGCTACAGTCAACACCGTATTAACATGACGTACGACGCATTTTTCTGGGAAATTATTTAACAAAAATTTCATTAAAAAAATTTCGTTGTTTTATTTCAACTTAACGAGATGCTAAATTTTGTTTGAAAAATATCCTTTACTACAATGTTTGATTATTTATATGAAGTCCACTATGGTACACACCATGTGGGATGTGTTGTGGGGCGGATCCAGCACGCGGCTCTAGGGAGGAGGGGGGGGGGATGTTCTATCCCGCAATGTTGAATTGGGGTGGGAGGAGGGGGCGACGGGTGGGGGGTGGGAAACCTTCAATGTATTTTGGGGCCTTTTGGGAGGGACGACCCCCCCCTCCCCCCTGGATTCGCGCCTGGATGTGCTGGTCATTATAAACATGAGAGACCTAAAACCTTTCTGCTTGTGATATTATTAGATTTATTTTAGCATAAAAACAACAAGTAAAACCAAATTAACTATATACTGAATTATATACTCATATAAAATCATCAGAGTGAATATACAAGAACAGATTTATATGCACCGAGGATTAAGTTTAATTTATAGCTTAAAGTTTTAAGTCACTTTCATGAGAGAGACTGGACTTAAAACTTTTAGTTTGATGTGTAGTCCTTTAAACAGCGTTAAGTGTTGCTTTTGACTAATCTTAATGATTTAGATTGTAGTACATTCTACAGCTTATGTTTTAGTGTAGTAAGTTTGAGAACAGGGATTTCACTGAAATATATATCTTGTAGTTTACGCATTTAGTTAAGCTACGAATAGCTCGTTTACTCACGTTGGCTCTTACATAATCCACGTTTAAAGACGAAACTGTGATTAATATAATGTCTCAAAAACTATAGGATTATTCATGTCTATTGGTCCCATGAAGCCATGACAGTAATTGTAAAATATAGTAAATTGTTAGAGCAGGAGGTTAAATGACGCAACGGCTGCACATGATTGATTTATTTGCTTTGATTTTGACTCGGTTAAATAATTTCTTCATTAAACTTCATTTAAAGTTTTTCTATTAAAATTTAGTACAATGAATGACTGTTAACTTTTTACAAGTCTAAAATTTTAATGATTTTTTAAGCCGTATTAAAAGAACCACATGCTGCACTGTGTAAATTTAGTTTTTACATCTTAAAAAGTATTTAATCATAATTATTTTTAAGGTTTCTTTTCTCTGTATTATTAATTAAAAACTTGTATTTAAGAAGAGAGAGAGAGAGCGAGAGCGAGAGAGAGAGAGAGAGAGAGAGAGAGAGAGAGAGAGAGAGAGAGAGAGAGAGAGAGAGAGAGAGAGAGAGAGAGAGAAGAGAGAGAGAGAGAGAGAGAGAGGAGAGAGAGAGAAGAGAGAGAGAGAGAGAGAGAGAGAGAGATAGAGAGAGAGAGAGAGAAGAGAGAGAGAGGCAGAGAGAAAGAGAGATGTATATATTTTACAGAACTTGATTTTTCATAATTTTAAATTAACTTAAAAAGATATTTATTGTGAATAAGTTTTCACAATTTTTTTGAAACCTTTTAACTTAATATTTTACAACCTACAACAAAATAGTAACGAGTTATTATTATTTAAAATTACGACAACCCACAACAAAATACTAATTGAGTTTTAAACTTTTTTTTTTGTTTTTTCTTCTCATTCTATGTAAGGAAGGAAATTTTTTTTTATTTGATTTTGCCTCCCTAACGTTTTGATTCGTTAAATCCAATCAGTTTTCACCAATCAACAGGCGTTATGTATCGTGCAGCAAAACTTTTGCAATGAGCCGTGCTATACTAAACTTGATCCCCGGCAATGTATAGCCTCCATATTATAGAACGGAGCATTCTTCTCGACTCGTGTTGCTTCAGGATATTATGATGGTAAAGCTATCGATTTCTCTGCTAAAAACAAAAATTTATAAACTTTTATTTTTAGTCAGAGTTTATTCTATTTCAACATTCAGTGCAATGGTTCAGCAGCAAACAAGGGGCCTATTAGTGTAATAATAAATACATCATGCATGCCTTGACTTTTTCATAAACAAGACAAGACGCTGACATTTAAATTGCAATGTTTCTGCAGGGAAGTTACATAAAATTTTACTTGAAACTTTTCTTATTTAATTTTTAAAAAATATAATATAGTATATATATATATTTTTTTTTCGAAACTCTACGCATCTTAAATTTAATATTTTTCATTTTTATATCCCTCTATTTTTTTATATTTTCATGTCCTTTGAGACACCAATGAAGTTTGCCTAGATGAATTTATATTGTACTAAAAAATAAGGAAAAAAAAATCAAGCTACATTACATTGTAATAAAAAGTCGAGTTAAAAAATAATTCAATTTTGACATGAAATAAAATTGCTTAGAATGTACTTAAATTTTGTTTTGTACAGCAAAAGTGTGATATCAACAAATTGATGTACTGTACACTTCATTCGAATAAAAATTTCTGATCTGGCTATGCTTTAGCATGGCCGGAGCGGACATCTTTAAATGGAGTGTACTGTACACTAATATATAAGTAATGAACAAGACTTCAATCCATGGTATGCAATGTACAGTATAATTTTAGAGACACAATAACCAAGTTTAGTGCACTTGCCATATATTTTTTTTTATTGTTTAATCAATATTTTTATCTTATGAACTTGAATTATTGGTGTACGTCAAAAAGTAGAAAACTTTTATTTTTATGTCTGGATGTCTGAATTTTATGATAAAAATATTAATATTAAAAAGTCAGTGACCTATAGAAATGGAGGCTCTTATTTTTTAATTGCAGTATATTATTTATTAGGTGTATTTGATGTAATGACTTTAATTGATAATCTCTACGTTAAAAATTAAATAAATATCAAATATATTGTAAAACTGGTTGCATATCCCAATTCTATGCGAAGATTTAAAAAAAGCTGAAAAACAGTAATTTTTTATTGCTTTATATAAGAATAACAAAGAAAAAGGAAATATATTACACAGGCTATACATAAAATAAGAGTCGACTTCTGATCTTCAAATTGCATTTCGTTATAATTATGTCTTGATCCCATCCTAATTCAAATAGTAGACAATTCTCAGATACATGCAGCTATAAGGTGCAAAATTGGATTAGAGGCATCAAACCTGAGATGGTAGCTAAAAGACAAGTCCTCGGCAGGCTTAAAACAGAATGTGACATTTCTTCGGTTATTATATAAAGAAAATTAACGTGTTATTCCGCTCCTACAGTTAGTCAACCTGCAGCACAGAGCTGCTTAAGAATTTGCATACTTTAAGTAAAAAATTGTAGGAGAATTTTAGTATTTAACTATGTCAGGCTGAAAAATTAACATGGACGTTGCAAAATTCAAAATAGAGCTATCATAAATGACTGATTGCTGACTGTTGATAATGTTGATGTTAAATATCCATATTTAAAGTAAATGTAGAGATTTCAGCATTCAACTAAAAACGAAGCAGAAAATATCAGTGGAATAAAATATGCTGTTTTGTGGAATAATATGATAAATATATTCATCTTTACTGTTATTTTCTGGCTACAGTAAAATTTAGGGCATTTTTATTTACAATTAAGTGTATATAGTGATTTGAGCATTCAACTTAATATACAGCCAAGAATATAGCATTGGACTACAATATGCTGTAAAATACAATAAATAATATTTATTCTTCGTTATTGTTATTGCTACAGTAAAAATTAGGGCATCTTTATTTATATTCCAGCAATTTATCAACACACAGGGCTTGAATTGGCACACAATCCTCTCTTGTTATTTATAAGGAGCTGCTGTGGAAAGTGTGAAGAGAGAGGGCTTCAGAATTTCACCCCCGCCTAAAGCAAGCCTACTGAATTACCATAATTTCATATACAGAAGAGGGTTCTCGCTGTATGATGAGCAAGCCAACTAATTGTAAGTCCACACTGTGACTTCTTCTACTCAATCAAAAAACAATATGTACAAAGTTCATATACATATCTGAAAGTCTCTTTTTTAATAATATTAGTAACCATGAATGAGCAAGATTTAGACGAGAGTTATTTTGCATCCCATTGCATGCACATCTGGCCAATCTTTAAAGGAAGCTTTAAAGGTTATCTACATTTCTTCAGGCAGGGGTGAGCTGAGAAAAGTTGAAAAGTTTACCAATGAACGTCTTTTCCCCATCTCTAAAATTTGAATATATACGTGAGGATTGTAAAACGTTTATGGTGTTAATGAAAATGTAACGCCATATAATTACAATGAAGGATGTATATCATGTGTTTATAAGATATATATGATTGAATTTATGCGTTATTTTAAGATTATAATAATCTGTATCATTCTCATATTACATAATATATATGTAATTGTTGAAATTAGTTTTCCTTGTGGTTGAAGTGCTAAGGAAATGTTATCATTTAATTTGTAATGGCTTATTACTGCCACTGGCAGAGGGATAGGATACAATTGTATATATTATCAAAAATTAATTTGTTATCATAATTAGTAACTTATACAGTCATATCTCTCCCACTATTACATGTATTGTATTAAAGTAATTTATAAAGGACACTAATTCTGATTTCAAAACTTCTCAATAGCTGACATATGATTTTCTGCCTTTTGTCATTTAATTTTTTAAAGTAAGCATGTATATTATAGAGTGCAATAAAATTCAGCTAAAAAAAATATAAGTTTCACTTTTATTTCAAAATGTTTAAGTTAAAAAAATCAAACTGCATTCTGTGGAAATAGGTATTAAGCATTTTGCATTTTCTTTTAATATGTTCGTATTCCACGTTTGATTGTTATTTTAATTGAATCTCTCATGAAGAAAATATAATAACAAAATAATTCCCGTTGAGTTCTTCATTACGTAGCTCAACACTTGTACCCAAATGGACTTTTATTTAACACAATTATTTGTTCCGAGTTCAAACTCCATTAAAATTAAAATTTCAACTTCGGTGTTTAATTCAGTATTGACAAACTTGTGTGCTGTTTCCTTATATGGATATTTTATTGAAAGATTAGAGTCTTTTTTTTTCCTTAATGTCACTTCTTCAGTAAACAATTTATGTTGAACAATAACTGTGAATTTAGATACATAATTACTTTGTAAACGTAAAACTTAAAATGTCTTAATTATCTTCCTTATTCTAATTATGACAATAAATTAATTGGACTTGATTGACATAAAATGCTGTAATGCTTCATCACATTAATATAGAATTTCAGTAGTTAATTCCTATAAAGTACCTGTCAAGCTTTTTTTAATTTAAATCCTTCTTACTGAATATATAATTATGATTAATAGTTTCAAACATGTATAAGCATGTGTGACATCATATGTGTAAAGTCCCAGAATGTTATCACATGGTTGGGTAACTAAAATAGTATATTCTATGTGTGTATGCCGCTCGCTTGGGTGATGGTGTTAGTAGAGATAGGTGGAATATATATTATATGAGACTTAGAACCATGCAGGGTGCGGCAAACCAGTAGCAGAGAGAAAACAAGGAGGCGTCTTTTGCTACACGAAGTATGAATAAACCAAGGCAATGTCCATGTGAGAGTGAGAGGGATAGAGAGAGTTTAGAGGCGTATAAGAAGAAAACGTCCGAAGTCGTTACCACCATCGCCTGGGTCTCTGCAGCTACAAGAGAGGGTCACTCCGGCTTACTAGCTGAGCTTCTATACCTATTAACCCAGTCCCCCTACTTCTAACACGGAACAGAGCACCCCCTTCTTGCGCACTGAACTAATTGCATCGTATTTGCACCACTCTCACATGCAGCATCTACCGTAGTATCTATAACATATATAACTGCTGCTAGCCAAGTTTCTTCATATTTTATCTCTTTATATACTAAGAATTCGATACTTTTTCTCTCTTTTCTTTCTTTGAAACCTCTTGTGAATTCCCAGAGAAAACATTTGCAACAGCAAAATTGATGTTCTTATACTATACTTTTTATTTTCTTCTTTACAGAATTACACAGCTTGTATATTACGATATACATATATGAGAATTAATGTTTTATGTATGACTTAGCTAAATCTTTGATTTATACCCAAGAAAATATTTTTTGATGTTTTTCTACGTTTATGATATTCTCATAAATTTTATTTATTATGTTTAAGTCCAATTCAGCATTATAAGTTATATTTTCATCATAAGTAGCCTGTTGCAATAAAAACATAATCAAATATTACACAACATATTATACATGTATGCTTCATTAATTTGCATTTACTTATATTTTTAATTTAAAAAAATTGATGTACATTTAAATTTTCTTTGTGATAAAAAAAAAAAAAAATGAAGAGCAAAATCAAATCAGCACATTTTTCTTAAAAACTCTTGGCATATTTCTAGAGTGCAAATTGAATTTCAGTTTTTTTTTCTTAACAAAATAATTATCCTGAAAATGTTAAGTCTAAAATTATTATTGAGTTAATGACAAGAATCGAACAGTTTTATATTGAAGTACAGAGTACAGGCAACAATGGGTGCGATTCACGAAGCAGTTAAGCAGGTTTCTAACCACGTTTAGCTTTACCACGTTTAACTATACCTGTTTTACGTGTTAAACCACTGTATAATAGTTAAACGTGGTAAGCTAAACGTGGTTAAAAGCTTGGATAACTCTTTCGTGACTCGCCCCCAATAGTACAGATCAAGAGTATTTTTTTTCCATTATAATGAAACCAATGCAAAATATAAATGATGCAAATAAACCATAACAAATTTAAAATTTATAAATAGTTTAAACGTGTGATTATTCAGATGGTAGGCGATGAAATTAGTAAATGTATTTAGAGGCTACAAAGGTAAACAAAGTGTCATGGTAAACTACACTAAACGTGGCGTGTATGAAACGTTTATGACTAAGCACACATGAGTGATGGAACAACAATTACGATACAAAAGCTCATGCAGCATCTACTTCAATGTTCATAAAGTATTACATGAACCACTGCATGCATTGACTATAATTTACATCTTAACTAGAACGAACAAAAAATATATATACTATAAAGTACAAAAGCTTTATAAATGTAATTAACCTACATTAAAGTATTAAATATGTAAATTATACTTAAATTATAAAACAACTTTTTATATGTCTTTATTACATTTTTTTCTTCTCTTTTTTTTAATATGACTTAAAGTTTAAGTTATAATTAAATAATTTAGTGCTTAGAAAAAAAAAGTCTTCTTTGTGTAATAAATTAATCAGAAAATCATTTTGTGTGTCCAATTCACAATGTTCATGTTTGCGCAGCTCATGAATACATTTTGCATGACCTAATGGCTTCTTTACACGCAGCTGCTCCAATGTCTGCAGAATAAATTGTCACCTGGAGCTGTGTGTGGTGCCACATCAAATATATTCGGAGATAATGTATTCAAAAACAAATCAATATTTTATTTTGCTTACATTCTTAATATTATTGAAACTTTGTTGTTTTCCTCTAAGATCTCTTTTTCTCTATCTCTGTTTTTCTTTCATATAATAAAGAGAGAGAGAGAGAAAAAAAAATAGAAAATCAAGTCACGAAATGTTTTTCTCTGAAGCATTTTATTCGTTTTATCAATAATGTTTTAGAATCTCTTTTCATTTTTATATGTCATTTATTAATTAACTATTTTAAATAAATTTCCTTTATAATATATTAAAATAATACTGTCAAAAATTTATTTATTTATTTATTTATTTTTATTTTGGAACTTCTTTTTGGTTGTACAAGACAAACATATGTTCAAGTCAAAATTGGACAAAATACAACATAAATACATCAAACTTAAACACATTTACATAAGTTATTTAACACTATCAAACACAATCACTGACAATAATAATAAAAACAAAATACAAGCCAAAGTCACCATTAATACTGATAAATTTTAGTTTATATGGAACATATATATATACATACATATACACATATATACATACATACATATATACATATATATATACATATATACATACACACACATACACATACATACATACATACATATATATATATATATATCAGTCAATACAATGTATATGTAAATTTATAATTTTGTTTATTTTATAATCCTGATAATACTTTTTCAGACATTTTATTACTCTCAAAAGCTTTAATAGAGTAAAACTCTTTATTGATCAATACATTCTTTAATTTTGTGCGAAAAAGTTTACTGGTTTTTATTTCTTTCAAACATGCTGGTAAAAATTCATAAAATTTTGCAGTTTGATACATTGCACAGTTTTTGAAAAATTGAGTGTTATGTCTTTCAGTAACTACATTCGATTTATTCCTAGTATTATAGTCATGATAGCCATCATTCTGAACATAAAAATTTGGGTGATTTTTTTTGAATGAGGCACAATTTAAAATATAAATGCAAGGGACAGTTAACATTTTATTAGCCTTAAAATGTGAAACACACGACTGTCCTTTTGGTATTCTTAAAATCGTTCTAAGTGCTCTCTTTTGCAAAACAAAACATCGATTCAATAGTTCCGATTTACATCCCCAATTTATTATGCCATATGCCAAATGTGGATAAACATACGCATAATATATGGTTAGCAAGGTTTCATGAGATACATGATTCCTGATTGTATATAACATAAAATTGGCCGAATTTATCTTCTTACAAATCGCATTTACATGTAAAGACCAATCCAAACTTTCATTAATGTATAGACCAAGAAACTTAACAGACTCTGCTCTTTTAATTGTTTTTCCGGCTAATTGCAACAAATAACTATTCAAAGGGATTTGTCTAGGGGAATGAAATTGGATGTATTCGGTTTTAGTTGAATTTAGTATTAGCTTATTATTTGTACACCATGTATGTACCTCTTCAATAGTAAGTTTAATCTTACGAATTAATTCATCTTCGGCTTCTGCTGTGATTATAGCTGTAATATCATCAGCATACTTTACTAATACCGCATTAATACATTAATTCTTTTTGTTATCAAAAGTTAATTTAATTATATAGAAAGATATGAACTAATTTTATAATGGAATTGTAGGTTCTGTAATGTCTATCAACATTGACAAGTTTGTAGATTTAATGTTTGGAAATGTCTAAGTTCTGATGCGCCACTCCCTGAATGCACGTTGCTGCACGCTCGGGAATTACACTTCATTTCAAAACTATAAACCTCCATATTACGTGATGATAAATTTATATTAAAGAAGTATAATTTTAAAATCCTCTGTAGGTTTGAAATCTGACAAAGCGAGTGAATGTCCGAGTACAGTTGCGTGCGCGGGTGTGGCAGGTAGTAGCTTGCGTGACGTCACGTTAGACCCTCCCTTGCAGCTCTGCTGGAGTGCAGCCTCCACGTGACGTCACATTCGCAAGATGCGTCCAGACGATGTACAGACCTTGTCAAAAATAGTAGAATATTAAAATGGTTATATCGAGTCTTTGAATGTAAGACTGTAAAATCATAGAAAAAATTAGTACGTTGTAAAATACACCACTGGTGTTTAATAAATAAATATTATTAAAAATATGAAACTCAATTGCTTCCATTTGTTAAAAATTTATTTATGATTCACGTGTTATAATGAAAAAATATTTAACTCATATGGGACAGTGAAATTTAATTATCTACATGGTATGCATCGAAATGTCTAAAGTTTACATGAATCACTTTATAAATTTTGCAGTTTTCAGACTACATTCATACTATAACATATTGATGATAATTTAAAAAATAAGACACATGCTACTTAAAAGAAAGTGAGCTTGTTGTTGGAATAAATAAACAAACTACGTTTTTAACATACAAATTGTAGTATGTTTTTACATTTAAAATCGATAGTTCTTTGCTTCGTTCTTTCTTTCGTTAAGGTTCTCTTTCTTTTTCTTTGTACAGATTTCTTACATTCTGATTCACAAAACACTAAAACTTTTTAAATATGAACTAATTTTACATATTAAAAATTTGAAAACCGTCCTTAATAATATAATTTTTTTTTTATTATATATTAGATCGAATTTGTTTTGACTGATATTGTACAACATCAAATGACTTTAGGTTTTGTATCAATATTCTGGTATTCTGTGAGTTTTTGGCAATGTAGCTTTGGGTAGATAGCCCTCGTATAAATAATATGAGGCCATTTCCTCGGCGACACGGGGGACGAGGGACCAGCCAGGTAGGCTACCCGCCGTGCTTGTGTGCCGTCGACCCCCAGTGGGCTCGAGGGGAAAGGATAAGACGCGTCTTTTTACTGCCGTGTTCAAAGTGTCTCAGCGCCATCTCAGTCTCTAACAAACACGCAATTCCAATACACAAGCTTCACGTGTATATTTTTTTTATATATATAATGAAAAAATGTGTAACGATATCCATTACTTCTTAAACTTACTTGGGTATTTTCAAAATAAAATCTGCGAATGACGATAATTGTCATTAGAATATTTTGCTTTTTTTTATCTACGTTAGAGGGGGATCGTCTAAAAAACTTAAATTTGTTGTGCAGTACCAAACATCAGTTCTTTTAAATAACGTTAGAAAACAAAATTATTCCTTAAAGGTATACAGGCCTCAAATTACAAATTAGACAGACATTAAGTGTTGCTCAAGTTTATAATCAACATTCGTATTATTTTTACCTGCGCGCGGTGCGTCTGTGCGAAGTCGCGCTGTAAAGAAAGTCCTTGCTGACGTCACAACTCACAGCTGGCACCGATTAGCATTGAGTTGTGACGTCATCAAGGACTTCGTGACGTCATCAAGGACTAAATTTCTTACTTTGAACTGCGACTTCGCACGGATGCATCACGCGTGGAAAAAAATGATGCGAATGTTGATTATATACTCTAAACCCACTTGGTGACTGTCTAATTTGTATTTTGAGGCCTGTATGCCTTTAACCATATCTTTGTACGCAGCAGGCTTTATTGCATGTCCTACGCCTCACAGTCAGTACAACGTGAATATTATAATTCCTCTTTTCTGTTTGTAACCATCGTGACTCAAAATTTGGGGTGGCTCTACTCTTAGATTTCTCCCCTCTTGGAATAATGCAAATCTACATCTTTTTGAGCTGCAAATTTAGTAAAAATCAGGCAGGGGGTAAAGTTCATGCTGTTCACCGTTCATTTAATATTTTTTTGTTGGCTCTTCAACATCAATTATCAGGCATAAAAGATGAACTAACCACGGTTAGGGTCATTGATTTAGGCTGACATTAAACGTGGTTAGTGAGAAAACTGGGTATCTTCCTTCGTGAATCACGAACAATGTATATCTTTAAGTGCAAGGGTAGATTTGATCTCGAATTCCCTACTTCTAACTACCATTTTAACCAAATCTTTATTGCATGCATGAGGAAGTTTGAACATCATAAAGAATACCTAAAAATTATACACTACTATTGTACAATTTAATTTTTGATATATACATAACAATTATTATAAAATTAATAAAATTTACATATTATTATATAATAACAGAAATATTACAGTTTAAGTTAGTTTTAGTAGTTTTACGTGTACAAAAGAAATGTCTACGCATTAATTATAACATTGATTTTATGCAAAATTATTCAAATAATTTAGGTAAACAAAATGTATTATAGTGATTATAATATAAAATGCCTAGAATTAGAATTAAAATTTATGCAGCATAACATTTTGTCGGTTTTAAATGTTACACATGTTTGTCAGTTTATATAATATATAATAATTTGATGGGCTTAATTTTGTCACAACGCTCCATCAAATATCGGGGTCATGTCACGTCACATCACGAGCACCTGAGGGGGGAGGGGGGGGGAATTTGCTTGCTGCTGCTGTTGCGGTTAAATTGCACTTTGTGGCGTAGCGCGGCGCTCAGCCCCCATTGATCCTCCCTCCCAAGTTTACGAGGCGTGGCGTGAAATACAGTCGTGCCACGTGATTGCACATAAAACACACTGCGGTAAAGTGGCGCCATCCTAATATTGAGTAAACTCTTTTACCATACGACAACCATTTTTTTTTTTATTTCTTTAAAGGTTATAGTTTAAATCTTAATGTTCTCACTTATATCGATTCTTTATGCGTATTTGTCTAAAAAAAAAAAAAATAATAATATCAATATCATACTGTAAGTTTTATAATATTGTAATTTTTTTTCTTTACTCTCAAATAATATACTTTTAGTTTTATAGAACAAGATCACAAAAAATGATAAAGTCTTACATTTTTTTTTTTTTTTTTTTTTTCGTTTCATGTTATATTTTACCTGCATGACATCGAAAGAAGTTTTTTTTTGTTTTATATAACCTTTATATTCAAATTTTATTCATTTACTTTTTTTTTCTCTATCTAGTTTTACATTACTTTAATAATTATATGTATTATAAATACAGTACATAATATAAAACCATTAATTGTCATCATGCGCAAAACAAACTGTTATCAAAAGTTTCATACAGTTGTTTTCAAAGAGATAAAAGCATTACAAGCACTTGCATAATTATATTTTTTTTTTCATGTGGTTGCACATACATACTTGTTCTAAAAAGAGTGCTATTATCTCACTCAAATATTTGCTATATTTCTATACAAAACGTGAGATAGAACATTCGTTTCAGCTATCCACTAATTTACACCAAAAAATGTGAAGTTTTCTCAGTAATGAAACAGAACTCCATGTGGTGTATTTATAACTTATATTCACCACCAATCTTGGAATTATCATTATAATTTTACTACAAAATTTATTACAAATTCCACAAACTTTTTCAATAGACAAGGTAATAAAATGATTAATTTCCATATTACATTATAATAATTATAAAATCAATAAAAAAGTATTTAAAATTGATTTTAATCATTTAAAGTAAAGCATCACGTATACGATAAACGAAATTAATTATTGATGTCTGGTAATGAACGGATCGATTTTATTTTGGCACAAGTGGTGGTAAGAGTTGAGTACACACCAACCTACTCTCCTGGGGGTATTGTTGTGTACTCTGTACTCGCTTGTTAGTTACTCAGTGCGGGAAAATACAGACGGGACAAAACAATTGATTTTTCAGATTGCGCATTGTAAATGTGATTGTAAGGAAGGTCGATTTTATTTTTCTCACATAAGTAATGAGTCTCTAATATAATGGAAACACATACCGGGAAGTTAATACAAATTATTAATTCATTGACATTCTCTTCAGAAGAAGCAAGGGGTTGCTAGACTTTATTGCAAACCTGATTTTATTACTATGGGGATAGTCCTTTTAAAGAAAATCGCTTTGGAATTTTTTGGAACTCATTATTAGAAAAAAAATCACTTCAGGTTTATATCAATATTTGGTCGAAAGGAATAAAAAAAAGTACATAAATTAAATACAAATTGAAGTTTTTTTAAAAAATAAATTTAAAAAAACTTACAAAAACCTCTGCAATGCTGCAGTATACAATATTCTTAGAAAGGATTATATAAATCATATTTTTAAATCAGATATATTGATGCTAAATTGCAATGTGTACGTATAATAACAAAAAGTATATTATCCTTGTTGTCAGCATTACATTAATCTTAATCTTTATAGCGCTACTTTTCTTTTATGTTTTTATTTATGAATAAAAAAAAATGCACATAGATTGATTACAATATAGCGTGCATTTTGATGACTGTATATAAAAAAAGATGGAGTTAAACTACTTATATATTAAGCTGCCAGTGGGTGTTTTGACTCTATATTTAAGCGTGCGATAATATGTAAATTGTAAGGGAGGCCATCAGTTAATTCTTGAGGTTGTGCACAAACACGCCTGTCAAACCTGCCATTAGCAGGACCAACCCAGCAGTTAGCTCGTCGATTTGTCAGAATTAGGCCACTGTTAAATGAACTTGAGATACGCGTAAACGATTTCTCTACATGATTGAAGGATGTGTTGTAAAATAATATCATGAATAATAAAAGTAAAATGTTGTGTATTAAAAAGTGATTTTATTTGTATGAATAATATTTTAGATATTTTTATGAAATTGATTTTTTAGAAGAAAGAATATATTATATTGAAAGTAGAGCATTCACAATATATATATGCTTTGTAAATTATGTACGTTTTATATATTAAAATCACGCATTAGTTCTTCATGTAACTTCTCCTTTTAACCATAAGGTATTTTCTTCACCTAACTTGAACAATACAAATGTGTTAAATGCTTGGAATTTGCTAAGGGTTGCTTCTGAATTTGTTGTATGTTAATGACTGGCACAGCATGATGGGTGCTATACCTATGGAAAAGTAGAATGTGTCTACACACGAGCCTTATGAGATGACGTCATGAATGACGTTTGGCATCATGACTTGAGCATTGTGATGTTTTCGTCAATAAAGAGAAAATACCTAGAAATGTCCCTTCACTTCACAATAACAAACAAACTTCCTTCTTTTACGTCACGAGTCGATGCTTCGTCACTGGGAAGGCTAAGCGTGATGATATTCAATACATCGTCGCCACTGTTAGGACACTTTCAACTTCCCCATAGGTACAATCACTGCAAAAATTGTTTATTGTAATAACTAGAATAACTGGATATTAAAAAAAAAAAATGTCGATTTCGTAACAATGTTGGGAACGAACTACGCTTCTCACTAACCAGCTAACCACCTTTAGTGTCATTAAATTAGACTGACGCTAACCACGGTTAGTGAGAAAGCTGGATAACTCTTTCTTGAATCGCCATCTCCTTAAATAATAATTGTCTCAATTTTAATAAAATATGTACTTTGCTCAATGAATTTATTTTATTGATTATTTTAATTAAGTTGCATTACAACAATTACAGAAGTTTATAATATATTATTACTAGCAAAAACTGAAATAATAAATTACTTCTGATTGATCACACCTTGAGATTTGAAAGATTTAAAAAATTTCATTTAATTTTACAGAGGATGTTTAATTGGTCTCGCAATGATTATCCAATGTCACACGTCTTATGTTTGGTACTCATACTAAACAAACTTAATTTATCACATGCTCATTATATTAAGAGAAGAGCAGAAGATTATTGATTGTGCCACGATAATGTTGTAAAATCACGTAACTGTAGTAAGCCAATTATGGAGATTAGAGCCAACGAACATCATCAGCAGCTGACGGTGTCTTATGTGCTTTGATCAAACAATGACAGCTCCACCACCACAGAGTGTGCTTAGCATGGTCGAGTACCGCATGCTGAGCGGCGTGTTCCCGAACACAGCAACACGGTGCCAAGTGGCCGGGAGTGCTGCAAAATAGGCTCCACTAAAATGTTGTCTGTCCTACAGCATAGCTAGAGGAAAAATACGGAAAATGTTGTACGACATGATAATTTCCTGATGTTTCAGTACTTCAAACCGTCGTTATACTACAAATGATAACAACTACAGCGCTTGTCATATTTAAACATATTGGGTGCGATTCACGAAGCAGTTAGCCAGGTTTATAACCACGTTTACCTTAACCATGTTTATTCGTTTAACTATACCTGTTTTTACGTATTAAATCACCTGGTTAAACGTGGTTAAACTAAACGTGGTTAGAAACCTGGCTAACTGCTTCGTGAATCACGCCCATTTTCGTTATGTTTGCAACATTTTCAATCAGTAGGAAATATTTTGTACTAAAGTGCTCTGAATGACAGAGCTGAGCCGTAATCTCTCTGGAAATTACGAACAAGACCAGACATAAGTTGATCTTATGACCTAAATTTGTAAAACTATAGAACAATTTAAAATGAAATTAATACATCCAAATAATAAGTATTTGAGTTTTAATTTATTTGGTGTTTTCTTTCTATCAGTTATAATTAATTACACTGACGTGATGGAAATGTAAAAACTGAGATGATTCCTTGAAAATAAAGATGACGATACTGCCTACAATCTAATAAGCAAATTTAATAAATAATTCGATATATGATTTATAATGTATCCTAAAATATATATTTTATTTTTTATTTTATTTTAATTTGACTATTGGCGGTACAATACAGTAACAAACATTGTTACAATACAGCATTAGTCTTGTCAATTTAGGTATAAATACTAAAAAACAAACATCAAAACAAACACAACATTTATAGATCTGAAGTAAATATCAGACTCGTCAGAAGATACAAAAATATGTTTTATAAATATGAATCCATAAAATTTAGTGATGTGCTTATTATTTTAGGCTCCCTATACATATTATGCATATAATTTTATGAATAATTTTGAACTATTCTTAAACTCTTTTTAGGTATAGTAACAGAAACTTAAATTATATATATAATGTATATTATATGCTGATTATTAAATACAATTCTTTATGGGTCCTTTTCAAAACATATAATTCAAACGCAATCATGATGAAGGCACTCTCATAAAATAGTAAGTTACGTCGAATTATTATTATATTATTACTATATAATATTAGTAATAAATATAAGTATACAGTATGTATATATAAAAATATATATAAATAGATAACAAAAACCACGTTTCCCACCTAGGGGTAAATCGTTGTGCTTTTCCACTTTGTGGTTCCCCTGGCTTTGGACCATTGCACTTCCGGTTCATTGACAAAAGCTGTAGTGTTCATCCTGGCTGAGGTTTCCATGTTTCCCTCAGTTGCAGGCAAATGCCGGGATTGATTGCAAGGCCATGGCCGCACCCGTTCCGGAAGGGCCCGCAAAATGCTAAGTTAGGGTTTCGGAAAGTTCGGGGTTTCAAACTTAGTGAGTAATTAGTAAATAAGAAATACCCAATAGGGTTTGATAAAAAAAAATACATATTATAATATTATATAATAATACAAACAGAATCATTAATGATATTATATTGACAAAAGAAATTGACGTACATGCATAGAGTGCCATTGAGTTTAGTTTATAATGATATCTTTCTCTTTCTTATATATTTTCTTCGATTTATCATTGACTTAAAATAAAATACAATTGTGTTCACTGCATGGCTATATATAGATTGTAAAACCTCAGTGTTCTATACTATGGATCGCTATCACTATTACTCCTTATTACTTACTATTATATAGTATATTATTACATAAAAATCCTTTCTTGTACGATTTCAAGTAGCTAACTTCCAATGAGAAAGCTTAAACTATATGACGTCAGCACTCAATGGCTACCATATATTTATACGTTTTATAAAAGCAGGAGGTTTTCTCAGTTGATTAGCTTTAGCTCTGTTACAAGACTTGAACCCAAGACTATCATGATCTAAAATACACGTACATAGAACAATTGATGATGACAGTATTAACCTACATACCCCCCTTAAGATAAATGTCCTAACAAATTTAAACTTTAATCTATATACTGTAACAAAATGCACTTCGATGTCAAACTTTGTTTTAAGGTTTCTTTTACATAATTTTAATTTAATTTAAGGCCATCAACATCACTTCTTAACTTTTAAGTTTATCTTAATTTAATATACATTTCTAACTAACGAACTTCAAAGGAAACTTTATTGCTATCTTGTTGATACAATTTTGTAATTTTAATTTAATTAATAATTTAATTTATGGGTAATTAGCTTTATTCATTTGATATGTAAAATGTAATTAAAACTATACTTTTCAAAATTGTAATATTAATATTCAAATATACAAAGGCTTAATTAACTGTAAAATATCATAATAATATAATTAATAATATGAATGAGAAAATAAATTTATCTATTAAATTTTCGTTGACATAAATTATAAAAATTTTCGATTAAAAAATATCAAACATAATAATTATATTGATTAGAGAGGACTGTATTTTTATTTCAAACGTTCATTTGATACATACAATAGTCGAGGCTGTATTAAACAACATCATTATCAGATTATATTGTATAATGCTTTGTTATTATTCTCCTCATAACAATAGAAATCACGTTCTTTTGTTTCACATTATAAAGTTGAAACCGCTTAATTTAATCATTATCTCATAAGAGATTATCTCATATTCGTCTTTGAGAGACGAATGGTAATTTTTGTTATCAGATATTATTCATTGACAACAAAATGTTCTTCAAAGGTCATCAAGATTCATTACAAGGTTACATGTTAACATATTAGTTGAACGATCCTTGTTCTAATACTTAGCTCTTCTGTAACTTTGGACGAAATGTCAAAAATCTAAATAAAAACCACACAGTGCGCAGCCTCTTTAGAATTCTGCATTTCTTGTACTCCAAGTTCTAGTATAGTAAATAATACACGATAGTCTATCTTTCACCATTTGTACTATATCTTTTAAAATGGATTATAAATATCATAAAATTGTTTGTATATTATTTTTAATTTTTGCAAAACATTTTTGTTTAATAATCTTCATAGCTTTCTGGGCTAAGGCATCACTGAAATCTCTTATCCCCTAGAAAACCTTTTCATTACAGAAAAAAAAATCTTTTCTATACCAGGGCAAAAAAAAAATAATATTTTTAGAGACTATATTAAAACTAAAGTTTTTTTTTTTAACTTTCATCTTTTCAATAAATTCATTTTTTTTTTCTTTAACGAGATCAATGATGAAGAAAAAGTTGTTAGTGCTTTTGGTCTTTTTGTGTCTGGAGTAAAGTTTGCAGGGCACGTGAGGTGGAAACGCTAGGGGCGTGACCACACACGATGATGATTCCCAGTTGTCACTCCACTTGACGCCTCGCGATCCGACACAGAAAATAAAAAGCTTTGTGATCGTTAAATGGAAGACGAGTCATTATCCTAATTACGGTCCACGCAATCTTTAATGGCTTTCTAAAAATAAAAAAAAAAGTTAATCTGAATCTTTGTTAACAAAATTTGGCACATTTAATAAACTCTTTGAAATTTCCTTTTTGCTTCAAAAAATATTTTAGACTGAAAATAAAATATTTTTATAAAACATAAATTAAAGTAACAAAGATTTATGAATATACTTAAAACTGTAATACTAATATTTATTTGCATAATTATATTAAAATATAACAAGTACAGTAGAGCTCCAAACAAAGCTCTCTTTACTCCTGCACTATTTCTAGGCTCATTGTGGAGACCAGGTGAGCTTAAATTATTCGGTAATGAATGTAGAAAATAGATCTTTCACCTTACATGAAATTTGAAATCATTAACTCTTAACGAACTCGATTTACAGCGTCCATACGTCAGTCAGGGGTAACGAAAGATTTGTATTGAGGTATACCTTTTAATATTTAATTTTTATGTTGCGATGACGTTTCAAGATATTAAGTGACATCATACGTTGCTTAAGTTGTAACATTTATAACTCTGGTGTTAGTATACCTAGTTGTACTGTACGAAGTTCTGCTGTACATGAATTTTAATTATTCGGTAATTGATTTAGCAAATAGATCTTTCACCTCACATGAAATTTGAAATCATTAACTCTTAACAAAGTGGATTTACAGCGTCCATAAATCAGTCAGAGGTAACGAAAGATTTGTCTTTAGGTGTACCTTTTAATATTTAATTTTTATGTTGCGAGTTGTGATGACGTTTAAAGATATTAAATGCCATCATACGATGCGTCACTTGTAACATTTATAACTCTGGTGTTATTATACTTAGTTGTACTGTACGAAGTTCTGCTGTACATGAATTTTAATTATTCGGTAATTGATTAAGCAAATAGATCTTTCACCTCACATGAAATTTGAAATCATTAACTCTTAACGAACTCGATTTACAACGTCCATACATCAGTCAGGGGTAACGAAAGATATGTAATGAGGTATACCTATTAATATTTAATTTTTATGTTGCGATGACGTTTAAAGATTTTAAATGCCATCATACGTAGCGTAAGTTGTAAGATTTATAACTCTGGTGTTATTGCCAAAGTTTTAGGAAGCTCTGCTGTACATAAACTTCAATTATTCAGTAATTGATTTAGCAAATAGATCTTTCACAGTAAACTCATAATGAACTGAATTTACAGCGTCCATAAATCAGTCAGGGTTAACGAAAGATTTGTATTGAAGTGTACCTTTTATTATTTAATTTTTATGTTGCGATGACGTTTTAAGATATTAAGTGACGTCATACGTTGCGTCACTGGTAACATTTATAACTCTGGTGTTATTGCCAAAGTTGTAGGTAGCTCAGATGTGTTGATAATTACTGGAGAGGGTGTGGGGGAGGCACCAGCAGCAGCGCCTCTCAGTCCGAGGGTTGTTCGACTCCGGTACGCCGGTCCTGACGTAACGTCGTCCTCCGATAATACTCAAGAACTACAAACTAGACGTGTCCGTCGGAACTTGTGCAGTGCTTATGTCTCAGTGTCAAACTGTAATTAGTTTAATCTAAGATAAGTGAGTCTTTATTTTTATGTTTTAAATAATTTCAAAATTATTAATTTTCGTAAAATTAATTTGTATTTAAATTTGTGATATTATAATTCTATGTTTTATATTTACATGCATTTTCAATAATTAATAAAAATTTAAAGTAACTATTGATTTACATTTCTCTCCATTCAATCATTTTTATAAAAAATAATTTTTCATTTTTATGTTTTATATAAAGCTTCATTAAAAATTGCAATTTATTCTGCAGCACATATATCACAGACTATTAATAGTATTTTAAACTTTAAAAATAAAGCATATAAATTTAACACAATTTGTTATTTTTAGCTAAAACAAAAATATAGGGAACAGGGACATAAATTTTAAATGTATCCTTAAAGAGATTTGATAATTTCCAGATTATGATATTAGATAATTAATTAAAATTTTGATGACATTTGTTTTAGTATATAATATTATATATAGAGAGACTGATGAGATGTTTGTTATGGTTTATTTATGTGCAGCGTCGTTACACGCGCTGTGGGCTACATGCGTTGCTAAGGCGGCATACGTACAAACTTGGTTTATATAAGTTAATATAAACTTCATATGAGTTTGTTGACGTGGCATGAGTAGAGCGGACGTAGCTTGGTGGCATCAAGACTTGAAATTTCCAGCTCAGATTGGCACGAACCGACAAGACAGACTGTTGCTAACGAAGTGTCTTAGAGAAATTAAATTTACAAATTAAAGTAGTATTGTGAAATAAGTTCATTGTTTAAATTTGAAACTTATAACTGCTCAAAAAAATTGTGCTGTGAGTTAAAACATCGTAAGAATATTAATTTTGAAAACTTATTTTATTAAGAAACAATTTCAATATATTGTTAAAAGTTTATTGTTATTAAACATCTTATGTTTTCAATTTAGAATGAAAATATTCTGAGTGTTCTTGTTGTGCTATTTATCTTCAAAATTGGTACTACATATTCACTGAAAGTGCGTGGTAATAGTGAAGTTGGCTCTGTGTAATGGCGTGCCTGTGCTCCGAGGAGCGCATGCTGGCTTGCCTGGGATGGAATGAACCCTCTGATGACGTCACTGCTAATGAAGGTGATGAATAATGGCGTGAAATAAATTTATTATACTAAAACCCTTTTCCCTTCTAATATCCTTTAAACTAATTATATTCAAATTTACTTCTGACATTATTCATATATTAGAATATTAGCATGATGGATAAAATATGGTGCATATATTATAAATTTTAATATCTACATCTGAAACTTAATTAATTTGCAACCTTTGTGTCGAATTCAAGTTAAATGCTTACAAAGTATTTTTGTTTAAAAATATGTACGTCTTTTGCTATTAGTGCATGATATTATAATGATAGAGTTAAATACGTAGTAATTAACATTATTTTAATATTAAATTAAATAATTCTAATAGACTAATTATTTTGTGACTTGACTTGTAGGAGGGTATATTTGAATCAACAGTGAATGCAGGAGAATTTGTGAATGTTCAAACATGTCATGTCAAATACAACTATGAAGGAGCTCGTTTGATAGAAAACTGGAGTTCTTAGAAAGTATTCATATCAAGCAACTTTGCATTTCACAGCGTTTTGGAGCTTTAATGTACAATGATTATTTCAAGATGTTAAACTCTGAAGGAGGAGAACTATTATATTGTAAAAGAACACATCTAACAGTTCATGCCACACGCCGCTTCATGCTCATTAAAATAAGCACAAAGAAAAGATTTCGCATGATGTAAATAATAGGACATTTCATACATAATGTTAAATTATTATTATAAAATTTAATTAATTTATTATTACGAGTTAATGACAAATGATCTAAAAAAATATTTAATTAACATAACTTTTCAATCTTTTCTTATTAGTTATATGACTAACATTTAATGTAAAATAGATTTGCATAAAATTTTTATGCTGATAATGTTGCACTTAAATGTAAAATTAAGTCACATAGGATTAAATTAAGATGTGATTTGAATTTTAAAATAATAGATAAATTTTTACCTTGATAGAAGAAGATAAAAATTGGGGGGGGGATCTCTTTAGATGTGTATCTTTAGTACTGTTCTTTCCTTAATAGTACATAGGCTTTGCAGCATGAAATACGATACAAAGAAAATTACAATTCATTCTTGGAAGAAAAAATAATAACTACTAATGAACACGAGACAACAACACTTTCTTAGTCATGCAGAAATTTAATTATATAAAACACCAATCGTTTTCTAGTTTTCAATGCCTAAAAACTAAAAATAGGAGCTATTCCGAGATTTTTGTTTTAAGGGAAAAATTATTTTACCTTTATGTGAACACGCACACCTGCAGGTAAAGGTAGAAGATTCTTGACTTGATTTACGTAAAATATAAAGGTCTCCAAACTACATCTTGTATGAGAATATACAAAATAAAATATGCCCTTTTGACAGCTGCCACCAGAGATATACGAACAGAAAGCGTAATCTAGCTAAATATGCTTTAAAATTTAATGAAAAAAAAAAGTTTTACTACTTCAAAAGTTAACATCATCTTAAGAAATATATTTTTATTTTAAAACATGATTATGTAAAGCAAAAACAACAAATCTGGCAGTAAAACAAGCAGACAATTTTTTTACGATGTTTCTCTGTCGATGAACTATATAAATATACTATATCTTTCAGAATATTTTATCATTTTAGTATCATATGTAGAAGATGGTATTGTTTTGCAAAAATATTTAAATGTATGACACGTGCCCTGTTTTCTGTGTATAACAAACAAACCTCCTCAGTGTGGTGTGAGCTGCTAGATTAGCCAAGATGTAGAACACACCGGGCAATCAGTTGCAGTCTTTTCTATGTAAATTTCTAGCAAAACAAACTTCTTTACAGTTTTGTTTTCTCTCTTCTTATGTAAATCAATAGGTCGCAGATGCCAGATTTCTCAAACTGCCTTAACTTGTCTTCTCTTATGTACAGTCATATTTTTTTTGGGGGGGTTGAATTTTATAATAATTTATATATATTACAGAATAGATCGTAATACCATATATATTGATTTAAAAAAAAAACTATTGCTTGTATTGATGTAGAATAAATAAATATGCAAAAGAAAAGAAAAATGGTACACCAAGTTTACCCCACATGCAACTTCACTTGTTTTGTACGTGAAAACAAATGGATATTTATATAAATAAGTCTTAAGTAAAAAGTTTTTTTTTTAAAATATTGAATCAATGTTACTCTGTAGTTATGTGCTATAAAAAATATACATTCCATGTTAGTAATAAAATTTATTGGTTTAATTTTATTTTTGGTAATGTAATAAAAACGTACTTTTTATTCAATGGAATTTTTAATAATCTTTGCTGAAGTTATTAATGAAATACTAAATGTACACTCGTAACACCACAAACTTTACCTCTGCTTGTGAGCGTTGTCAGTCTATACATCATGGAGGCGTTGTGAATTTGAACTATTTTAGTATAAAGGATGGACTGATTCCCTTATAGTCTCTTAGAAGTGAAGTTCATGCTGTCCCGAGGTGTACACTTACCTTCACACTAAACTTAAAGAAATGCTGAATTCGTTTCAGTACTGTGCACATAATTTTATTCTTCTAATTTCATCTTAAATCCAGCACTTTTGACCAATAAAGTATTTCATCTAAGTATAAATTTGGTACTAAAAAAAAAAAAAAAAAAAAAAAAAAAAAAAAAAAATAGAGTATTTTTTCAGTACAAAATTTGTACTTATGTTATATATAAAGTACTTTATTGGTCAAAAGTGCTGGATGCTGCAAGATGAAATTAGAACAATTATGTACTGGCATAGAGTACTGAAACTAATTCAATATCTGATTTATCTGAATTGACATTAAAAAAAGTGTACTCGAAACATTTGAAATGCATTTACAAGTAAAAAATCAATAACTTACACGTGTCTTTAAGTCAAAATTTTATTTTAATTCATTATTTATATGACTTACAAAAAATATACTCTGCACCTTTTGTTTTGTCATGGTTTTCATTACGACAAACTCTACCTTCCATATCATAAGTTTTTTCTGTGAGTGTCTTCTCTCTGTTCTTTTTTGTTCTTGTGAAAAGGTCATACGTGTTCTGCATAAGTAATTTACACCGAGAGATTAAATTTTATGTCTTAAATTCTCTGTCTTCCACTCTCACTTAGCTGTACACGCTGCAGGCTCAACGTACGTAAAAACTGAGAACTACGTTTCCTGGCCTTCCTCATTAAAATTTGCCGCGTTGTCATAAGTCTCCGTGGTCATAAAATGTGGAACAAAATCTACAACCCCGCATCGTCTTAATTTTCACGACCCATCTCAACTACTTTTCAAAATTGCTTTATTTTAACCACTTTTTATAAAATAATTATATAATACATTAATTAATATCTTTATTTAATACCTCTATCATTATAAAATTTTACAGTATATCATTTAGTTTTTTAATTTTTTGTGTTAAATTCTAAAATTATATAAAATTATATAGCTGTTAATGCTTTTTAGCGATATTGATTGCACTTATATAAATAATGTGAATGAATAATACAAAATATCAATGTACTAGTAAGACATTGCAAAGTCTAATAGATTGTTTTCGTTACCATGCATGAATGTTGTAAAATTTATCGTGCACATTTTTATGAGTATATTAATTTTTTATATTTTACGACTATTTCACTGCCAGAAATTATGCTGATTCATATCAAAATGACCTAACTTCATTTCTCTGAAGTTATTAACGTTTCTGATTACATCTAATATAGGCACGTTGAATCTCGCCTAAGTGTACTTGCAGGTAAACATATTTATGCGAGGTTTATATAGATGCTAATCGGCATGCAGCTGCAGTAAACGACATACAGTATTAATAATTTTGACATTATTTTATCTCTGAATGTAAATAAATGAACAGATAAACAAACAGACAATTAAGTAAAATAAATAAATAAATAAATAAATAAATAAATAAATAAATAAATAAATAAATAAATAAATAAATAAATAAATAAATAAATAAATAAATAAATAAATAAATAAATAAATAAATAAATAAATAAATAAATAAATATAAATAAATAAATAGTATAAAAATAGCAACTTCTGTAAACACGCGGAGCATAAATTGATTGAAGAAAATATTGTGTAACACATAATGCTTTTATAACAAAATGCAATGTTGTAAATTATGTTCGGACGTCTAGCATGGTGCTCTATAGACTATTTTAATTACGGAACAAAGACACCCATAATTGGTGTTTATATAGGCAACGTGATTTATGTTATGTTCACAGTATGCTCTTCCTCCATACCTAGAAATCCTTTTAGTTCGAATGTACTGTACTTTAGTGTAATATAATTAGAGGGTGAAGGTAAGGCGGCCTTGGGGAGGGGAAGGGGGATTCTTCTTGTCCGTTCACCCCTCTCAACTTCCCCTTTACCCAGCAAGCCTAGCAGCCACCCTAAAACTACTAGCATAAACCTGTGCAGGAATCACATAGAAGACATGACGAAGAAACCTTTGAAATTGTTCACCACCCACTAAACTTTTACTTTAAGACGAATTTAATTCTTGACATATAAGTTATACTTTTATTTGCAGAACTGATAGACATATAATAGAGCATTTCTATTGATTCATAAAGACATAAGTTTTTTATCATAACAGGATTTTATATTATCAAATTCAATTAATTTTTATTATTCTTATTTTTTTTTTGAATTTTAGCTACGTCAGAGGTATACATGTATTTTTGGGAAAATTTCAAAGTTAAAAGAAAAAAAAAAGTTTTTGTTTTAAAAAAAATTAAATTCAACGAATATCAATTTTGTAATAAAATATTGATTAATAACTGTTTGAATTTAATTAAAATATTTTGTTCTGCGTAAAAAATTAAAAGTAACGTAAGATTTCAATGATCACATGGGGTAATCTTACGAACATTATGTGCCATATATATTCCCCTGTATAAGGTATAGGATTTCTACTTGGCAGTAAATCATGCAGCGTAAAGCTAACGTTAGCTTCAATGATATACTGCTTGCTACAGCAGGCTGACTTAAAGGCTCTGCCAGATTTTCCTAACATTTTCTTATGTATTCAAATGGACAATGGAAGCTTTTTGCTATAGGTATATACCCAACAAACAAAAAATATCTATATTTACGTTTTAAGTCAAACATTCGTTACTGTACTAAAAAATCTTTGTTAAAAAAAAAAGTTTTTCAGTTGTTAATTATCGTAATGAATTTTGAGAAACTTACAACATACAGTTGTGGTGTTGTGGTGGTTAAAAGCACTTACGTAATAATCAAACAGAAACCAACAATACAACCATTTCCTCTGTAAAGTAATTTCTTTAGAAGGCAAAGGTGTGTAGTTTAAGAGTACTAATATTTTTCTTTGTTTCATTATAACATCATAGTTAATAAGTTTGTTCAAACTTTAAAACACTGCATTGATATAGATTTTTTTTTAATATTATATACTCCACTATTTATATTAAAATTTACATATTGATGGAATTGCAAAAATAAATGTATTTTTTATGTCATTCCTTTTATTAACTTGAATAAAATTGGAATTTTGTGATTTCCATCTTTAATATTCTGATTGCATTATTGAATCACAAAAACTTATAGAAATTTTGAAATTATCTTCGTTTTCTTTAACCTTATGAATATAATTCTTTTATTTTTTTTTAGTACTAGTTTTAAAATGAACTGCTGTGGAGATTCGATTGGTTGGTGAAAATGAAATTTTCTTTATAAATTTACTTTTAGTGGTAGGAAGGAGAGGTATTGGGAATTTGGTTTCATGAATTTGAATACGAACCACATTTCGCCGCTCTCTTGCCAGACTCGAGGAGTGCCTGTGATGGAGCAATCACATCAAATTTAAGTACAGCCCAAATACAGTGGGAGGATCGAGCCACCATTATAGTGAATATGTTGCCTCGTGCTCCACTTTTAACTGGGATTATGTTGCTATAAATGAGAACACTATAAAGAAACTACTACTGTACCTAATGATATGGATATTTTATTTCATTAACTAAATGAAAACTTCATGTTTTTATGTATAAAACTTTTGTGGTTGAATTAATATTTTCATTTTTATAATGAAGTATAATTTAAAATAGTAATAATATAATTGGAATATTAGCTACTATACTTAAGGGACAGAAATAATTTTTTTTTCGTATTTCATCCTCTCTAAAAAAGTAAAGTTTTTCTAACATTATTTTGTTTTTTTAAATTATATTAACAAAAATTTAACATTTAATCCAACAAATAATGAAGTTCTTTATATCTTGATACCATTTTTAAAATAGGAGAATATTTTATACATATTTAAAAAAAAATGTATTATAAAATATATTGGCGATAGAATTTACCTTCCAATTCTTATTTAACATAAAAAATAAATCATAATAATGATAATACAGTTAAAAATTGCGGCAGAATAAATAATATTGAATGTTTCTATAATATATTATTATGTTTTTCGTACAAAATTTATTGGACAGCCGTGAGATACTGTATATTTGACAAAGTATCCTTAAACTTATACAATTTGCAATACTTAACTGTGCCTCTGGTTGCATACCTATATAACTTGCAGGGGCAAAGCAAATTCCTTGTTGCTGCATGGCTGAAGACGAGCATTAAAATTTTGTTTAAACGGAGCAGGTAACAATCCGATTGTTAGGAACCTTAACAAAGAAAAGTTACGTCAGATTTTGACGTCACAAGTGGCTCTCCTTTCAGAGAGGATTCAGAGCTTTTATAAAAGTAAATGTATAGCTTATATTTGTAAAGACTTTTGTAAAATAACAAACAAATAATAATATATAATGTAACTTATACCATCGTATCTGTTGTAACGCGTTGACTTAACTGTAGTATTTCTAAAGCTATACGAATGACCACTGAAACTTGTGTATGAATATATAGTAATTAATATATTATAGGTTATTAATATTGGTACATAAATGGCTGCATGAACGACCATCATGAAGAGGCGCATGTTAAGCTTATATTAATACACAATACAATTTTAAATACAATTTTTTATTTCAAGAAAATTTCCTCTTCATTCAAACAAATTGTGATTAAGTTTTCTTGTAAGGAAAAAATTTATACAATAATTAAAAAAATTGTATCGTGTAATACCGGCTTTAAACAAATACGTGACAGTGGCATTGAAAATATGGAACTTCTGCAATTTTCTGTCATGTTTGTTGCCATAAGACACGGAGAGATCTGATAATGACTTAATTAATAATCCATGTATATATACCCTAAATAAAAATAAATAAAAATGTATCAAATCTTATTATTAAATTATTAGTTTAATTTTAAAATAAAAACCTATATAGTTTGGATGACAACTAATAGATTTATTGTAAATTTAATTATTATTCCCACAAAACTTCTATGTTCAAAAATATAAGAAAAGAATAAGTATATATGATAATAATTCTTTAACTTTACCATAAAAGTCGAATATTTGAAAACATCATTGGTGACTTTTATTATCTTTACATATGAATGAGCGATAGCATTCCATTAAAATTTAATACGTACAAGAAAACTATCACTGTCATTTTTTTTTTCTCTTTTGCAATAAAAAGTAAAATTAAAAAAAAAGTTTCCATTATATCCTTCCGATAGCATAGTGTTCAAGTTGAACCTATCAACAATGAGCACCACTGACTATTGCGTGTGTTGTTTCAGACCGTAGTTTCCTGGTGGCGAACGCCCAACAAGGCCAGTGTCACATTATTTACTGCAGCGACGGCTTCAGCCGACTGTCGGGGTTCAGTCGGGCTGAGGTGATGCAGCGGCCCGCGGTTTGCGACTTCCTGCATGGCGCTCTCACCTCCCAACACGCAATCACGCACGTCAAAGACGCGCTGGCTGCAGGCGTGGAGAAGCACTTCGAGATCCTCTACTACAAGAAAGACGGTCAGTACAATGCTTGTCTCTTTCTGTCTCATCCAGATGACACTATAGATCGTTTGTCCTCTATTGTAAGAAGTTCTATTCTTTTTTTTTTTATCATCTGACGAGGCACATTTGATCAGAATCAGATACGACTGACCGTCATCCAACTACTTTGTCCTATTTTCACAAGATACGCACATTTTTTAAAGCAATGGTTGTATTTTTTAAAAAAAAAAAAAAAAAGAAAATAGAGTTAGTCATTAAAATTTCATATATAGTACATTAAATAATATATATAAAATATATAGAGAATATATTTTCTAATAGTTTTCTAAATTTTTAATATGTGACGCAAAGTGTATATGGTGGACACAAAGCATCATTTATCTGCTGTTTATAATTTTAGAGTACCGTAAAATTAGTTTTAAAAACTGGGGGATCTAACAGCTCGAATTAATTTGATATATATATATATATATATATATATATATATATTATATATATATATATATATATATTAAATAATATAAACTATAGACCGTGTCAATGAAGTTTACTTTATAAGCAAATTTTTTTAATAAATGTGTATATTAATATAATTGTATAGTTAATAAATGATTGAATGACTGATCAAACATCTGAAGATATTTTGTTTTGAATTGATAATATTAAATTTAGATATTTACTGAGTTTTATGATTTTTTCAAAAGAAGTTAAAATAACATAATTAAAATACGTAATTATTTGTAACAATTAAAAATATTTTTTCCATTGCATGCTATTTCAACTTATATTTTATATAAAGTACTTAATTAAATATGCAGTTTTTTTATGTGCATTTTTATAATATAATGCAACTTATTATAACTTGTTCCAATTACAGGATCATAACTCTTTTATAATCGCAGGCTGCACTTCTGTGGCATAGATTGCCTGTAGCAGTTTAGCTCGTAAAAACTAGTACAAAATCATAAAAAAAAAAAAATAATAAAAATAATAGAGGGAAAATAATATAAAAACTTTTTCTCTAGTAAAAATGATAATATCAAGTATGATGGGCAAACGTTCGTACATTTGAGACAGATAAAGAAAAGAAGGGAGATAGAATAGAGAGAGAGAGAGAGAGAGAGAGAGAGAGAGAGAGAGAGAGAGAGAGAGAGAGAGAGAGAGAGAGAGAGAGACGTTAACGAGGCAAATATCAGCAATATTGATGACTTCGCTTGTAAAAATAATTTTGGTTTATACAAGAATTGATGTTGACAGGATACGAGTCGTTTTCAGAGTGTAATCTGTTGGGATTGTAATAAAAAAGGGGGGGAAGTACAAGCTATCATCTCAATGGATTTAGTTATACATTTAGGCGACCTCGCTTGAGGCAAATTGTGATCTCAACGTGGTATCACTTGCCCCTGTTATCCCCTCAACCCGCTAGACCCAATAATCTTTGTGTCTCGTAAAACGCGAGAAGTATGACGTCAGAGAAATATTACCAACTCGAGACCAGAATACAAATTGCTTTACGTGTAAATTGGGCAAGGGTAGACTGCGTGGTATAACCATGAGTATGTTTAACAAGTATAGGACTGATGATTATCTATTCCCAAGTTTGTGGAGTATTGTTAACAAAATTTAGTTTACCTAGTACAAAATAACAAAGATTCACAGTCAATAGATTACGTTTCTCTAACTAGAGACATTTAAAACTGAAAATTTTGTAGTGAGACGTTTATTAATGATAACAAGGTCTCTGCATTGTTTCAAAGATTTAAATACCCATGGGATATCACTTCCTGGAGGACATTATGTTGACCCAACTAGAAAATTTAAATTTTGCATTGGTTTTAAATTTTGTTGAAATTTTGTTAATACTATAGGGAATATAATGTAAAACATACATACATATATAATTATCATGTAAATTTGGTTACTACTGTAAGGCTTATAAAATTGAATGTATCTTTTTTAAAGGTATTCTCATATTTTCTTGACACGTGTAACTTATATAATAACATAATATAGAACTTTAATTACAACAAGTTGATATAAATTCAAGTTGAGTATTTGTTTTAACTCTAATTGTATAATAACAAATTTGCATCGAGAAAGTTTGTAGTTTTCAATTTATTCTTAGTTTATTTTAATTATTAATTAAATAATTAATTTTTAACTATAAATCGTTACTCTTAATTGTCAACTTTTTCTATAGCCTTTTATAATTTTTTAACCTTTTCTCTGTTACATTGTATTTTTTTGTTGTGAAGTAAACTGTTTTTTGTTGTGAAGTAGGCTTCAGTAGCAATTGATATTTTAGGACTTTATTCAAGAACGTGTTAAGTGAGCGTTTGAAAAGAAAAGTTACTAATTAATTTAATTCACTCTTTAATTCAAGAAATAATTAACTTTAATACAAAATTCTACAAAATTAGAGAAACAGATTGCTGCGTGCAGCACGTTCGCCAAAATTTAACTTATTTAGAGAGACGTGCCGAGAAGCAGAGTGGATTTCATTGACGGACCTCATGTATGCATAGAGTTAAATGACTTTACCCATAAAGCTTGCACGTTTTCAGACGTTCTTTCCTTGCTTTTTGGTAAACAAAGCAATTCTGCGAGCTGAAATAAATCTCATGTCAGTAACAAATAAAAATTAGACAAATATAAGTATTACTGATCATAGAAATGCTCATACAATTAAGTAAATGAGTAGATTAGGGGTTTGAAAGGTGCTGTAATTAACGTAACGAGGTGGGGTCATGTTTCAATAGGGTAGTTTGGCTTGGTGCCCAGATGAAAAGGGGACAAACATGGGTATCACTATAGTCTTTTCCTCTTTTTTTTTGTGGTTGCAATTTAGATAATCTCTTTCTTATTAGAATGAAAAAACACACGCTTCTTATCTTTATACTGGCATCTGTAATCAATATAAAAGAAAGTATTTATTTGTATACGCGCATATCGTATGAACTCTTAGTTAAACTACATATTTTATTATTATTATTAACCTAATTTTTATGACAAGTAAAATAATGTGTATGTGTTTTATGTAAAGAATGTGTAGAGAATATACTATCTGCTTGCTATGTATTTTTTCTAACAATGAACATTAAAATTCTCCTTTCTCTTCTTCTTTTTTCCTTTTTGCGTTTGTCCTGTTGCCAAGCATGTATATGTATTATATTCTTCTTTTTTTATTTTTTTTTTTTTATTTCAGAAATATAAAAAAAAAGTCACATTTTTTTCAACTGTATATGTTAAAAACTGAACACTCAGAGTTATTTACTTCATTAACAGTAAAAAATAATTCTTGGCTCACTCAACGTGTAATCATTATATTTAAATGGAATTTGGATTTTTATTTTTTTTTCTTACTTTTATTTTTATTGGCCATTTTAAAATACACAGCGGTTTAATAATATAACCTTATTAGTTGATATAATTATATAAATGAATATTTCTTCAAGACCCAATTTTATCATATAATTACAACAATCTTATTTAATTTAATATAAAGTAGTATGAAACTATTGGCAGATATATTTTTTTACAAAATTATTAACAAATATTTATTAATTATTATCAATAATAAAGCATGTTATTAAAGAAATATTTTTGTACATTTGAAGGAAATTTAATTTAAAACTCTAAAACATTATTGAGCGTCTATTTGAATAGAGAAATATTTTAGAAACAAAAACAAACAATATCTTCATTGAAATGATATTGTAAATAAAATAATTTAACCCATAATACACTCAATCGATTAACATGAATCCTCCTAGCCTGACCATCTTGCCGTGTGGCTAGGCAACTTGTTCAGTTTCAAAACTTTGGCTCAAAATTTGAAGACTTGACATCTCTGCTCAAGCGAGAGTTTATACATCTGAAAACGTTCGAAAATGACTCAGTTTGTATTTCTCATTGCGGGCTAAATGAAAGCGGAATTATAACGTATATATACGTCATTTTCTAAAAATTTTAGACGTAAACTCTTACTTGAAAGACTGTATGTCTTGTTAAATGTATAGTTGCCAACGTTAGACAATGATGTGTTTTCTGGCAATGTGTAAAATTCAGTGTTTCATTCATTAATAATTTGTCACCTTGTTTCTATAAATCGACGCATCCATATAAGATTGCAACATTTATTTGGTAAAAATGGGTTATGTATCCATAAGGTTTATAAAGACCATAAGACTGATATAAATTATACTCGTTATGTTCAAGTGTATAATTTATTTACGCATACGGTATTAGAGCTGTTAAACAATAAACTACGACCGCAATATTACCGCTCAATTAGACTTGATTTATGACGTGTGCAGGCACCAGCTGATTATGTTGCGGTGTTTGTGACGTCACGAGCCGAGGGTGTCTGACCCTGCCACCGTCTACACCGCTAGAATGCAGAACACGAGCCTGCTTGCTTGTGAGGGCCGCTCGATCACCCACGCGCCTCTTGAATTATTTAATTTCATGGCTTACCAATTGGGATCTTGCTTTGCAAATAAGAGAATATTGAACGTTATATACTAGATAAAGATTTACAAAAGAAGACAAAAAAAAAAAAAAAAAAAAAGAGAAAATAAAATATTAATAATGTTTTTGTTAATTTAAATTTATAGGTCAATTTTGCTTTAAAATCACATCAATTTTATAGCATTTCAAAGTTTTGGACGCGTAGTAAGGGGATATAAAATTGCTTTAACGAAGCTCAGTTAATAAAATCTGTATTTTATTTTACCAGAGAGTATTTACTGCTATTTGGAAAAAAGAAAATCAATGTTAAATATTTTCTTAGCTCGACTTTCTTCATCAGATAATTTTTATTAATGTAGCTAATAAATAAAGAGCATTAAATAAAATAAATGTATTGTAATTTTTTTATCTTAAAGTTACTGCAGCGTGTGACACAGAATGTTGTTGTCACAAAATGAGCAGAAAATATTAAAATTTAAACTTTTTATTCACTAATGTTTTTTTTTTTTTTTTTTTTTTTTTTTTTTTTACTCTCATGTTTTGCCTCTGCAGTCGTTCTTTACTTTCTTAATCTGAAGTTGTGACGTATGTTATGACGTCATCATTCAAGAGAACAATGGATGCTAGACGACCGCAGAGAGGGAGTTATAGATGAGATGATGGCTTGCCTGCTTGCTTGCAAGTTTCTGTTCACCGTTTGCAGTACATGCAGCAGTAAGTAATGCTGCCTGCTGCTTTGGACAATATCGTGTCTAATTGCAAACACTTGCATGATGGATGTAGAGAGAGGTAGCAGCAACGGTGAAAATGCGATCTCTCTCTCCTTCCCGCTTGCTTACACCATTGTCACCATACTACAATGTGGTTATCTAGGCCAAGAAAGACACAAAGTACTTAGTTACAATTATGTAAGTTTTACACCTTTTAATAATAAGGAAATTTTTCGTTTGATGTTATATTTTTTGTAAAAAAAATATAAGAAAGAATATGATCCTGAACTAGAAAAAGAAAATTTTGTTTTTTTAAAAGTTTAAAATTGAAGTTATAGAAGTTACCTCACGCATTAATTAATTTTTAACAATATACAGAATTCATTTTGAAATTATTAGATTTTAAAAAAAAAATGTGTTTGCGAATTGAAAGTATGTCATGAATAAATCATTTCATCATAAAACTGTAAGAGTTAAAATATAATTTAGTAGTGATTGAATTAAGCCTGTATTACACGATACAATTTTGCATATAATTTTTCCTTACAAGAAAATTCCATCTCCATACAAACAAATTAATGAAGCTGAAGTTTTTTTGTAAGGAAAAATTTTATGCAATAATTAGAAAAATTGTTATATCATGTAATACCGGCTTCAGGAGCCAAAAATAATTCATGTTAGTTTTTTTCAACACAAAACAGTACCCTCTGTGAGTGGTTTTCTATAAACATTATAGACTTAAAATAAATAAATAAATAAATAAAAGATAAAGTAAAACTTTTAAACGTTTGCATGTGTTTTATCAATATTTTTGTTTTCTTTTGTCATTATAATGTAAAAAATATAAATATAATTACACTTTAACTCTATTATATTAAATATATTCCATTTTTTCAAGTTTATTTTAAAACTTATCTTTATTTAATTATATATTCTTAAAAATTTATAATCTTTATTATATATGTATTTTAATTTATTGATACTAAAAATATATAAATAATAAGATTTTATCACATTTTGTTGATCTCATTAGCATATACCCTAGTTAAATAGATTTTTTTTTTCTTTACAGGAGGGAATTTGTTGACTAGCACGATCTCAATTTTCTTGACGTTATTTCCTAGCTTGTCTGCAGCGCTCATAAAGTGTACAGTACAGCAGCAGTGAGCGCGGTAGAGCGAGAGGCTAATGCCACGCAATTTCACGTGAACAATGCTGCCGTATAAAACGACTCTGAAAGTAAACAAACTTACATCAAGCCAAGATCATTCCACACAGCCATACTTTGTCATTATATCTTTAATATTTGTTTTGTTAAAGGTTTAAAATTATTAGCTTTGTTAAATAAATAACAAAATTATATAATATATTTAAGTACATTTTGGTTTTAAAATTATTAAAAGATTTTTATTATGTAATCGTTTTAGAGAATCGGTACGTAAAGGTAAAACTGATTTATTGTTTTGGTACATAATTTATTAAATTACAAAATTGTTATGTTTACTTAAATGAATTGATAAATGTATGTGAAAATATATTAAAGCAAAAAAAAAAAAAAAAAAAAAAAATAAAACTGTTTATATACATGCGGTTATTTTTAAGAATGATAAGAAACCGCGGAAAACGTGAAGAATAATGAAGAAGGTGTAGTAAATTAGGTACAACAAAGGTGTTTTTCAGAGCTTACGTCACTTTTATAAAAAAAAAGTGTTAAAGTGCTTAATGAAAAAATTTTCCATTCAGTATTCCTTAACTAAAAATTAGAACCTAAAGAACATTGGTTAAATTTCCTTACCTCAAAAATTGTACAACTACAATACTTGTAAATTAAGAATTACGAGTAGTTTATATTGCAAAACAAACTTAATTCAATTTAAAGTTACTGGAAAAATAGTTTTTTTATATACAAATTTGACTAATAATTACTGTAATATGCTTATAGGTTTTAAAGGTAAAAATATTTTGTAATATAACGTTGCAGAGGAAGTCAATTTTTCGTAAAAATATAGATATAACATATACATGACACCCTAGTTCAAGATTGTAGCAAATATTTTACTATAAATTTAGCTATTTAAGCGAGTACGTATTGTACCACTGGATAGGGCAGTAAACCCTGGGAGGCTAGAAATGTGTCGCGTGAGCCAGTCCGGCGCCTGGTGACATAACTGGCGCGTCTACTGACCTGCCGCCACCGATCGCCAACAACTTATATAAGTAGCGTGACTTAACCCTCACTTATCAAACCGCATTATTTCATATCATAAAATTATATATAAATAAAGTTGGCAATAAATAAAATTATATTTAGATAATATTATTTTATTTTCAATTCAAATTGTAAGGTATTATTTTGAAATTGATTGAAGTTTTTTTAATAATGTAAAATTAATATGATATAAATTTACGTATAAAGATTTTGATTTACAAAAAGTTGTAATTTGAGTTTATGTTTTTTTCCGAACGTAAATAAATTAATATTTGGATATGAATCAATGACCGATACAATGAAACTGTATATAAAATTTAAATAATCCATAACTATTTTTTTATATTCAAATTCAAAATCTATTTCGATCATAGGCTGTACAGCTTATATAATTATGAAATTCGTTTAAAAAAATTAAAAACAATTAAACAAAAAATGGCACCAGATCATTCCTGTATATTATAATGTTCAATATTTTGTAATGTTTCACCAGAGAGGGATCTGATGGAAATATATCCATCACATTGGGTTGTTTTTATAATTATATTTCACAACAAAAAGTGCTACTACAAATTGAATTTTGTTCTCTCTCTCTCTCTCTCTCTCTCTCTCTCTCTCTCTCTCTCTCTCTCTCTCTCTCTCTCTCTCTCTCTCTCTCCCTCCCTCCCTCTCTCTCTCTCTCTCTCTCTCTCTCTCTCTCTCTCTCTCTCTCTCTCTCTCTCTCTCTCTCTAAAATTAACTTCAATTACTCTAATGATACAAACAATATAAATGAAGAGATAATTTTTATAATAATTAATTTTATGTCATGTTCAATTAGCAATTACATCCATATAACTCCTATGGCTTACAGTTGTTTGTGACGATGGTGCTGCTACCAGCTATATCACACATAATATCTGCAGTAAAACCGTCCCACATAAATAATGTCACTAATAAGATTAATGCCATCATATTATTTCATCCATTTTAATTGGACAATGCTTTGTTATGACAAGATGAGGATTAGTAACACAAATTTTAATGACGAGGATGCGTCCTTTAATCCTTGATGATTAAAAATACAATGCATATTTTTGTTAATATAGATTAAAAAAAATATTTCTCTGGGTTTTAAAATACTTTATATGAAATCATAAAAATCGCTACGCATTATCATAGTACTAAAAAATCAGAGATTTAAAAAAATATATTTATGTAATATAATAATTATTTATATTGTGCACGTAATATAAATGCAAATTTTCTTGCACAGACTCAACAATAGTTAAAATAATTGCTGATTCTTATTTTATGAAAAAAAAAAAAAAAAAAAAAAAATGCTTTTATTTTCATTTTCATTTTTTTTTTTTTTTTTTTTTTTTTTTTTTTTTTTTACACGGTCCTCCTATATATAAAATGCATGCTGAAGCAAATAATTCATGTTGCAACATATTTTAACCCACTTTATTTTTTAGATGAACTTTTTCATTTTAAATTGGCAATTTCATTTTTTTTTTCAATGTATTATAGTAAAAAAATATATATTAATTTTTTTTAAAACTTTTAAAATTTAAATACTTTAATCCTCAACTTCATGAGAGACCCTTATAGTTATTTGTATCTTCATACTACGTTCCTTATCGTATAAATTATTACAAAAGAAGCGTTAGTCAGACCACAGCCGCAGTTGAGTGTTTTGGTGGGATAAGTTGTGATGTGTGAACGTTGCTCTCTCGGCGGTCGCTCCGGGAGATGATCCTAAATATAACAGCAACCCCTCTAGCTGATGTTAAGGGCGCACCCAGCAGCCCTGGGTGGTCAAAGCTAGACCTCAGCAAAGTGAAGATGTAAAGCCACGTTGTGAATATCAGCACTGCTCATTAAACAGCTTACATCATTAACGTTAACAGCAAATTTTACTGCACACTCTAAATAGTTGCGTATAATTATTATAACGATGCTGTTAAGTATGTCATTTTTATTACAAGTTAAAATGCACTAGTAGTAATGGACATCCTGCATGAAATTTGTTATTAATTACATAATTGTTGGATAGAAGACCTTGAGTCAATTATGTCAATTATTTTTTCATATTTTTCACTGCTAAAATTATGCTGCAAAACGCTGAGACTTCATAGCCGTACAAAAACTTACACGTAAGTGTAAAGAAAGACGTTACTTAATTGACTATGACGTAACAGCATTTTTCCTTTCCATTTTAAGGGCTTCAAAAATATCTGAAAAAAAAATGACAATACATTATAATTTGAAGTGCTCTATCCAATTATGGAATAAAAATTTCATACCTGAGGTTTTCCACTCTTAATTATTTTCTATGAGTTTCTAAGAATATATACTTTTCAATCTGCAAAATACATTACAACTACTTTAAATGATAATTATATGATATTATATGATATGATATTGTATAGTTATGTTAATAATTATTATGGATTCGTCACTTGGCTTTGCTCTTTATGAATAATTAATAAAAAAAATTAGCATGCATGAAATTTTATTAGGCTTTAGTTGTAATACTGTCATCAAACTATATTGATTAGTCTTTTAAGTTAGGAATGAACTTGTGTATTCTTGTCCCGATAAAAATGTATAGCTTTAAAATAGTGATAAAATTTATACCATGCAATACTCAATACTAGCCGTGCTGCTGGAAAGAAGATTGCATTATATAGAAAATTTTTACGCTCTCTAATTAAGATTTCAAACTCTAGTTGACTTGATTGTAGCAAGAAAGTTGGTATTAAAATATGAAATGACGTCATTGAATAATATAGAGAAAAGAATTTATGAATAAAGATTTGAATTAGACAACTATTATTACAATCTGCTCTCTAGTTTTTTTTTTATAAAAGTAATTCAGAACACAAAATTTCACACACTGAAACAACATATCTATATAAAATAAGATATATGTTTATACCTTTTTAAAAATGTTACAAAACAAGAAGAAAATGTGTGAGAGAATTTTGTGGCGGACTGATAAGAACACAACGTAGAATATGTTAAATTCTTTTCTTCTCTCTCTCCCTCTTTTCTTCCCCAGCACATTTTATTCTCTCTCTATTTTTTTGCTAAATGGAGAAATGATGAGAGTGTACGTTATGGAATGACTTGCGGCATATATAGTATAGAGAGAATGACGATAGAGCTAGGGGACCACTCTTGCAAATGGTATTCTTTTCTCTCTCTCTCTCTCTCGTTTCCTCGTGACCGCGTTTTCTTGCTTTGCAAGGACCATTTGCCTACCATGAAAACAGCACCAAGAAGTAGCAACAGCATCACAGCTGTCTGCGTTAGCATTGAGCTTATAGCGTCATAGCCGCCTAATGTTGCAGTAACTGAGCAGTCATGTAACAGGGACACCAATGACTGGCAATAGAAACACTCTGTTGGAGACCTGCTAGAAAATCTCTTTTTCTACTAGCATACTAATTTACACTCAAACCATTAGAAAATGTCCATTTGCAAACTTGCAATTAAGTATCCAAACTTAATGGGTATAAATGGGCATTTAATTCTTACAGTTTAGTCTAAAATTGAAGGATTGCGTATGATTGTGTCATCTGTTCCCCTTTTTTATCAACCATAAATATACGGTATACAACTCAATGCAATAATGCAATGTTGGTTATTCAAGTTTTGCTATAGAAGTACTTATGATTGGATATATAGCACCCACTTAACAATTGTAAGTAATATAGTGCTTTGTTTGTGACATATATGTAAATATTATATTTTCAAAATTCTTTAATCTTTCTAAAAGACAATCAATAATACATAGTGCAATTACACTAATTACAGTGCACTTAAAGTTTTGTTAAATATTCAATCTTTCTCAAAAAAATCATCAATCCTATAGTATATATAATACATTCTTTAAAAATAAATAACACTTCACTTTCTTCTTATAAATATGGATGTTTTCTTCAATTTTGATATCCACAGGTAAATTATTATAAAATCGTTGAGCTGAGTATATAAGACCATTTTCATAAGCAGTCGTTCTATGACATTCTGGGGCATACATTTATTTATGTCGTGTATTATACAAATGAGTAAAATAATAAGGATTTTTTTTATGTAAATGAATATCCTAGAAATATACAGTGTACAGTGCAGGAACTAGTGAGATATCCAAATCCTTAAATATTTGTTTACAGCTCGGTCGTATAGTTGAACTGAAGGAAAAAGTACTCTTAAATTTAGGAATACTTTGAATATTTTATGTCTAAAATTTGAAATAGTTATTTACTTATTTAAAAAAAACATTGTAGATAAGTTCATGTTTGATACATATTCTTAATTGTGTTAAAAAAAAACAGGACAAAGAATTAAAAATAAAAAATATTATATTTTTATATCGTTATAAAAAATGTTTCAGCCAAATCGCTTCATTTACATTTAAATTATTCCTGTTGCCTGCAATGGTATGGTATATATTAGGTATATTATATACACTACCTTTTACTCTATATCATAAAAAAACTGGTGAATTATATTTTTCTTTTTATTAAAATATTAACAAATTATTATTAACAATGCACGATTTTGTTACATATTCAATATAATATGCATGATTACTTATATAAAAACAAAATTTGAGTGATGTTAAATAATAATGCCATAATACTTTATTAAAGGAATTAAAATTTTAATTTTAATTCCAGGTTTAAAATTACTAAATATCATATTACCATACACCATGAAAATTATTATTGATATATTATTTGCTTATGATATAGTAGGAAGGGGTACTCAGTATAATATGGGTTAATGTTTGTCTGGATATCGAGTGTCCCACTTGGCAATCGCTGTGGTTTAGCAGCCACTGCTGCTACCCTTCCCTTCTATATACGTATATAACGTAATACCATTTAACACCGCCGCTTGCAAGCGTGGGCTGCCTGCGTGAAGTATTGATTGCTGACGAGGCAGACAAGTGTCCATGTGTTCCCAACGAATGGCAAGTAGTAGCAGTTCTTGATGCATTATATCGGTCATAGCGCAGCAGCGTGCAAAAATATTAAACGCACTCTATTATATATATAATAAAATATAGTATAATAACAGCAGGGAGTAATTTGAATTTAAGTGAACATAGAGATTCCATTAAAATTAAAATGTTGCAAAAGAAAATTTATGGATTTAAAAAATATAAAAAATAAATAGTAGTTATGATTAATGTTTTTTTTTTTTTAGTAAACAAAAATATTGCAATAAGGCATACAGGAATTAAAAAATAATTGAAATGATACTGAAATTAGTTCTACTCACACAGGTATAAATCACAAACTTTTTGTTATTGTCAATTTTTATAGCATTGCTATATCTTTAAAAAAAAGTTGAAGAGATCAAATTAAAATCAATTATAGTATAATATTTTCCTGTAATTTTATCTCCTGCGCTAACATTAGACAGGTGCACCGTTTCAATGTGCCCCTAGGTGTACCTCAAATATACAAAAGTGTTCACTTTTAAATTTTTGATTCAGTGGAATTTAAATCATGTTAAAAATTGCATTTTTCTTTCTTTCTTTTTTTATTATCAAACACTAATTATTTGTGTACGTATTAACTAATAAAGTTATTATGATGTTATAATTATAACGCTATAAATATATCATATAATTTGATCATGATACGTGATAAACAACACTGTGGGGTTTTGTTGTAGTCTGAACTCTCAGATGTAATAATAATAATAATAATTGGGTTAAATAATACATAATATGGTGGAGGAACAAAAAAAAACTAAATGGTGGATTGAAAAAGATAAATATCCATAAACAATGTGGTCAAAAACCAAGAAAAACCTACACTAAGTGTAGGAGCAACTGAAATGTAAATGCATTGAATCGAAGATATTATTATACTGATCGGTATTTTCCATTCTGTGTATATCTAAGATAAGTTTAGGAGAGCATAGAAATTTTATAGAATGAATTATGTAATTAAAATTTTAATTAAAATTTTCATTGCATTACTATATATTGTGTACTTGTAAAGAGAAAATATTAAACAAATCTTTTACACTTAAATCACATTATTTTGATAACATTTTTGATATTTTTTTAATTTTCTCCGTGTATAAATAATTAAGAGGATAAACTTAGACTTTAAATTTACATTTAACTTAGTAGTAACTTAGTAGATTTGTAATGAAATGAACGAACTTTCAGAGGGTTTGATTGTGTGCAGGGAGCTAGCTAGTGTGGTCTGAGTTACGACTGTAATTTAGAACAATACGTTTTATCCCTTCGCTATTTCTCGGGAGTCCCGCTATAATTCAGCACAATAGCCTCTTCATTTCTATATTAAATTTTAAAGGTTAATATCAGCACATTTAAACTCAGATTTTTATCTTTTAAGCTTACTTTTTTACCACCCTTTTTTTTACAAAAGAATTAATTAGTTTTACAAGCGTTAAGTATACTACATAACTAAAATACGTAGAATTTTTGTTAACATAAAGTGCGTGCTATGTTAAAAGTAATCTCCGGTATATTCCCTTGCTAACGTTTGTTTGTGAGATTTTGTTAACATTTTCATGTTTAATATTTTTAATGGAGGAAAAAAATATTTTATATTAAAAATATGTAAAGTCAATTAAGATATAACTTTAATCAAGGTAAGTAGCAACATTCAACACGCTACTACAAGAGGGGGGGGGGGGGATTCCAAAGTTGAAGTTTTATTTTTTATTCAAGAACAGAAAGAAAAAATATGTTTCCTTCTTATATTTTTTTTTTTTACTCGAAGAAAAAGAAATGTGTTTTTTTACATATATTTTAAATAATGTATTTATAACATACATTCCGAAATTTTAATTAAAATACTAAATATTAAACATTTATAACATAATTATTATTAAAACTCATCATTATATCCGAAGTAAAAAAATCTATTTAATTTAAAAGCACTGTACAATTAAATTTTTAATATCTTTATAACTGAAAATTACATTATTATTTACTCTTTTTTTTTAACAAAATTAATAAATTCTGTGAATTCTTTACTAACAAAATTTGTAATAAATTTAATTTCATAATTTAATAATAAAATTATATATAATGAATTTGTTATCTGTTATATAATATCAATTTCCTTATGGTTAAAAAGTAACGAATCAATTCTATTTATAAATTGTTCTCATAAGTAACAAAAAATTGTTCTTCTAACAATGGGACAAAAAGTCCGTTTGTTTGAGATACAGTGACAAAGCGCGTCTGCAGGAGAAGCCGTGACAGATTCCTAGTCGATGATGCACAAAGGAAGGACGGATCTTGCTCATTAATCTCCAAGCTCCCAAGTACCGTTATGAATCCTGTTATGACAAGTCAATTAAAGTAATGTCATCCAGATACTTATGACAGAAAACGATATTATATTGTTTTTATATCTTTTATATAGAGGCAGCAAACAAACAAACAAAAAAAAAAAAAAAAAATCTATATTTCATGGATTATGGTATATTTTTTTGTGTTAGTCCGTATATATTTTTTTAAATTTCTGTAATGATGATATATTTTTTATAAAAAAACTTTAATTGACTGTGATCATATTTTATTTAATCAAATTTCAATTTAAATTTTATATAATATGACTCAACTTTAGAGAAAATATTATTATTATTATTATTATTATTATAAATTAGATAAAAAAAATGTTATTTTCCGTGTCAGTTTATAAAGTAAACATTATTGCAAATATGATGATATCATTGACATTAAAGCTTTTATTTATGTTTGTTTATTATCAATAGAAATGTAAATGACATTCAGATTTGTAATATGTATTATATCGTAAAGTACATACGGAAATGAGATAAAATATATGTACTCAATTTATTGTTATATATTATATACTTCGATCACATTACTATTCTACTACTAATATTAAATTTCACTACACATTGATTTCACGCCAACTTTCATACCCTCATATCATTGAGTTTTAAATCACAGAATCTTTTTACAATATTAAAACTTTTTTTGTTGAATTAAATTTGTATTTATTTATTCTAAGGTTTGTAATTAAAATAGAGTAATCATGACCTCAAAATTATTTATTGCAAAAATGGCGCATAGTTGTGCCACTCTGATTTTTTACAGATTTTTCAGAGCCCGGAGAGTATTGCTAAAAAACTCTAAAAAGATTTGCAGAGGTCGGGTTTGAACCCACACCCCTTTTAGGTCATATCCTTTTATTAAGAGAGGCGTCACTTTCTCTCTAATTTCAATAAGTTTTTAAAAATATTTCCCGGATTCTAAAGAATCTAAAAAAAACAAACAAACAGAGTAGCATAATTTTGCATCCTCTACCCATTTTTGCAATAAAATTTTTTGAGGTCGATACTCCATTGAATTTTTTCAAATTTTCAAATTAAATTTTATAATAAATTTAAGTTTATATTTATAAATATTTTTTACATTTGATTTAATTCCCCATTGTATGATTATGGTCACTTTATTTATCATTTCTTGCTCTCTTGTGGGTTGAATGAAAGTGGACTGCACGCAGGCTGCTATGATTGATGAATCCTCCTCGCCAATTGTGATCCACTCTATTTGTACATTATGCCGTGATGGATGAACGAGGAGCCTCGTTTGTTTGGACGTGGTGGCCACGTCTCACTGCCGCGAGATGAAACGTTTCCGGATCCTGTTCTCACTCGACTAGCCTCCGCCACGGTCTTTCCTTAGCTAGCAACAGGCAAGGAAATCACATCCCCATTAGGGAATAACCCTAAACTATATATTATACCAAAACGTTTTTACTTACAAACGGAACTCTATATGGAATTTAGAATATTTTTAAGTTCAAATTATGTCAAAATTTATCCAAGTTAGAACATTTTTTTTCTACATATTTTTTTTTTGTGGTGTTCATTTTTTATTATTGTATTCCCCCGCCCCCTCCTAAATTTTCGATTTTGATTCAATTGACTTCCAAGGTTAACAACATCTGATGTTAATTTATCGCGTGCTAAAAGTTTCGATATAATATTGTTAATTACCAAGACGAAGCAATTAGTAACTGGATCATATTAATTGTTTTAACAGAGATAAGCTTGTCTACTTTTGTTAAATCAAGGCTTTAAAAAATATAATTAAAAGATGAAGATGCTCGAGAAAAAATATGTATCTACTGTAATTACCAATTTATTGTTTGCTTAAAATGTATTAAACGAGGATGCTACTTGCATCATAAAACATGAAATACTTTCATTAACTTCATCAGAATTTCAAATTTCGCTACAACGGAGTAACATTAATATGCAAATTACATTTATAGTGAGCGCTGATGTTCTCATTTTCTTGCTTGCTTAATAATACATGTGAAATAAAAACTTGTTTCATAAAAAAAAAAAAAAATGAAATGCAAGACAACATAAATTTTGTGTTGAATTTTATCCTTTGTTTATTTTTTGTTTTTGTTTACAACCCATTGATTTTTCTACTCATGCGACTTAAAATACGATCGTAAAGAATGTTTGGTTAGAGTGCCTTCAGCAACACAAGAAGAAACTTTTGATATTTGCTAAAATATCTTTTGTGATTTCAAATGTTTTTTTCTTAACCTCTCTCAAATACGTAAATTGCTGTCAATCAGTGCATGCTTTAGAACATCGTTTGATCAATGTCAAGAAATGTAACTGCAGTAAGTTGATTGGGAGTCCAAGTCACCTAACACTGACGAAAACATCAATTCGATAACTTTTTACATCGTTAAGAATAGTTCAGCTATCATTATATCAAATATCAATAACCCACAAGTATATCTCATATTCTTTGTGTGTAGACTGTAGGCTCTGCTTTACATTGAAACATGTGGGTTGTTTGAAAACAGCTGATAGTGGTAGTCATTACGTTAAAATATATAGAGAATTTATAACAAATTTTGTAACTGTTTGTACGAAGAATGCTAATAATTAATTGATGATAGTAAAAATTACTTTAATTGTCGAAAAAAATTGAGCATTCATACCAGAGAGTCCTATCTACTAAATCCAAAATCATGAATACGTAATACAATAGTTACTGATACATGGTCATCAATATATAACTACTGTTACATGTAATAGTAATTTTTTTAATTGACTCGGTAAAGCTTACTTTATATTTGAAAAATGTTTCAGTAACTCTATATTTACTCTAGTTATAATATGTTTTTTTATTTTTACAACCATGTATCACAGGAATACTATACACTTTATGTGTATGACTTATGAACTGTTTGGTGTCTCCTGCCTCTGACTTGTTTGTTATGTATTCATGAGGGAAATATAATAAATAAGTAAAAAAATCAAATAAAATTAATTATACCAGTTGTATTTTTTACATTAATATTAATTTAATTATATGAATTAATAACAGATCTTAATGAAATGATTTGCAATGGAAATTTTAGAATTGTTATTCAATCTAGATGATTGCAAGGATGGTTAATCGTGCTAGGAAAACAATTGTCATTTAAAGTGAACACTTGATAAGCAATGATATTCAGCATAGATTAAGAGACTTTGTTGTTTGAAACAGGATCATTAAGTAGTTGGAATTATATGTTAATAAAGAGCAGACAAGTCAGGAATTTTCAAATCTGTGTTATTGATTTCCTTTTTATCCTTTATTCTTCTGCTTATCTGCTGCGTAGTAACCATAATACGTATTTACAAGAAATTTTATTATATATATATATATATATATATATATATATATATATATATATATATATGTATGTATAATATTTCAGTATAGAAACATTTTTTATCAAAGGGCTAAAATAAAAAGTTTAAAACTCAATTGAAACCTACAATTTAAAATAGTTGTTACGATTCAACTTGACTGTATGTAAATAAAAATGGCAAGCAAGTACTGATTCGCTTTTAAATTTTTTTGAAGATGGACTCGTCAAATTGAAAACGCTGTCGTGCAAATTGATCTGAATATCGCGTTATTTCAGCACTCCTTGACTTCACTCCGAATCACTTGCAGAAATTTCAGTACACATCTTCTGTTAGTTTATTGACACACCGTTAAGTGATTTTATCTTTAGTACCAAACATGACAATAACAAGAAAATGCAATTGGGCTTATGTATAAGATGTGATATCTCAACAAGACGTACACACATAAAAAAGTAATCAAGTTTTAAAAAGGCAAAGTGTTATCTTAAATTAAAAATGTAAAAAAAAAACGTGGCAGATTTATTTGATCTATTTTGTCATTGAAAACTAAAATAATTGTAAATTACACACAATAGTAAATGTAGGATTTATAAGTATCCTGTAAAGTATGCATTTTTTTTAGCATCTTAATGTTGCGGGTTGACGTATTGTAAGATGACAATTATCTTTTAAACTGAATAGAACGAGTAATATTCCAACATGTTTCAATTTCCTATTATTGACACTGTGATATCTGTGACCCTCATGTTCCAGACATGTTCTGACTTGTTCGCTCTTGTCGCAGGTACAAAGTTCCTGTGCAGCGAGGTGATCGCACCCGTCAAGAGCGAGGTGGACGACATTTGCCTGTACATCCTCAATTTCGAGGACCTCACGGTCGTGGCCACACCTGTCGTCGAGGAGTCGAGACCCGGAGCCAGCGGCACTCAGGGCAGTCCCACCAACAACCGCCTTGGTCGCTGTAAGTCTTCTGGTGTGCTCCTCCATGGATGGCTGATTAAATTATAAAAATAATTAGGGTGATTAGTTCTGTCGTTTAACTTAATTAGGAGAGAGGGGGCAGTTGAAAAAAAGCATTATTGTATATATTTTTGAAGAATGAATTTTGATGAAATAAAATATTTGGTGCTAAAAATGTGATGCTCTTATGACAGTTATGACGTGTAAATTCCATAACCCACACACCTTATTCAACTGATAAAAGTTTTTTTCTAATATAATTGATCTAATTAAAGAAATTTTTATTCAAAATATTGCATTGATAATCCAAGGCATACAGTTTTGATAAAGACAGTAGGTTTATATATTATAGTAGTATTCAAATACAGTCTGACAGCATAGAGCCCCCAGGTTATGACCCGTTTTTTTTTTACTTTGGTTGCAAGTATTGAAAATATTTAAGAAGTAAAAAGTTTTTCTCATCTTGTGACTGTTATTGATAGCATATATTTTTTACTGGGACATTACTATAAAATATAATAGCTTCATACAAGGGGAATTGGTAACTTTATGTCTCTGGCTGGTACTCGTAGTTTTAAAAATAAGTTGCCATGACTTTGTCTTATTAATTCAAAATTTTCAATAGTTTTGAAATATATTCGATAGATTAATAGATTTAATGTTATTAAGTGCAATATTAATTAATAATACAAAAATCTGCTTTAATTCTTTTTTACAAAATTTATTCTCATAATAGAATAGAAGAATAGAATAGGTTTTTATTTAGCAAAACAGCTAATACAAACATTTCATACACATGTATAAAAAATACAATTAAATATAATAAATGTAATACCACGAAAATTTACCTGTATAGTGTCTATAGTTAAGACCAGAATAAATCGAAGTTCTTAATTTGGTAAGACACAGAAAAATTGACTAATAACTCAAAAAGAAAAGAATCCTCTTAAATATCAACATAATAAAAAAAATACTCTTTTTATTATATTACATAAATAAATGTAAATTTATTATATTTTATTTTCTTTACATGACAAGTGACGTAAAGAATTTATATATATATAGTTCTTTGAAAAAGACCCAGTTTTATAACAAATAGATTTAATTTGTAAGCAACAATAAATAAGACATTGGGTTAGGTTTCCTCCTTGGCAGTAATGAAAAAAGGTTCAAATGTCGAGGAGAGGATTAGTCAGGGGAATAAGAGGAAAAATCGCGCGTTTAGTGAAGAAAGCACGAATTTTTTTTTGGTGGTAGAGTTCACCCCAAAGATCAATTTTTTTGGCGGAGACAAACGAAAATGACCTTGGTTCGACCCCCCGTGACCTTTGACCTCGCACATTTTAATTATTTTTTCCTGGCTATTCTATTGCAGTTAGAGAAATAATTTTAATTGCAAATTATTGGTATTGATAAAGCGATGATGACAAAAAAAAATGAGCATCCTAAACCAATTAATTTCAAAATGGCGGCTAATTAACTTAATTAAATCATGAAATCTTGGATATTTTTAGTGAATTTCTCGTAACACCTGGCATTTATAATGAAAATAAACCTCAATTAACACGAACAGACATTTATGAACGCAATATTAAATTAATAGAGTCATTAAATGCATATAATTAGGCAAATTATTGATTTAATTAAGTAAAACCAAGTAACACTTTTTAGTCAATATTGCAACATACTATCGTTATGGTTGGATTTTCCACTGCAGTTGTGATGATTTAGTCAACTTAAGTTAATGTCTGTTGCATAAAGATTGAGACTACCTATTTTCGAGTTGATGACGTCAGCAAATACAAAATGGCGACCAAATATACTCATTGTTTTATTGTATTTACATATTAATTATACTTTATTTATTTAATTTTTTCATATTATTATTATATGATATATTTATAGAATATTCTTGTTACATTTTTTGTTTGCTCTCGTCAGATTATGCAAATAGTAATTTTATGGTTGACTCTACGTCATGTGTTCTGTTGCTTTTGTGACGTGCATTTTATTATTATTATTATTATTATTTTGAACTTACTTGCTTCTTCATATACCTTCTGAGTTTATGATTTGCGCACACCCGCCTACCTCAATGTCTTGTCTAATGACGAGCAATGCACCTGCCACCTCATATACACATTTGCAAAGATTTTACCTAAGTATATCCTGGAAAAGGGTATATTGTCATCCTTTAATTGGTCACTTGACTTAAGTAAGTATATTTAAAAATGCGTATCGACTCGATCTTCAAGCGTCGTTAAAATATGAGACTGTTACAATTTTTATTTCAATCAGCATGTTATTACTGTGAGCATGTAAAAATTATTGTGCGTGTATTAAGGGCATTGGGTGTAGCACCGGTAGTTGGCAACACTGACGTATCTTCACCATGTTAATTTTTGATCATTGCTCCTCGGAGTAATTTTTATGCTAGAGCTAAGCTGATTGCTGTAGTATCAAGATAATTAGTAGCCCAAGTGCACAATTTGGCTAAATAAAGCTTGATTAAAAGAAAAGTATTTTTTAGTAATCTTTTAAATTTACATGCATTTTTCTAAAATATAAAAAAAATACTTTTCTTTAAATCAGGCTTTATTTAGCCAAATTGTGCACTTGGGCTACTAATTATCTTGATACTACAGGAATCAGCTTAGCTCTAGCATAAAAATTACTCCGAGGAGCAATGATAAAAAATTAACATGGTGAAGATACGTCAGTGTTGCCACCTACCGGTGCTACACCCAATGCCCTTAACTAGTGATTTACAAGACTCCATCATTCGATCGCTAATTTGCATGCAGAAATTCACTGTTCTTATGAGAACTGCACGGTAAATGTGATATTTAATTTATTTTATATAATATATTATATCATGTTCAAATCTTGTATGATAAACAACTTGCAGTCAGTGGAGTTATTATATATAATATTTTATTATTTTTATGGTAGAAAGTATTAAAAAATAGTAATATGTATTATATTAATTCTATTTTTTAATTACGTCAATTATTATTATACCTATATAAAATATAAATAGAGGATTTGCCTTTATACTGTAGTTTATACTAAACAAAAATTTTAACACAACATTTTAATTGTAGGTAATTTGTGACAATGTTGAAACGAAAACACGATTTGACTACTGACTGCCAGATAAATTGGAATTTATGCATTATTTGTCGACGCCATAACTTACGCCTTGAACTTCGCTGTCCAACAAAATCTAATTGTTCTGATGATGAGAAAACATTCAAATTTTGAGGACAATGTAATAGATTTGTAGCTTTTAATCAATTACCTAAAGAATTTAAATCAACTTATATGTTCGCATAGACGAAGGACTTGGTATTGCACAGTCACTGTTATCTCACAATGCAGTGTGGCATAAAAATTGTCACTCTCCGTATAATGATAGTAAATACTTAGTTGCACAAATAAGGTATAAAAAATTGCAAGAACAGATTGAAGAATGTCCCGAAAATGTTGCTAGAGGAACTTTTCATACGACGAGATTTTAAGTTACTGGAGAACTTTCCACCTAATCAGGATGCATTGATGCAACATATTAGACGTGCATGCAGTATAAGGAGGACACGTCTGGGGTCAGTGTTTCGAAACGAAACCAGTGCTACCAGACCTGAATCGCTGGGGTTGGTGTAGTGAGGGTTAAATTCTCATTGGGAACCAACATGGAAGACCCTCTTACTATATAGCTCAAGACACACTCATTGAGTTCATAAAATGTGGTTGTAAACAGGGATGCAACACGAAAAAGTGTTTCTGCCTTTCAATGTCCTTAAAATGCAGCAAACTCTGTGCTTGTGAAGGATGTAAAAATGTAGCCTAATTCACATTATTGTTATATTTTTATAAATTAATATTAATATGACTGTATAACATTATTATATATAAATATTTAAAATTAGTAATGATTTTTTTATTGGGTAATAGTGATAATACATATTAAATAACACAAAATACAAATTGTATTTAGAGGTGTAAATAATTTGTCAATAAATATAAGTAGTTTTAAATATATTGATATGTATTTTTTTCAATTGTGATAAATATGTTTCAAATTATAAATGAATATTGTTTGCATAAAATTGTAATTTATAAATATTTGGAAATAATATATCAATATTTTATTATTTTTCAATTAAAAATATTTATCTACTTTCAATTACTTCTACGATTTTTTATTTCTGTTTCACACGTTGAGTGAAAATTTAATATTTATCAAGAATTGAGTTCAAAAGGAGCTAATTCATAAAAAAAAACTGAAAAAAAACACAGTAAAACAGGCTAATTTACTAACAATGATAATCTTTATTATCATGACTTTGCCTCAGACAACAAATATCTTACAATATCTTGGTCGCCATTTTGTATTTGCTGACGTCATCAACTCGAAAATAGGTAGTCTCAATCTTTATGCAACAGACATTAACTTAAGTTGACTAAATCATCACAACTGCAGTGGAAAATCCAACCATAACGATAGTATGTTGCAATATTGACTAAAAAGTGTTACTTGGTTTTACTTAATTAAATCAATAATTTGCCTAATTATATGCATTTAATGACTCTATTAATTTAATATTGCGTTCATAAATGTCTGTTCGTGTTAATTGAGGTTTATTTTCATTATAAATGCCAGGTGTTACGAGAAATTCACTAAAAATATCCAAGATTTCATGATTTAATTAAGTTAATTAGCCGCCATTTTGAAATTAATTGGTTTAGGATGCTCATTTTTTTTTGTCATCATCGCTTTATCAATACCAATAATTTGCAATTAAAATTATTTCTCTAACTTCAATAGAATAGCCAGGAAAAAATAATTAAGATGCGCGAGGTCAAAGGTCACGGGGGGTCGAACCAAGGTCATTTTCGTTTGTCTCCGCCAAAAAAATTGATTTTTGGGGTGAACTCTACCACCAAAAAAAAATTCGCGCTTTCTTCACTAAACGCGCGATTTCGTCAATTTTTTCCTCTTATTCCCCTGACTAGATGGAAGAAATACAGAAAAGAATTCTATGTGTCTCTCTGTCACTTCAATTACGCCTATATACGTCTGACGCTCTGTCTCTCTTCCCCCATCTCCATTCCTATCTTATCTGACTCTCTCATTCCCTATCTCATCACTCTATTTCTCCTGCCTGCTACCTAGTCAGGCAATCATCTGCAACCTGACCCACAGAGGTGCCACGCCCCCTATTTGCAGATACGCCCCTCACTTTGCTTCGTGCTTTGCAGAACAAATTTTGGCAAAGGGGAGCAAATTGAGCAGAAAACTGGCAATAGTATGCAACAAGAAGTGCTTATTCTACAGACTTTCGAGACGAAAGATAATCAACTAAAAAAACATATTCAATATAATTTCTATTGAATAAAATTCCAAAATGATTATATATTGTAATATAATATTTATTACTAATGTAATGTAATGAAATCTGTTTTGCAAAATTTTCCACTTTTTTTCTTTCATGATTTTTTTGTTCAGTATTGATATACATCGATATTTTTTTTACATAATATTTTATTTGAACTTATGAATAATGCAAACAATTTTTTTTAAATTATGAATATTGATCAATTTTTATACATTTCAAATGATAGCTTTAATTTCATTACCGCTGGGTTATTTATTTGTGTTCGTTGGGATGGTTTGCAGTGATGGTCGATGATGCTTCGGGCTCGCATTGTCATGAAAGGTCATCAGAGTTAAAAAAAAAAAAAAAAAAAAAAAACTGTCCGAGTCAATTTGCTGTCATATGACAAGTTGTCATTGTTCGGTTTTGCAGTTTAGGATCTTTTTTTTTCTCTTGTTTTCTCTCAGGCAATCTATCAAACTATGTAGCATCTATGAACTATGCTCCAAAACAATAAAAATCATAAAGTATTTTAAAGAGCCGTATAAAAATAACCATTGTTTTATTTTGTATACAAAATATGTAAATTTTTCCCTTTAATAAGAGATAAAATTTAATGGTATTTAAATTGAAAATTTTGTTCGTGATATAATTTCAAAGGAATGTGGTGCATTAATCTGATTGGTTCAACTTTGTATAGTTGGTACATTTCTTGAATTCCACGATAAAGTATAAATGCTGAGAATATTTGCAATTGATTTTTCTATCTATACTATGTACTATAGTACCACAGCATACTTCAATATTAAATAAATAGTTTAAAATGAATGCTAACTTGGTTGACGAGATATCTTTAACAACAAAAAAAAAAAAAAAAATCACTTCTAGAACATTAATACTTCAAAAATATAAAGAACTTAACAATTAAATAAAAGGTTTCTTTATTACTTAAAATACGATTTATTATGTCAAAGAATTTGAACATCATGACTCATAGTGATTAATGATATTTTTTACATACAGCTGTAAAAGTGTTTTTTTCTTGTCTTCGAGACAAAATAAATTATATGTTTTCCTTCTACTGATAGAGCAATGATCAACGTTTATACTATCCTCTCAAGCTTTATCTGTAATTGCTTGGTGTTTTTTGCACCTCAGATGAAAGTGTTTAACGCACGTTTTGTTTGGCAGTTGGACGGGCCAGACAGTCGTTTCGACAGACGCTCAAGATGGGTCCACTACGAAGAGGAAGGGCCTTCCTAGAGGGCGCTATGGGCTCTCCTACCTCCTCCAGCTCACCCCAACCACCCCCAAGACCAATCTACGAGGAAACATCGCTTGACAGGTGAGCAATTTTACAAGGAGATTTTTTATAAACTTTTTTAATAGTAACTTAAGATGACATAAAAAAAAATAAATAATGAAATTCTGAAATTATGTATGTTCGTAAATGCATAATCGATTCATTAATAAATAATCAGATGAACCATCCGTACAGGTAAAGCAAGGAAAATAATCGATTATCATATGGTTTTGCATTAACGAACATACCTAATTTATCATAATTTTGCATGCTTTGTTAGTATAAATTAATCTTTTGACAGGTATTGCTGAAAATTTCTTCAGTTTCATTTTTAAACAATACATTTATTTTATTTTACCTATAACACAATGAACAATGAATTTAAAAAAATACAAACGAGGTGGGGCAGAAAACAATAAAGCACAGTGCTAATACCTAAAGTAGCTACTAACCTGGCTGCAGTATGTAAAGTAAGTGTAGTTTGTTTATGCAATATTTACATTAAAATGTATACTCACCTGCAAACAAGCAGATTAGACGGACCAGAGAGAGGGCAGGTATCATATCTGAAAAATACAAATATATTAATACAACAGATTCAGCTTTCAAGTAAAGAAACAAACTGTACTGAAACATAGCTTGCATCACGCAAATTATGATGAGCTACCAACGACCATACAAACTGTCATGGGCAGTTCATAAAAAAAAAAAAAAAAAAAGGAATTTCCCTCATAGGTGTTCAGGTTAATTAAATAGCATGGGCTGAAAGTTAGTCCATGCTAGAATTTCAAATCTAAAAATCTACCATTAGAGCCATTACCTTGTTATATTCTTTGGTGGTCGATTCATATTTTGTTAGCTACATATTATATCGTTTACATATTTACTTATTATAATAAAATAACTGATAATATAAATTTACATGCTGATATATTAAATGTAGTGGCTGTGGTTGCATGGTTCTCTGCGTTATTTTATCTTGATGGAATATTTTAATATAATTGATTAATGTATTTATTTATAGTTTTTATCGGTCACAGTATTCTCATAATTTATTATATATGAACTCTTTTATCTATCGAGTCAAACCCATCGTTACATAGTTTCCATTGCCATAACAATTATCATATTTCATATTCTGGCTAATTTTTTAGTGAATATGAAGTAAATTCAGTAGCTAATTCACAAAATTCTTCATCAGTGAATATTCAAGCAAGGAATTTGTAAAGCGTGAAGATATTTGCTACACTGATAAAAAAAAAACTTGGATGTATTTTAGTTAGTGTCGTACGTCTCCTTCATTATCCGTACAGATTTACAAGTATACAATTTTTTGTTATCTTTAGTGAAAATTCAAGGATAACTTCTCACCTTTGCATAAACCTGACATTTTTGTGGGGGTGGAGTAATTCATTTTAGTATGGCCTATAGTTGTGACTGAGGGAACTATGGAAATCCGTTATTTGAGACGTTTTCAATTTATTTACATTCTTTTTGTAGTTAACGAATACTGTCTCTCTCCCCAAGAATTTATTCGTTTGGTAAAAACAATAATTAACAGTATCTAATGAAAAATGTAGTAACGTAAATATCGGTCCTAGGTTAAATATTGAAAAATTCCTCATTGATTTTTAGAACCTTCATCCTCAAAGACTTGATAATACACATGTTTCATATGAAAGCACGTACACCGTACGAGAGAATATCAGACTATATCATCATAAAAAATATGATATAAAAATATAGATTAAAAAGAAAACTCAAAGGCATTTTTGCACGCATAAAATAGAGTACATTTTTTAATAGGTAATATGAGTAAATTATTTATATTAAGTTTAAGTCATGCTTAAATACCAGGTCAATATACATCAGAGAGACTAAGTGATAGCAAGGCAACTATAGAAAATATATTTAATTATTTCATGTCAGTTCTAATGCTAATGACTGTTAGTTTCAATCAAAGCTTTGAGCTGCGAACATCTTTTACCGACTGGGGGGCAGTGGGGGGTAAAATGAAATTTAAACTGACCTCCATCCAGCCATTCGGCATGACAACATTTTATGGCCGGCCTGTCTGGCTTCATAGAAAGAAAGTGTTCATACAAGTATTTATAATTATGCATATACAAAAAAGAAAGTGTGGCATATTACAAAAGTAAAAAGAAATTTATAATTATTTTTTTCCCACAAAATTAATAATAAGGAAAAAAAATGAAAATAATGGAATTTGAATTAATGAAATTATTAATGAAATTATTGATGAAATTTATATTTTTTAGGACAATGGAACATTTATTTATAATAATACTCTCGAGGATTATAACATCTTTATTAAAACATAATTTAGCAAATACAGATTAATATTATTTTAGTGTATATATATAGTTTATATATACGCATTAAATTAATACGAACATTGGTATTAGTTTTATACGTTAATATTGATTCAAAGTTAGGCTTTACGGCTTCAATAAAGCCTAACTTTGAGTTCCACTTTACATAATATACATACATGTGTTCATGTTGTGTTAGTAAACCAATATATCCCTCCTAATATACCATACATTTAGTTAATTTGCTTCATACGGTTTATTTAATTTATTTTTAATTAAAAGCTGATTAAAATAATTTTTAAATAACATTTGATCAACTTAATACTGGGCATAGCATTTAATTAAACAAGAAGCCTTTCGTAATACGTATATTTTTTCAGGCTAATAATTACTGTAACAAATTAAATGTAAAGCATTTAGTAACAAAAATTCTCAGAAGCGAACAATAAAAAAATTATATTAAAATGTTTAACATGAAACTCACTACTATATCTATATCTATATGATAATTTGGTTCAAATGGAAACGCCTCTTTGCTCTAGAAGCAGGAAATTCTAATTTATATTTTACGCATATTATTATAATATATAATTTAATAAATACATTTATTTATTTGTCTGGATAATTTATAAGGATAAAATAAAATATTTATAAAAAACCTTAAATCAGAATGTTTTAATTGTAATGAAGTATTGTATTTTTCAAGAAAAATTATAAATGTAAAATAATTCAATACTTTTTTTTATATAAATAAAAAATTTATTTTTTAACAATAATTTCATTTCTATGAATTCATAATTACGTATTTAAAAGCACTTTTTATATTTAACAATGTGTTCTCTCTTCTGGACAATTTTGCCTATCTTCTACATATACTTTCTTTCTGGCCAAACAATAAACTACTGATTGCTTTCTCTCTCTCTCTCTCTCTCTCTCTCTCTCTCTCTCTCTCTCTCTCTCTCTCTCTCTCTCTCTCTCTCTCTCTCTCTCTCTCTCTCTCTCTCTCTCTCTCTCTCTCTCTCTCTCTCTCTCTCTCTCTCTCTCTCTCTCTCTCTCTCTCTCTCTCTCTCTCTCTCTCTCTCTCTCTCTCTCTCTCTCTCTCTCTCTCTCTCTCTCTCTCTCTCTCTCTCTCTCTCTCTCTCTCACGTCTAAACGAACACGTAATGCTGGTAAATGTTGTCTGATGTAAAAAACAACAAAAAGCATGGCTTTACTCAGGTTTGCTGACACGACGCAAAGTCGCCGCATTGATTTGTGCCACGGAGGAGATTTGAACCGCGACTTATCGCTCTGACTGATGCGACCCCCGAGCTAAAGAACTTAACACCTCAAACTCCACCAGATCCTCGTAGATCACACCGCAGACAACACATCAGAAGCATGCTTTTAGTCACACGAGGGAACAAATTTTTGTTCATTTTTGTTCTTATCCGTTAGCATCATCATTCAGATTTTTTTAATCTTTTATAAATAGTTTGAATATTACATAAGATTTTATATTATTATATAGAGTTCATAGTTCTTATATCAAAGAAAAATTATCAATATAATTTATCGCTTTTATATAAAAATCGATTCTAAAATAAAAACTTTTCACTTAAATTTTACTCTAATGAAAAAAACATTTTTTTTAAAAAAAGAAAGTTATAAATTTCATCTTCATATCTTAAAAAAAAAGTAGAGTTAGTTAATAATAATATGTACTAAAATTCTAGCTAAACTTTAAGGAAACACACGCAATTTAATAAATAATAAATCAACTTCAGTCATATTATTGTTATTATTATTAAATCATTTTTCTTAAGAAATACATAAATATGTCAAAATATGATAACAAATGTAACAAATTGCAACTAATAACCATGAAAGTTAATTTTTCTATTTACTAATCTAATTTTTGTGACATTATCGAACAATAAAATAAAAAGGGCTAGCAAAATAAATAGGGAGGGTGGAGTTTTCACTATGAAAGTCCAATAAGAAGTAAATCTGTGGCGTGTCAGTGTTAGGGGTGGGAGGAACGACGTCTCGATCCACGCTAGCTGCTGCTGGTGGTCGCATGCATGCTCGCACCCAGCTATTGATCACTCTTGTCCCACCGCACGCGTGAGAGAGGGAGATTGTAAATAGTTCTCGGCGGGAGAAATCGCATATTGCACCGTTCTGTGCCGGTCCGTACCGCCAAACGAGCGCAAAATTGGCTTTCCCTTCTTTCTGTGTGTAGATCCTTAACTTTAACTGGCATCAATCCAAAATAATTTCACAATATAATACATGAAAAAAAAATCTAATTTATATAATATATTTTTATTATAAAAGATCATATAGATAGTATTTACAAATATATATATTTTATATTTAACTACAAGTACACTAAAATATTTGTTTGTCTAGGTTATATAATATTTTGTTATCGAGTTCTGCACTCGAGGTTTGTGTATATGCGTCACGCGCCACTATGTCTGGAGAGTAAGTCTGGAGTGTGGAGATTTACGTGTGAACTGTTGACAGGAGTGAAGTGCTCGAGGTTACCATCCCGGATAAGCCTCCGCCTCTGCCGCCGCCGCCCATGCACCCTCGCCGTTCGGTACGGCCCCAACCCCTTGGAGCAGCATCTATACCGACCGCGGTGCCGTTTCCTTCTAAGAGCACCACTGTAGTTATAACAGATGCCACCACCTCGTTGCCTGGCAGCACCAGACCTAAAATTGCACCAGATGGCCAACAGAGTGCGCCTATGGCGTCTCCAGAGGTAATTTATAGCACCGCTAAAACTTTAAACACCAATCACAAATACCATCAGAGACTTTCATGTTTTATGGAAAGAAATTTGTCCAAAATTTTCAGAGCTTCACGAGGTCTGGGATGGTACTATATAAGTGACAAATGCACGACAGTTGCGCTGCCCTCCAGCCATAAGACACGAAAGTCTCTTATGGTCTTATGACGTTTCTACGTTCTTTCTATATATAAATATTGATTGAAATGGAAATGGCTTTAGAACTGAGGACTTTATGCAGTACAATGTAGGACACTGTGTGTGCCAAGTTTTGTTGGTTTATTCTATTATATAGCTTCATTTTTTTAACTGCTTAAAACATTAATACAACCAGCAATAAATTATGCCACATACAAACAGATATAACATAGCCTACTTTCTTTACTAACTACTATCATGCCAGTAAAATAATTTGAGAATGGTATTAGCTTATTTTTATGTAGCATAAAGCTCTTAAGCTTTCACCGTACTTGTCATAAATTAAAGATTTAAAAAATTTAAAAAAGTTGTACTAAAAAAGTATAGTTAATCATGATATGGACCACGTGTGATGAAAAAGGGTTTTAAAATTAAATCTTGTTTTTCAATAATATCACAAATCTATTTTTATGATGAATATATTATGAATACATTACAAAAATCAGTTTCATTTTATTTACTGAAGGGCTCGATTATTATACCGGCCAGTGGCGTAGCCAGGATTTGTTCAAGGGGGGGGTTCTTGAAGATAAAGATTGAGAATATCCCACCGGGGGGTTTGGGGGGCGAAGCCCCCCAATAGCTCGCCGCAGGTGCGATTTTTTTTAAGGACACGCCCCTTTTTTAGGGTAAAATTATTAAAAAATACTATTATAGAGGATGTATGGCCTGATGCAATAATTTTATATTTTTTGCATCCCATTTTTTTAATTTCTTTTCAATATTGTACGTGCACTAACGTAATAAATAAAGCTTTGAGTAAATAATTTTAGTTAAATCAAGTAATTCATCTAATAACCACTTTTATATTATTTTTATTAGTTTCATGGTGCGCGATTTTTTTGAAAAAGGGACGTGGACTATAATTTTTTTTGATGAAAAGTTGCAGCAAATTTCTTATATTTGTAAATCGTTAATTATGTAGTTACAATATTTTTGTCACTACAGTATTTTTTCTTATAAAAAAATAGACCACATTTTAAGACGATGTACTAATGTACGAGCAAGAAAAAATATATATATTTAAATTTTCAAAACAGGAAAATCAATTCATTACATTAAGTATACTGTAAAATTAATACATTTAAAAATCGGATTTTTTTAACTTCAATAATAAATTTAGATATATACGTACAGTATTATACATATGACTTACATGAGACAATGAAACTAGCAATTGCAAGATGTAATATATCTATATAATTAATTAAAAAATAATAAAATACTATATATAATTTTTATTGTTATGCTGAACATCATGCGGGGAATGTTTTCAACATTTTTTATACTTTAAATTGTTGTCTTTATAGTGTCTTTTCGTATACAAAAACAAAAATAACTTAATAATGAATACTACATAATATAATTATCATAATAGAATTATACCATACTTAAATAATCATAATATTGTAGACCGATTTTAAAAAAATTAAAGATGTATTAACAATGTGTTTCGGGGATATAAATTTTTAAAGTTTTTTTTTTAAGCAAATTTTTCATAAAATTTTAGTTTAATCGTATCCGTCGAGTACCATTTTTTGTTATTTTTCCCTTAAAATTTACTAAGGTTCAGCCCTCAAGGGGGGGGGTTATAACACCCAAACCCCCCCCCCCCCCCCCCCTTGTCTACGCCCCGTCCTCGATATACAGCCTCTTGTCAGTTTAGCGAAAATTTCATGTTATTCTCTGTACGCACTGTCCATTTGACTTCGAATGACTTTCTGTGTCCACAGATGTCTACACGCAGTGTGGTTCTGGGGGAGGCTTCCAGCAGTCCTGAATCCACCCCACGACAGAGGCCTCCACCTCCAGCGCCACCCCCAGGCTCCCAAAATTCGCCCTCACATCCCCGCCTTCGATCCGCTTCCTCGCTAGACGCAATTTCCAAACAAAAATTAGCAGAGGCTGCTGCGGCTGCTGCGGCCACTGCGGTTCCAAGCCGTAGTGCTACCATGAGTCAGCGTGAGTAGCTCCACAACATGCCATAATTTATAATTAATTAACTTTTTTACTTTCAATATTTATAAATAATAACAAATTTTTACCATGTTATATTTTTAATTAAATAAAAAATATATATAATAAATATTGTAATGTAAGTGTTGGTGGGTAATGTGGTCAGCTGATCAATGTATTCTCGGCTCATGGGTGTTGTTTTGTGTGCGAGCATCATTGGTGTTTTTATATATTATTATTATTATACAATTGGTTCCCACCCGGCTGCAGTGCACCAAATATCCAGCCAGCCTCACGTAATATTATAAAAAAAAAATGAATATTTTATTTTTGTTTTAACTCTCATTGTTTCTATCTTCTTATAATCCTATACCCAAAATAAATCCTTTTTAACCCATTAGCTGCAATAAACAAAAATCTCACATCAATTTTACTTTAATAGTTGTATTTTTGTATGTATTAAATAGTAAAATATTGTTTGTTGAGACTTGTCCTAGTTTTAATTCTTTAAATAACATGTAACGTAAAAATGCATAATCAAAGAGACGTGATCAGCCTCGTTAGAGTATAAGTACTATAATTAATACAAACGTATCGATATTCAACAACAGAAAAATCATATAGACTGATCTTTGTTATATTAGATATTGTCTAATAATTGATAATTGATATAAAGACTACAAAATTTGAGTCCGTTTTGATAAAACAGAAGAGATTTTCATTTGCTCAGCTGCTACACTTCTCTCCCACCCCCTTCCCAAAATGCAGAGCATGCAATTTACCTCAAAACTTTCCTAATACATCCTGTGACCTTGACCTGACCTTGATTTGACCTTGATTGTCTGCCGCGTGCGATGTAATGTTTCGATGTGTCCAGTAACATCCAGTCACCCCGAGCCCACTCTTGGAGACACAAGAATTCGTCCTCACACGCTAGATAATTTTTCTGAAGGTAAATAACCTCCCATGAACAACAACAAAAAGTTGGTTTGTGCTTTAGACTAAATTAAAATACACTGTTTTTTATTATATATATAATATTTATTACCAAAAAAATATATATATTAATGCAGTAGATTATTAATAATTTATACTTCCACATTGGCCGCAGTGACGTCATAATGCTGGATGACCACAAGAGCTTAATTTCCCATGAGTTTGCAGGGTAGAACTTTGAAAAATTTAGTTGCTTGGTTTTTCTCCCTTCGTTTTTTTTTCTGTTTCAGTGGTTTATTTTGATAGTCTAGTTGTATACATTAATTTGAATGTACTCACCTTAGTTTAGATTCGAGTCTTGTTGTTTGCTTGTTGCTTTGAATGTCCTGCACGCTATTGCTTTTCCTTGATTGTTATTAATGTTTATCGAGTATATTCTTGTAGGTAACAAAAGTAGATTGAATATTTTAAATTTCAACAACTTAAATCAATTCCACATAATATTTATGATGTATTTATTGCAAATAATTATATACCATTGCATATATATGTATAAATATTGTTCTTTATATTTATTTTTAATGCTTTAATTATTTATTTTTAAACAATTTAGTGTTAGAATATGATATATATTTTGTAATATGCCGTTATCCAACAATTTTAACTTTTGACTAAATTAATTACACAAGAGGGGTGTTTCAATTTTAATATGATCTAAAAACTTAATATACCTGGGGTTTTGAATATGTTGAAAAGATTAATATTCTAAGTGGTTAAGAGATTTTTTAATTTCGTAAGAAACAGATTTTATACTAAATTATTTGTAATTAACTAATCAGCTAAAAACATACCGGGTGGAATTTATGAAGGAAATGATAAGAAATTAAAATCCATGTTTCATCCTATTTAACCACCCTGTCAGCCCATTTCAATGACAGTGGTTAGTGAAAAACCTGGCTATATTATTATTTCCTTCATTATTCCCACTCGAAAGTTATTATCAATAGTATAAAAACAGGTTACATTGTTGGGTCACGGTCATTTATGTGTCAAGTGGTTTTCTCCCACGTGGCGTGACATGTGACACGTGTCGAGGGATACCCCAGGTGTATGTGCGTGTGTGTGTCTGCAGCGGCGGCTCGCAACCACGTGTCCAAATCGTTCCCCAACGCATCCTCCGAGTCGGACCTTGCTCGTTACCATGCGGCGGTGTGGGGGGACGGGCGCCGCGGCGAGCGCAAGTCCCCCTCCCTCAGCAACGTTGCCTCGGACAGCCTACGTCACAAGGTAAGACTGCCTGAATTATCTACCCTCCCGCTATGAACAAATCCTATGCTTGACGCATGACAATGCATTTCATAAATCATATATTTTTTGTATATATTATTTTATTTGCACTCATCTTAAAGTGAATTGTACTTTTTTTTTTATATATATAGAACCTAGCACGTAATTTTCATTATGCACGCAAAAATATACGACAAAAAATTATCTGCTTACAGTTTTCTATTCAAGACAATGGGTCAGCGAAATTTTTTCAAGGTGCTCTCCACACTCCCAACATGGGCGAGAAAGTGGCTCAGGTGAGTACAATTAACGCCCTTTTGTACTGTCTGTACCCTGTCTATTTGTTTGTTTGTTTCTTCCTACCTTTATTTTTGGCATGGTAAGAATACATCAGTACTGGCAGAACTGCGCAAGCAATGTTGTTTGCTCGATTTTTTTTATAGTCGCCCCTGCGGGTGTGTTGTTTATGCAACCGGTTGCGCAGTACTTTACGACAAATTGCCTGTCCTACAGGGGCTCTCGTTGTTAAAAGTTAACCATAAAATTAGCCAATATAAACAAGATATAAAAGCAATAAAAAGCTAAAATGATAATATGGTTAACTATTTATTTAATATAAATATAATAGTTTTAATAAAAGTAACATTATATCATACAACATTTTATCACATAAAATTATAATTTAATCAACTAGATGGCAGAGCAGTCGCTCATTTTCCCGCTAAATTGCATGACGTCATCACTTGCGCTGAGAAAATGCTGCAAAGAAGCTTACATAATCCATCGCACTTTCACTGCTGTCAATCAATAGAAGCTTCTGAAAACAAATTCATTATTTTATTTTTTCTGCATAACCAACGCTAGCACCTGCAGCTACTTATAAGTTGGATTTGACATCATGTACGCGCAAGAAATTTCGTTAATAAGCTAGCAAGTATATGTGTGTACACAATCAAGGTACACAAGCTAGGCTTACGTGCTTCAATTATCTGTTGCCCGTGGCAACGTCTTTCAAAACATTAAGCTAGAACGCAGTGGAATTACTAGGAAGCAGAAAAAGTCATTTATGAAGCTAAATGAGCATAAAAATTTATCAAGAACATTACCATGTGAACTTATATTTAGTTTAAACTTTTTCTATATGCATTTAAGCAGGCATCATTGCATATCCGATAGAAAAAGTGTTGCCATAAAAGTAACAAACAAATAGATGTAAAATAAAATTACAAAATATGAATAATATATTAATAATTTTAACCTCTTGAACACTTATTGCATACTATAATTATTCTTATTTTTAAAAATGAATAAATAATAAAATTTATGATTATTAGAAGTTGTGCACATTATTGTACAATATTTATGTGCAAGTATTTTGATACTTATTCCTACTCAAGCACTTACAAAACAAATCATCACACTTTTTTTTTTAAAGTTTTATTTTAATATTTACATCACTAAAATAGAATAAAAAATAACACAAAGAATTCTTTTACAAAGAACTTTCTTTGTATTCTATTTGACAAATTGACAAATAAACACAAACAAAACTTGATAAGAAGTTCGTTTCTGAAGTGAACTTTAATTTATTTAGTGAATCTTGACAGAACATATCGACTAATCTTTAGATTAAATCTTGTTTATCGAGCGTTAGGAAAGGTCGGGATTCAAGACGACTTTTGTCCCAGTTTGTCGTGAACAAAGCTAAATAATAAATCTCGTCGTCTGCCCTAGTTCATACATGTATAAAAATCATCGTCTCACATGAGCATTATTCAAATAACTAGGACAACACTGTTGCAAAATTGCTACTATAGATTTTGAAGTCTATAGAAATTATATTATAATTATGATGATAGTAGAATTTTCTTTTTTAAGAATACATAAAGCCATAAATTTTTAAAATGTCTTACAATGTTCAATTTTTTTAATCAAAAGAAGTTTATTGATTTAAAAAATGAGAGAATTGTTTTATTTCTGAAATAAAGACGAAGATAATGGAACGAAATAAAAAGATTCAATAAAAAAAGTTAGCTGTGAATTATAAATCTCTGGTAAAAATTTACATAAATAGAAATACCATGAATTTAATAACCATATAAAGTTTTTGGACTTAAATTTACGATTACTTTTTTATTGTCTGCTTCTATGAAATGTTTATGGATGTCTGCCAATTTGAGTTATTTTTCATTTTGACACGCGAAAATGAAATTATTGAGCATGTTATAGACTTTCTCGTAAACTAGATATTATTTTAGTGCTGCTTCATAATATTATCACGAAGAAAAAACACTGCTATATATATAATATATACAACTGTATATATATATATATATATATGTATATATATAGGAAAATAAGTAATTTTAATTATACAATTCAATGTACTGTAATTGCTATATCATTTTAAATTAAGCAAATTGAGCATTTCTAAAGAAATAATAAAAAAATAATTAATTTAGATCATATTGAATATTTAAATAGCAAATACTCTCTGTACGTGACTCGAGTACATAATGCATAATCATGTACAGTCCCGTACACAAATTGCAGGACGTACATGCAAGTGCAAAATTTGCAGCACTATTTTACGAGTTTAGAATAATTTATTGATCCGTTATGCAAGCTCTCTAACTTTATTCTCTCTGTGTAAGTTTGTAATAATCGAAGACAATTAAATATGTAATGACTATTATTGACTTTTTTGTTTTGTTCTAGTCTGTACTCGTGCTATATGAATGAGCAAGTATAAAGTCTGAAGTATTGATTTTCACAACTACAGACAGACTATTGTAATTCTCTTGAGATAAAAAAATAAAATTGCTTGTTTTATTATTTAAATTTAAAATGGTTCATAAAATATTATCAATACAAATACATATTATTATAAAATATAATTCAGAACTTATTAAACATTATAGATTTTCTTTTTTTTATGTATATACTTCTATATATTTATACTTGTATAGTTAACGTTGTATATAAAACGTTTGAAACACTAGTTGATACTTTGAGCTCTAGGTGGCTGTAGTGTCGCTCGACGCAGAAGTTAGAGAAGGATGGAGAGATTTTGGAGCTCATTCGGTCCTTCTCACTGCAGTAGATATGAAACGTTACATTTTAGCTTGCATGTGGATGTAAAACAATAGTGACTTTTTTTATACAACCACGTGTAAAAAGTATTTTTTATTAAGTGCGAGTTAAAAAGTGTACTATCTGTGAGTGTTTAAAAACCAAATTAAAAGTGATGTGTGAATATTATACAGTATTATATTAAAAAAAAAAATAAAAAAAAAATTATAATACACGTAATATAAAACTAATAATTTTTTGTTCAAGCCTAATGCTTTTAAAATATAAATGTCAGGTACTAATCACATAGCAATCACGGCTCCCCATGCTAAATCACATGTACCCAGTGCCGGGGGTCGGCTACCTCCTCGGGGTTCTTCCCATTCCACCCCTTCCTCCCCCCCGGCACTGCAGACAACTACAATGACACCCACTACCTTCCCCGATGGTACCGTGTACATGGACTCGAAGGACATTAGAGTTTTAAATGATATAATTGACGATTTAAATCGATATGACCCTGATGATGAGTCAACACCTTTTGGTCCATCCACAAAATTAACTTCAAGACGAGCTTCTATAGAAGATGATGAACATTTGGGATCAGTTAAAGCTGAGCAGGTGAATATTATGTTCTTTGATATTTAATATTAACAACGTGTAATATAAAGCTACAAAAGATGTAGAAATCTCTTTGAAGTGTCTCGAGTATATAATCTACATAAAGGTATATTTTATATTTAAGATTATTTTAATTTTTCAACAGGTTTTATACTAGCTAGTTTTATTTTATGTAGTTAAATATTTTAAGTACCGTAAATAATTTGCAAAAAAAAAAATATATGTCACGTGGTTTAAAACCAGTGCTGCCATCTAAACAAGATAATCGCGTGAGTAGCTATGGAATCAATGTTGACATTGCGTGATTCGTGCCTTGCGCAGCTGCACTGGCACATATCAAAGTATTTGTAACATATACACCCTAACTAAAAATGTTTCAAACTTCACTGAATGCATATACGGTCTTTAAAAAAAAATAACTAAACAAAATAAGCAAAACTAAAAATATATAATATAAATATTTAAATTATAAATTATCAATAATATGCAAATGTGTGCAAGAACTCATTTTTATAAATAAATTCATAAAGGGAGCGTTTTGAATACTTTATTCAAATAATATATTTTATATCATCATAAAAAAAAAAGCTTTCATGATAAAAAGTGTCTTCATATTAATATATTAATTAATAATTTATAAGTTTATTTAATATCGTTTGTGTGTGTGTGTGTTTTGTACGAAAATACGATCAATGATATGCCGTCTACAATCTACAGTAACTGAAGAATACAGTAGAATATTATAAAGGGTATCACAAAATTCTTTAGAATTAATTTAGTCTGAGCACAAGTATCGTGTGCTCAATTAAGTAACGTTGCTAAAAATGTGCGCTGCAAATATTTCGCCATTTAAACATTGATTGCTAAAATTCCCTCTCAAACAATTTTTTCAGAACAATAATGTATAAACGTTTTTTGTAAAAATATACTTTTTTTACAAATATAGCAAACCAATAAAACAAACTTTAAATACAACGAAGTCATATTTTTCAAAGATACAAAGCTAGAACCACAATAAAGGTAAAAGCATACTTCTTCATTGTGTCTATCTAAACGGCAATAAACCATAAGTGAAGTTCAATTAGCTTGATAGGATGGTAGCAAGTCACCGAGATGTGATTGCCTGGTGTCGGTTGATCGTGTCTGCTTCTCCTGGGCTCCTGCAACCCGCCTAGTCTGGCCGCCACGATCAATAGCGGCCGCCAAGCCCGAGCTATCGCAGCCAAATCTGAGCTTTCCCAAACATCTTCACATCACTGTCAATCTCAATGAGAGGATAAATCAAAGTTGAAATATTGTGAAGATGTCAAATCAACTCGACACCGCTTTTGTCAACTTGTGGAAATAAAATTTACTTTGATGTAGTAAGTTGTTTTGTAAAAAGAAAATTTGCAAACTTTTATTTTACGTCATAAAAAAAGGTATCAATATTATATCAATACTATATATTTATGTACAGTATAAATATAATTACATTTACTTAACTTTTATTTTATACTTTTTTTATGTAGCAATATAATCAAATTTCATCAGTTGGAAAGAAGCTTATAAATTATAATATAATCTTATAAAGCATTTCGCTAAAATAACTAACAGCTTTACAGTTTTTGTGTATATATGCTTCAAAAGGAAATTTCATTTCCTCGTTTCAGAGTATCTTAATAACATTTATAAAACACAATATAACCAATAGCAGTCACGATAAAACAGAAATTTCATAAAAGCATTATTTGAAACTACTCGTTTTCTCACCAACCAAACAAATTAAACATGAATTCTGTGCGTAGTATATAGTACATATATATATATTGTTATGTTTGAAACCTGCGTTACCATTTAGAAATATTATAAAACTCTTTCTTGATCTTACATAAGTTCGTGATTATTTGATTACATGGGAACTAAAAAATCTATTCTCTAACAAAACTTTAACACGTGTTCCTAAACAGTATTTTCACGTTACAATTTACAGCTGCTGTTTCTAAAGACTCTACAAAAAATGAAGCATTTCGATCAATATCAAAGTTTGTTCTTGTCGGGGAAGAAAAACGCGGGTGTCATAAATGTGTTGGTCTGGAATTGGCGAACTTGGCGCGGCGTGGACACAGTTTGTGACTCTCTGGGGGCGGGGGAATGCGACGACACGTGACACAAACCACCGCGTGGCGTAGCAGCCGGGCATTGGCGTGGCACACTGGAGCGAGACTCGGCAAACACACCTTGTGGTGCGGACTGCCGCCCAGGGTTTAAAAATAATGCCCCCCCAGCACAGCTTGGCTGGATAGACAGACAGACAGAGAGAGAGAGAGAGAGAGAGAGAGAGAGAGAGAGAGAGAGAGAGAGAGAGAGAGAGAGAGAGAGAGAGAGAGAGAGAGAGAGAGAGAGAGAGAGAGAGAGAGAGAGAGAGAGAGAGAGAGAGAGAGAGAGAAGAATTTGCAAATCTAATCATTAAAAGTTTATATAGCAGCTTTTTCCTCGATCGATAAACAAGTTTTTGTTTTCAGTTTTCACTAAACTCTGAATCAAATGCAATATACATTAATTTATATAATCTCTTATTGCTTTAAGTTTATATAGCTTTTTACTAAAATAATTAGCTTATTTTTGCAACAATAATACTCTAACTTAAAACGTTAAATTTAATTGGATAATGATAAAATTTAATTAAATGTGAGTAAAAAATTCATTTTTAAATAACATAGTTTTACCGTACATAAAATCATTAAAATCTAAGTGACCATATAATAATATTCCCAAGGTTGTTAGTAATTTAGAGCGTATATCACGATCATGAAAATGATGAGAGCCTAGTGTGCTACAAACAGCGTCAGGGGGCCGAGCAGAAAGGCGGTCATCGCTGTGAGGGCTCCTTCTACCGCATCGCACGCATTACGTAGCTTTCTCTAATTTTACCTCTTCTCTGTCTCTCCTGCACGTACAGAGATGATATGCATCGCATGAACTTCATCATCACTTTGTTTTAGTACTAAAAATCTCTAGCGCAATTCAAGAAGTGTTCCACAAGTCGCTGAACAAAACTAAGGGTCGCTTAACAATTGTTGGCTGAATACTCCCCATTAAAATTCAGTGCCATAATGTTTTTTCGCATGTTTTAATCAAAGAAATGTTACATTTGATCAAATTCACGCTTTAAAAAACTCTTACGATGATGATGAGAAAATTTGTGTAATAAAAAACAAAAATATTCATTCTGAATATGAGAAAAGGGGGAATGTTATGAAGAAAATATGCAAAAAAGCTATATACATTTACGAAAACAAACAAAAAAAAATTAGCCTAAAAACATTTATTAAGGTTCATGTAATGAAGCTAAAGAACAAGAATGTTATGATGATGTCAAAGGCAGGCTATAACAACGTCTGCAGATTCTATAAGACACGGAAGGCTACGATCAGCTGCTGGAAGGCGCGTGGACTAGAACGGTGGCAGGTATTTTGGCAGCTCGAGCTGGAGCTCTGCCAAAAACTTGGGGCCAATGTGCTGCAAATCCATCACTCGAAAACATTTTGCAAACTTAAAGTTCGTTTGTGAAAATATTGCAGCTTTAAATATGTAAGATAGTTCTAGAATTTACTGAAGAATTCTTGATGTAATCTTGTTCGTAATAATATCGATGTTACATTATTTGTTCTTTGACATAAACATTTTCATTTTCTTCTTCTTATTTTTTATGACAAATTAGGATTTGAATGTATTTACTGTTGTCTCTAGTAGTTAAGTTAAATATATTAACTTGAGTACGGGTTTCCAATTAATTAACCTGACAACTGGTAAAACCACGTTGCTGTGTTTTATCATTTTTTAATTTTATTTTGTAGTGTTGATGAAGTGAACGATGAACTTAAATGTAAGCTTCCAGGAACTTTTAACAAGAAGAAAAAAAATGTATTAAGCTTCCATTGTATATTTATTAAAAAAAATGTAAAAAACATGGCTTAAAAATGGCGTTTCATAATGAAACACTTTAATGTCAAATACAGTCTTTTTATAATTAAAATTTTGATTACATAAGATTCCACTTAATATCATGTTGTTTTTTTTGTTTGTTTTTTTTTTTTAGTTTCAATATACTTTAAAAAAACTTTTTTTAATTGCTACCTTTAAATACGAAGTTTAAAACCAAGCAACAACGTGTTTGGATATTTTTTTCTTTTCAATTTTATTGAAAAGAACGTTTTAATTACTTTTAGCTTATACAATTGTCCGTATTTAGGTCACAACATTAATAATGTAAATGCATCTAGGATATAATATAAACAATCTTTTGTAGTGGTTTGCTTCTACGATTCACTTGTTTGTTTGGCGAGTTAAGCTCCCACGTAGTATTTATTTTCTGAGAAAATATCTCTGATGATATTTTACTGCACGACTTATTATAGCGTGTTGTTCGATGACCAGGAACGTCTTTTATATCAGGTACATACGTCACGTGACATTTTCTCTTTGTTGGGTTGAGTTGAGGGGGTTCATACAAGTTCTCTTTTTTTCCACCCCACATTCTCCCTCTCTCCATCCCCTAAACAACAAAGAGCATGACTTGTTAGTACTGGGATCAATACCCGCCACTACCGTTGCTTGCAGCTCTTACACACGTTCGTTCTATCCTCGAGTGCGAGAATGCCAAGAATACTACTTCAGTTTTTTTACTTCTTTTGCGATAAAAATGTATATTTTTATTTCATAATCCATTGAAAATTCCTAGTATTTACAAAAAAATATATATATTTTAATTAGAATAAAAGTTTTTCTACACATGTTATATAAAAATTGTAATTAATTACTGTTGCCATGGAGCTTATAGAATCATCAATGCTTCTACAATACGTTTAACATATAAACCAAGCTAATATATATTGCTCGCGAAAGATTTTTTTTTGTTTTGTTTGCAAGAAATCTAGAACATGTTACAAAGTTATAATAAAAAATGATCAAATTGCAACTAAAGAGATGAACTTGACTAGCAATGAAAAAACAATAGTGACTACACTATGCACTAGCATATTGTAATATCATGTAGCCTTCAAGTTTTATTTTAATAACGTTTAACTATCATTTGTTATCTTTTTACTCTGGTGTCGTAATATGAAAAAAATGTTTATTTTTTACTTGACTGCATGCATGGCTGTAGAATCTAATAAAATTCCCCTAAGAGAAGATGGAATGCTATTATTTGACATTGAGAGCTGAACAAATTGCATACCTTTCAGGGGCACTGAAAATTGCATGGCTTGATGGACATTTCAATTTACGTCATTTCTGTTCAGAAAATTTTACAAAGAAAAAGTATGCAAACAAATTTACTTTGATGTCACAACAAATAAATCATTTATGTCAAATAAAGCAATGAAATGAACATCAGAATATTGGAATCAACATGAAAAGGTACACACAAACCGTAATGCTGTAGGCATTTTGAAGGCAAATATTTCCACTCCATCTTTTAATAAACTGTAGCAGAATTTCAAATAAATATAATATTGAAAATATTTAATATAATGTCAAGTTTTTGTGAAATCCTTTGTCAAAAGTTATGTGATTAATCCCGAGTTCATGTTACAAACTGAACCTTGCTTACAAAACAAAACAAATCAAAATCAAAATACATATGGGTGAACAAAACACCTTGAAAAATTACACAATAACATTTAGAAGTTAACAACATTATATATCCTTCACAATTACTCGAATTAAATGTTGGTTTCGTTTATTATATTTCCAGGTATAACAAAATATGCAAAATTTATAATACTTTCATGCTATTAGAAAAAAATACGGGAATGTGAAAAAATATTATATTATATATAAAATTATAAAAAAAATAAGAATATTTTCAAAAATTTAATATTTTTTTAATCATAGATAAAGTTGCATGTAAAGTTAAATTGCCATGCATATCAATACGAGCTTAATCCATTTATTGTGTATACGTGGGTCGTTACATGCAGGCCAGAAAGTGGTGGTGCGACGTGGAGCCTCCGTGCACCACGCAAGCAAATGTCGGCCCCTAGGTGGCTCTGGCCTCGCTCCTCCATCGATCCCCCTCAACAGCCGACCCCGGCTGTAAAACGAACCTCCCCGGCAGTTGCAGCGGCGACTGTGACGTCATAGCACATCAGGTGCAACTTTCCCTAATGACATCTCATTTATTTATCAAACAAAAGGGATTACTTTCATGTCAAAGGAAGTGCAAAATTGTATTATGAATTATAGGAATATGAACTTTAACATCTAAATTTTTATACTATAATGCTACATCTTGTCTTTATTATTGAATTGATTATTATAAAATTTTAAGCTAAAATAATAATAAGAAACATTATTAAGCTTTGTAACTATGGAATTAAATTATTAAACTTGCATAAATTTGTTAAATCCTTCTTTGTTAAAAAGTAACAGATTTCAATTAAATTAATTAATTCCATGTAAAATTAATTGAAAATTTAAGAGATCCTTGGCATTATCTTTTCTTCAAATGAAACTCAAAACAATGTACAGTTTGGTCGAAAAGACTAGAAAACTTGGCACCATCACTCCACTCGCTCAGCTTGTATGACAACACTGTTAAAAAATTCGCCACACATTTCAATTTAAAAATTCAATATCTAATTCCCTTTATTTCTAATAACATTAATTAAACATATTTATGATAAAGCAAAAAAATACATTATATATTATAGATATTGTGCATTGTTATTAAGAAAATATAAAAGTTGTAGAGTCTATAAACAAATTCTAATTTAAAACCTTACAAATGAGAACAATAATTGCAAATTAAAAAAACTAATTAATTATTTTCAGGAAAGGCACAATTATATTGTAAGGAGCAAACAGAAAACTCATTAACATAACAAGGACAGTATACATCGTTAGAATCAGAATAACTGCCTTTCTTGGATTATTAATTAAGCTGTACTACAAATAACAACCCTGAAGTACCTGGAAACAAAATAAGTTGAACTTTGAGCCATTGTGAGTTTTCTATTGCAATAACAAAGATATCCTGTGTTGTGCTACATATTTCATATAATGTTTCAATAAAATGTAATTAAATGAAAACAACAAAAATTAATTATACTTTATTACTTATTATTAGTAAATACAATTTTCATGTTATGAATTTATTTTCAAGGAAACCAATAAATAAATAATAAATAATAATTTATTAAATAATAATAAAAAAAGGAGATCTTTTTCTGTTCATAAGGATAAATATTTGTTGTTTATAAAGGGTATAATAATTTCTTCTTTTATCCCCACAATCAGTACGTTCACATGAAGATGATGTTAAATACGTATTCATAGACGACGGATAATGTTATTCTTATGAGGCATCATCAACTAAACTGTATTGAAATCTATCATTTGATCATAGTGATTATTTACATATAATTGAAAGGAATAATACTAAAAAAAAAAAAATTCAATTTAAATTAATTAACGTAGAAACTTCAATTATAGTTTACATATAATAAATTTTAACTAACTTTTTGTTTGCATTTACTTACTTTTTGTTGAAACATAATAATTATGAAATTAAATACACAGCAAATCTTACGATATCTTTGTTACTACAATAAGAACACAGAATTGCAAGTTATTACTAATTCTTGGAATTCAAGTTATATTGTATTGCTTTTATTTCACTTCAGGGTTGTTGCTATTGTAAATCAAGTTAGTCAATCCGTTTTTTCTCAGTCAGTCTAATGATTGTGCTCTAGTTAATTTTAATTGGTTTTCTGCTTGTTTCTGATAATAATTAATTTTTAATTAGCAATTGTTCCCATTTTCAAGAATTTCACTTACAATGAAATATATTTCATTTGTTTTTTATTCACAAAATAGCTTCTTAACAATAATTTTTGTGTTCAAAACAGTCTTCTGCGCGCAATGTTTTTAACAAAACATTGTTCAATGTCTGTCGCGTGGTGTAATTTTCGATTGTTGAACGCGAGAAAGGAAAAAAGTAAACAAACTCCGCTGTTTACAGTTTTTTGCCGCTGGCGGCGCCACTAGCGAGCGGTAATTATCAAGGGAAGCATTATAAATAACATGAAAAACTAATAGAAATAATTAAAAAATTGATGACATGTTTTCAAAAATCAAGTGAAATGGAAAAAAACATGCGCGGAAATTTTATAGAAAAAATTAAGAATTTTTAACGGTTTTTTATCATTGAAACGGTCGAAGAAATGTGGAGCGATAACCATGTCGTAGGTAATGTACATCATTTCTATGTTTTCAAGGGCTTGTAAGCTCTAAAATCTTTTAGCTAGCAGTTCTGACAGGTCTTAGCTGCTCTGACCAGCCGCACCAGTGTCCATTTGTTGATTTATTTAAAAATAAAAAGCAATATAATAGGGTTTTAAAATTTTACCTTTGAATTTCTATACATACTGAAGATATAGCAGTAATTCGATAATCTACAAGTTTCTATGCTGTTAGACCTTAATACTGGAGTGACTGGAGTCCCGTCCAACATCTATGATTGCACAGAATCACATAAAAGGCAATGAAACGCCAACCTCAGTCTGCGTCGTCTCTTCTATGTGCTTAAAATAAGATAAAGTACCGTAATATTTGCTAATAATTAATTTTTACATTACCTGGATTAATGTAGTATAAAATTATTACATTTTTTTATACTTTGGTGTGGTATTTTAGAAGTTATCGTTACATTTAGGCATCAACTCGCGAATTTCCTAAGTTAAACAATGGCGCATAGTCAACAAAAACCGCTCGCCAGTGGCGCCTCTGGTCACTCTGGCGGGCGCAAAATGGAACTAAAGCGTCACGCAATAATCGGACCACGCGACAGACATTGAACAATGTTTTGTTAAAAACATTGCGCGCAGAAGACTCTGGTTCAAAACAAAATTATATTCAATATATGGTTCAAGCATTTATTTTTATTCACACAGTATACTGGTTCATATTTAATGTAAGCCTCCAATGTAAGTTCTTTGTTACATTTCTTAATTTACATTCGGCGAAGGAAGTTTTCAGAAGCAAAGAAAATTTAAAACTTTTTGGAACAGAAAACTGTGTTGACAATTCAGTTTATCTTTTTCTCCTTCATGTTACATTTTCTTCTTTATATTTGTCTCAAATGTTATCAATCTATTTGATAGTCAATATTGATATCGATGCCCGTAGAAAGTTTTTTTTTCCTTCTTTTTTTACCTTTAATTGATTGGTATTGTACGTCGGTGACTGCTGCGCGTCGGCGCCATGTTGGCTGGTGTGGGTGGAAGGGGGAGTGAGAGAGAGAGAGAGAGTGGGAGCGCCATAAGGGAGGCTGTGAGAGAGCAGCAGCTAGCAGTGAGATGTGCGCACACAGTAACGGCCAGACCGTCTGCAGTTGCTCTCCTTAATCTTTCATCACACGACAGTGCGAATAGTGCCAAAAACACTTGAAGATTCAATTTAAACTAATGAGTTTTACAACCACAATAGACTAAATTGTGGTATTTAAACCACGAAGAGACAAGAATCAAATTCAGGTATAATTGTGAGGATTCCTTTCTACCATCACCACTAGGTTAGGTGAAGTGTGGCTTGCGTGAGCGCACGGTAGGAGGTGTGAATAGTGCGTGGGATAGGTTTGAATCGTGAGTGTTTGTTGTTGTTGCAAGAATAATAGCGGAATGAATGGGTAATTTAAATTAGTAACATCACAGAATTTACTGGCGGAGTCAAAATTAGTAATTTATTGTAATGGTTATAACAAAATATCGCAGATAATACATTGTTCACAATGACAATCTGATAAGAATGATTAATTATGAATATAAATAATTGTGAGTGTGTGCGTGTGGAAAAAATGTAAATATAACTTTAAAAAATTTAAGGCGAGAATTTTTTTAATTATAAATTTTTGAATGGTCAAATGAGATCAATAGATGCTAATTTACACAACCCAATTTGTGTCAAAATTTATAAAAAATTGAAGCATGATATACTCGTTGTATACATATATGAGACAAAAATCTGAACTGTGTAATTGTCTGGGTTTGCATCTTACAGTCCGATAGTTGTAAAAACCGTTTTAACTTTTTTATTGTCTATAAAGTAAGAAAGACAAGGCTGAAATAAAAATTTTAGTAAGAACTGTTTTAAAAGCAATCGATTCTTACTCAAAACTAAATAATTAAAGAATTTTCATTAAACCTTTAGATAAAAAGTGATTTATGACATGCGTAAAATAAATTCTTAGTAAATTCAATTAAAAATCCAATTAAAAAGTTATTAATCTCAAGTATTAGTTTAACAAAACCACCACAAGAATTTCTTCGGTTTATCTACTAAACATTTTACCATTCAAAACTTTTTTTATTTGTGCCTGAAATTTTTGTAACGCTCTATTGACCCGATAGAGAAAAAAATAACCCTTCTCACTCGCAGCGGTTAACTTCTTGCATGGCCCGTGCGGATTAAATTCAAGAGACAAGGTCACTGAAATCTATAAAATCCTTGGAAAAGGTTTCATGTTTTATACGCCATGATTATATTTATTTATGAATTAAATTTTTTTATGAAGCATTTCTTTAGATTTTGCAACTATATAATATAGACACATATACTTTTGTTTAAAGTTCAAGTTTGCATTACAAACATTTTATATCTAGGGGAGATTACATGTCATTGATCGGAATCTAGTTGAGTCCATCATATTATGTCATGCATGTGGTTACGTGCAGGTTTGCTGAGGCTAAACTCTCTCGCCACAGGTGGACGGAAGAAGAGACAGACGTAGACAGAGAACTGTTTATATTCAGTTCAATTTTCCTCTGTCCTCCATTTGTAAGCATTGCGCTGTACTGCTGATGGTTAGTGAAGCAGCTCCGTTCATTTCACACACCAGCAAGTAAACTACTGAATTATTTACAAAGATCAAAAGAACGTGTATTTTTTTGTGAAAGAAACATTTATTTCACGTACTTTAAAATCCATCAACTAACAACTCTTATTTTTTTTTATAAAATTTTCAAATTAAAAGTATATATGAAATTATGATACTTAATTAAAGATAAGCATGGCATTATCATAGCAATAAACACAGAAGTTTACCATTAATATTAAAATAAGGAAGAAAATTCACGTAAACGTACTGTATTTTTAAGCTTTCATTACTTTCAATTTTATGGAGGAGACAAAGAGAGAGAGAGAGAGAGAGAGAGAGAGAGAGAGAGAGAGAGAGAGAGAGAGAGAGAGAGAGAGAGAGAGAGAGTCTAGCCAAAATTATTTAATATTCATAATATTCAATAAAATTAACCACACTCCTCTAATTTTAGTACTAAATTAACAAACAATTTTTTTTCTTAATATATTGTAGAATTGTTTGTTTTGAATAGAAGTGCATGTGAGCTCTAATATTTGACGATTTAATTATATGAATGCAGGGAAGGAAGGAGGGAATCCTCACTACTGTACAGCTCACCTCCACGTAGTATACTCAATACAAGGCTGCAGCAGTAGTAAACTCTAGAGTGGTGTAGTATAGCCTGCGGTAACGACGCTCGGGGTAGCTCTTGGTGTGCGGAGCGCGCGATGTCCGGGAGGTGCGAGTGACCAAGCGAATATTGAGCACCGCGTGGTGGCGGGGGCGGCCCCGGGGGTGGCAGGGGTGGCGTCTGGGCCATCACCTGCGGAGGCAGCTGCGGCGGCTGCAGCGGCAGCAGAGGCCGAGGAAGAGGCAGCAATGCTTCGGGTACTTCAACAACTGAAAGAGTGGCAACATCGAGTGAGAACCGGCAGTATTGCAGCTAGTAATGACAGCATCAATGTCCCGCCCATCAAAACTGTCACTTCAGAGAAGGTTGAGACGGTAGGAACCAATTTTCATGTCTCTTCTTTCTTTTGACCTTTTCAGTACCTACTCCCGAAGATAAATATTTTTATTTTTTTTTTATTTTTTCTATTTGTTTTGGAATGTCAAAACCGTACCCTCCAGAGAGTCACAACATGACCTTTGGGCGTTATTTTGCAGTCCAAAATAGTGAGGGTATGTTGAAGTTAAAAACATTTTGCTAAACCACGTTTGGTTCTAACCTTATTTTCATAAAATTTACAAAAACCTTTTTTTCACACAATTGCATAAATCAAGTCAAACTTAAATTTGTTGATTTAGATTATTGCAACAAACAAAACTAGCAAAATTAAGCTTGTCTTAAAGTTAGGCTTCATTTATGCAATGGGGGGTTTGTTTTTGGTGCTAAAACGTCAGCAACTCAGTTACGAGTTTTGACTGTCTTGTACAGTATATACCGTGTCATCAAAAATATAAATTATACTTTCTCCGTTGCTTCTATTTCAAAAGTCAAACGTCTATTGCAGGAAGCCATTGAAGTAGGCATTTATTTTACTTCGTCTGTTTCCCATTATTCAAATATGCTATTTTTAGCGTTGGCATGCTGCTCACAGAGGTGTGACGAGCTCTATTTTTTAAAGGTGACACTATGGATTGTTCTCCTGTAATAAATGTTAAACCCATAAATTACGTTTAATATTTTTATGTCATAACCTTATCCACCGTCAGGTCTTGAAATTTATATTGAAAAATTATAATACGTATATTTATGAAAAAAAAAATCTAGAAACATTTTTCATTTGTAATCTAGTAAAAAAAAATCCTACCAAAAATAAATAAAAGTACTAAATTAATATCATCAGCACTTTCTCCAAGCCTGCTTTTCTCTTGTGGATTTTTTTTCTTTTAATATTTCTTTTATAAATAATTAAATACAAATTTAATTACAATTTATTTTTACTCCATGTTTGGAATAATTCATCCATGATCATTTATAAAATAGGATATAACATAGTACTGGTTACTAATATCTCTATAATTTACCTAAACAGAATATTATGATATCATTCGATATCATTGTTCAACCAAACACTCAATCAATATTGTAATGTGTTGCTTTTATTGAAAATCAATATTTCAATTAATATTTTTTTACCTTCAAACAAACGTGAAATAACACTCTAACGTTACAAACAGTTTGTTATTGGATATTAGTTACTACACTGACACACAACCAGTTTGATAAACAGATTAATGTCAATAAAACTCCCATAAAATACTGAAAAAGTAGGCATACTGATGGATAATTTTCAGCTGAAAATGTAATTGTGTTACGTAATAAATTTATAATCTGCTGTAAAGTTGTATTTCATATAAAATGAGTCATATTGAAAAATCAGTTTTGAACTTGCAAAGTGGTCTTATTTTCTAATACAGTACGTATAATACTATTTAATAATACAATTAAGCATTTTTAGCTTTTAGGTAATGTAATACATTTATGTCCATAAAAAATACGTATATTGTAACAAAAATGCTTTGTCAGCAGTGTTGAAATACTAATCGGTTATCTTTAGAACTTATCAAGCCATCACATAATTTGTAAATTACATACATAATATTTACAAATACGAAGACCTTAAATTAAATATTAGTAACAAAAAATTATAATTTAACTAATTGTAAAAGTAATACTGTATTACATTATAAAAAAATATTCAAAGTGCACATCAACTTCCATTTGAGAGCAATTATATAAAGTTAAACTAAAAGTAAAGTTTCACGATGATTACAACATGGATGCTCTATTTTCCTTCAGAAGAACTTATAGTTGTAATCGATGCTACATGACATGCAAGTGCTCTCATACATAATTCACAATTCAATTAATTTGCTTCAGTAAGACATTTCCTTGAGCGTTAGCAATTTGTTTTCATTATGTTACAAAAAGATCAATAATCCTATGTTTTAAATTTTTTTGTTCACTTCTATAATTTTTTTCATAGTATGATAAGAAGTAGCAATATATTTTACATGATGATGAAATAATTTTTTCTTACTGCTTGAAATAACTTCACTGATATTGATGCATTGTCTATTGCTGTTATATTTTATACACTGCATTGGAGATAAAAATCTGTTATATGCATTAAGTATATTTCAAAGACAGACATGTATTACAGAAACAATATCTTATTTTTTCATCTTCTGTAAGAAGCAGAGATGGGAAGTTACATAATGTAGCAATTCAGCAAAGTCATACATATATAATATATTATATCTTTATTTATTGTTTTAAAGTTTTAAATCAATATCACAGTTGTACCTTTCTTTAGATTATAACATTAAATCTTTCTAGTTTTCATCACAGGTTGAAATTTTTATAACCATTTTTATTAAACGAACACATAAAAATTATTAACCAGGTTATAGGAATTATTTTTTTTTTAACATAAAGATATTATTCTGTACATGAACAGTACAGCAAAGGATCTGAATATTAGCATTATAGTTTCCATCAACTCTTCTACTGTTACAGACGAGTACTTTGTTTGAGATCCTGCAAGCAGTCACAATCATTCTCTTTGTTTCATGTCTAGAGATCCCTTTATTCTCGCTTCAATTATATAATACATTAGATTAATTTAACATTTTATATTAATGCAAATGACATGTATAATGCGCAACTCAGCGCAAGGAATATTATGCTCGGTCCAATAAACTTTGAGTATAATAATTTTGTCTATAATGGAATTTCAATTCTGGATTCCACGTTACATGAACAAAAGCTTGAACCTCCCACGAGACACTTCAGTGAATATAACTGTATATGTCTTTTGTCATTGGAGAGGTTCTCGACCTGTTTATCATCACCACGTCTCTTTTCCAGTATCTCAAGCACGTATGATGTAACTTGAACATGAAATCGATACATTACTTACACGTGCATACGTACACTTCTGGTCAGCAGGAACTTTACCCCTGATTCACTTGCTAGATCTCACTTTTGATGACTCATTCCAAGAGACAAAGATTTGTAGATTTGCAATTTGGGGAGCACTCACAGTCTATTAATATCAAAGAGTTTTGGTTCACAGCGCCTCCATAGACTGCGTGGTAACGTCTAAAACAAAGCAAAAGTAAATTTCATGATATCCAGAGGTGTACTGCAGTTGAATATTACTACGTATTAAATATTGCAAATAATAGTGCTGCAGTCGCTTTGATTTTTAATACTAATAATAACAATAATGAACATTTCAAACTTAATTAAGTAGTATTTTAATTTGTTATTTTGTTGAACACAACTTCACTTCGAACAGTTATTACATAAAAATAATATTAAAATTCATACACAAATAAAAATATATCGTATAATATTCAACATTTTACAATCGATTTTGATTAAATATATAATTACAATTATTTGAAAATAAATTAAACATTTTTATGCTTGCTCATTTTATTTACTTCATGCATGCATGCACTCATTGTTTTAAGTCAATTTTTATAGCTTTTTATATTTTTTATACCATTGAATTAATGAATAATTTCTACTGCAAATGGAGCATCATTAAAACTTTTTCAATACATTGAAATTAATCAAGCGATAATTTAAAATATATGGCATATTATATAATATATTACCTCGTAAATATAGGTACACCTCGATCTGCACAGCGATTGCTAAAACTGGAAGAGAAATATTGTGTATGTTTTTAAATAACAGTTTTGGAGGTGGCATTCGTATTACATTTATCCAGTAGTAAATTTATTATTTTGTTTCCATTATTTCTTTCCACTATAAATAGCCTTGAATATTCTGTTAGTTAGCGAAGTTTTAATTAATTGGAAATAATCTTGAAATTCCACCGAATTCGACTCCAAGCTTATTGATAGTGCTTTTGTGTTAATGAAGCCCTTCACTAAAAGGTTGAGTACCTGTTAATTACTCTACAACGTGTATGTCTGGTCTGGCTTCTTAATTATTCATTAACTAAAAACAAACAAAAAAAGAAAAAAATGGTGGCTTTAAATTTGTGTTGATAACCGTATTTACTAATTAATTATTTTCTGCTGAAATTGTTGTATACCAATGAATTAAATTAATTACTTTAATTAGTATAATATAATCTTATTTATTTTTAAATTTTAAATAATATATTGAAGTTTGTTAAATTTAACATACTGTAAAAATGTAACGTACAGTACGGCCGCTGTACACATCAGAACTTATGTGCACCACGAAAGTATTATTTATAAACATGGCCAACTTTGATAAACAATAACCCACTCAATTCTTCTTAACTCTCCAATTTCTTCAACTAACAAAAAATGAAAATCTTTCACTTTACTTTCATCCCAAAAATGTTATTTCTAAGTTTCTCAGAAAGTTATATAAAAAAAATATGTTCTACATATGAATTTCATAATGTTGCAGAGTTCCCCATGTAAACACAAAGATGACGACCTAATTATGTCTTCTTGGAGTTAATTAACATCTTGTCACACTACATGTGCATGGAGACACGATTTTTAAGCTTCTTACTAGTTCCTACTTTGCCCGTCAGAGGCCCCAAGCATGCAGATGATCTAACACAGAGGATGACGCTCTTAAGATAGATTTATGATCTTCGCGTGTGGATAGATTAAAGGTTAATGTCAACATTGTTGAGTGATATTACTCATACAGAACTTAACTATATCCATAAACATTATTCCATTCTCTAGTAAGTTTATGTCATAACATGTCACATTTAAAATACAAAGTAAATTAATTTAAGGTGACAATGAAAATTGAATATATATTCATCCTCCAAAAACATAAATTTATATAGTAAATAACTTTATGCTACCGAACTGTATGTTGAACTGTATGTGCTTCATGATTTTTTTTAGCTAAATTATCAACATAATGTGATAATGTAAAACAACATTTTGACAATACTGATAGAAAAAAAACGTCTTTAAGGAGAAAGAAAGGGGCAAACGATCTCTTTTAGCTCCTGCGATGTAGACGTCCTCTTTGGCTTATCTGTATTGCAGGTTAACCTATCTACAAGGCGTTAGTAAAAAATGAATAAAAAAAATACTTCAGTTGATCGATCTATCTCAAGTCGAAGCAGAAACTCTTTGCTATCAACCCTTAATAAACAAGAGTCAAGAGTTTTCACCCCATTTATCAAACCACAGATAATATAAAGGGTGGAAAAAAAAAAACAAAAGAAAGAAGAACAACAAAAAATTTATTATATCTGAAAATATTTAAATTTACATCATCAATAATTCATGAGACAAGAGAACTGAGGAGCTTAACAATGAAAAATGTTAATTTTAACTTAACGCCTTTTTTTTTTATATACGTCGTGCACAGAGAATAAAGTATATTTTTACAGAAAAGGAGGTCAAAAGGAAACGTGTGTATATTAATATCAGTATTCTTTATTAAAGTAATGCGCTTGTTAATTTAAATTAGATATTAATATGACACATTTATCTCATATCTACTATACATAATAAAATTATACTAGAATTTAATGAATTAAAAATTAATTTATATTTCTAAATGCTTAACCTATTCATTTTAATTGCTGACCTACATTTTTGATTGCCATTATAAACTTAAGTTGTTAATATACAGAAATTTCTTATTGGGTGCAAATCGATTGATATAAGAGGAACAAAGACGAGTTTGCTCTATAGAAACTACGACTAATAAACTAAGAAGACCATTAAATGATGCAAAGGTATAATATCCTCAATAATCGTACACTTGGGACCTGAAACAGTGAGAATTTTGAGAAACACTCGTGGAACACAAAGTTGATCATTGAATCTCATAAATTTTAATACTACAATTTAAGAAGATATAAAAAGTAAAATTTAATAATGTATGAGACGTTAAGTTAATGGTTTTTACTAGCTTTTCATAGAAATGGTTTCCGAACACATTCAAACTTTTTTTTTTAACAATAAACGAGGAATCCTTTTAAAATTATTATTTCAATTCAAATAGGCTTTTATCATACTGATCATATATCAAGTTTGGGCTTGAGTACTGTACATTATTGTTTGGGCGAAACAACTCCCTGAGGTTAGGCAACTTGCTTAGCATTAAAACCGGGCGGATTGCATATGTGGTAGGGGCAATGACGTATACAGTAGCCGTCACATTTAACTGGCTCATGGTCGGAAGCGCTCGGATCGGCTCGTCCAGTGATGTTCTTCGTTAGAAACCGGCTACCAATGACTGAGAGCGTTACAAACACGACCATGAGTCAGTTAAATTGACGGCTACTGTAGGCTGCTTGTGTAATATACAGTGGGTCATTTCTTACCGGTCTGTTCCTGATTCATAAAATAAAATACTTCTGATATTTAATTGAAAAAAATTACAAGTCACCAACGCTCAAGATATGATAATTATGCTATAACAAGCAAGCATACATTTAAAACAGAGTATACACAATGCGTTAATATACTGTATATGGTAAAAAATAGTGTTGCTCTTATTTACGAATAAAAACACTGTTTTAAAACTAAAACATTTGATTACTATTCACAAAGCAATTAACAATAGATCTCAGCCTAAAAAAAATATTGTTAAAACTTGTTATTAAATTTTAGTACTAAATCTAGTATTGATTTTTGTTTTTTCAGTCCTTTGTTAATAGCCTCTAATAATAATGGAGTATCGACCTCAATTTTTTTTATTGCAGGAATGGATAGAGGGTAAAAAGTTATGCTACCCTGATTTTTTTTCAGATTTTTTAGAGCCCGGGCACTATTTTTTAAAAAATTATTGAATGTCCTTTTTGTGACGTCACGCGGCACCTCGTGACGTCCCAAAAAAAACTTTCAATAATTTTTTAAAAATAGTGCCCAGACTCTAAAAAATCTGAAAAAAAAAATCAGGGTAGCATAACTTTGCACCCTCTATCCATTTCTGCAATAAAAAAAAAAATGAGGTCGAAACTCCATTTTACTGGTGAAAGTTTCAATTTTCAAACATGACATTTTTAAAATAATGTCCAACTCCATACACGTGGTGACTGGTTGTGGGAAAGCTTGCCACAGCCGCAAGGAGAATTGATGGCACATAATTGTCCAGCCACAACACGGTCGCAAGCTGCCGACACTGTCACATTGTTTGCATAACGAGAGAAATCTTTTCAAGGCTGTTCAAACAACAATGTTTTCATAGCCAAGTAATGGAATTTTATATCAAGCTAATTATTTCATTTCCATGGCTGATACATTGTCCTCACGTTTTTGCAAAATGATCTTTGCAGAGCTAGTAACATGAAATATGTAAGTGGAGGATTACAGTTGTAGAGTTGATCCCACAGCAGACAAAATGTGTTCCATTTCTGATAAGGTTTATATTTTAATGATAAGTAATTAAACAAGAAACCTTCTTAAAAATCCTAATGTATTATATATGCTAGGCTGTTTTGTAGCTGGCTTCTTTTTCTCTTTTTCTTGATCCGTTTTTGAGAATTGGCAGAAATATTTTATTTTCAAATCCCAGACTATATTTAGGAGATTTTTTTTTATCTCTTTTGTATTAAAGAAAAAACTTCTACGAAAAAAGTCATTCAATATACATTTTCCATTTCTCTGTAAAGAGGTTTTTTTATTATTATAAAATAAAAATGCTTACGGAAATTTATAAAGATTGAGTTTTTTTGTATTGTGTTGAACATTCGATCCATGTGCTTTTTTTTTTATTAAATTTAAGTTGAAAACAAAATCAAACAAATTTTTCCTGTTTATAATATTATTTTGTTCATTTTTATTATGTTTCCCTCATTTTACATAATATAACAGTTGGCATCAGGTGATGTTAAAACAGTCATATATATGTATAGAACGAATTGCTACGAAGGTACGGCTAGTATCCATTTATTTTTTTAAACCATTAAAAGAAGGAAAATATAACAACGAAACATAGCAAAATGAACTATTGTATTCTTTATAATCGGATTACCTAACCTGTAGTCTGTTTTTTTGAATAAATATAATAAATAAATAATAAATATTATAAATGTCATGTGTAAAAAAAGTGTAAAACACAGCTTAAAATCAACCCAATAAATAATTTTTTACAATACATGACTTTATACTTCTTCATTATTACTAAATTTAGATAAGTATCATGATAGTATATTTTAATTTTCATGTATTATACATCTTATAACTTATAACCTTCTTATTAAATTAAGGTTCTATCTCATTTTTTATACTTTAAAGGAGTTAGTAAATTATTATAAAAATCTATCTTGACATTTTTTATGAAAGAAAAAATTGTTCTAATAAAAAAAAATATAAGATGGTATAACTACGCCGTGATCCATAACTCACACACTCTATATATATATATTATATATACGGTCGTTGAATCTCCCGAGTTTACCGTGGAAAAGTTTCCAGACTTTCACGTACGGACATGTTTACGTTGTTTTTTTTACGGCAGCCGTGAGTGAATGTCGGGAGGGAGGGAGGTACGTTAGCTCCCATAAAAATTGCTCTCTGGTGCGTCGTTGTTGCGGTAGCTCGCAAACAATGCTCGTGTTTCCAAGGCAACGGACAATCGAGTGGGAGGTAATGACTTGAACACAAAAATTCTCAGTTGAATGAATTTAATGCTATTAGGAAATATTTTTTTATATTTTATATAATGTATTTTAATGATAAGAATAATAAAAATTTATAATATTCAAGCACATTAAATATGAATAATATCATAATTTAATAAAAAAAAGTACGTTTCAATTGATAGTGGATTCTATGACAGAAATTATTCTATAAAATATCCTTGGAATGCATATAGACTATAAAAAGGCGCATGAAATAACAAAGCTAGGTACTCAACATTCAAAACAAAAGTTAAATTAAAAATTGTTGAATGTGAAATGGAACCCGGGAATGTTACGTTGCAAAGCAAGAATCTTATTTTTAAGTATTAATATTTGATCAAGTAGAAAAAAAAAATGTAATGAAATATTTTATTTATATTCACTGAATTAAAAATAATAATATTGGTATAATATTGGATATTACAGGAAATAATAATATTAAAAAAAGGTATTTATGATATGTTTTAATTTTTGTAGAATATGGTTATGATTTTATGCTAAATATATTATTTTTTTTTCATTGTATGGAAATATTTTCTGATTGCATTAAAGATTAGAGAAAACTTACTTGAGAGCGCGTGCCCAGAAACCATCAGTCATGTGCTGCTACCATTTCACCCCACGGTTGTTTTTGGTACTAACTCTGCTTGCTACAATATTAACCCCGTGAACCATTTTTTCCCCCAACCAACCCCACCTTTCTCCCCCTCTATCCTAGGTTTACTCAACTCCTCTCCATTTCTATCAAGCAAGCGCACTTTTTTAACATAAACTCAGTCTCCAGTGGAATGTCGAGGAATAATGAACTATTCCAACTTCATTGAGTTATCAACTTAGTAATGAAACTCGTGACTTACTTAAAATTGAAATTCATGGCAAGCTGATAATTATATAATACTAAATTTATTATATAAAATCAAGAATATAGTGGTGATATGTTATATAGGATAAGAATATAACGTGTTTTATTTTTTATTTATAATGGAAGTGTTTTTTTTAAGTGTCCGAATTTGTGTTGGTACCTCGATTGTGCGGTGCTCAGTGGTCCCAATGTAGAGAGGGCATGGCATTCCGGCGTCGTAGTTCTCCGCCTCGTCCCCCATGTATCGAAGTGACCACGGCCTCGGGGGCAGGCCTGGAGGACCTCGTGACGGCCTCCTCACTGCCCCCAAGCCCAGGAATTGTTCAAAGACCTCGTGCGGCCTCCACGTCAGGTCCGACAGACGAGCTGCCCATGTTGGCCCCACTGCGGCAAGAAACTTTCGTGACTTCAGAGCCGCGGTTTGTCGTGTGCGATTTTCCGTGGTACGAGCGGCGCGAGCGTAAAACTTCCCCTCCACCATTATCCCTAAAGCACACTTTAGCTAATGGAATCATTCGCAAAATTACTGGAAATCAAAGGTAATATAATAAATATAAATTATGAATATTTAATATTCACATTAAATAAATTAAACTTGCATCAATATTGGAACTTTTAACCTCGTTAGTTTATTATGTAACAGTCTATAATGTAAATTAATACTTTTTAAATTGATTATGCAAATATGCAGATTAATTCAAGTGCAGATTTTGCAAAGTAAGCAGTGTACCATGCTCAGGTAATGAATATTCATTACTTGATTCCTAAGTACGCTCTTGCTGTTTACTCATTAATTTCTATGATAGTTCATTTGATTATAATTTACCTATTTTTTCATTATATTTAAATGGTAAACATATCTTAATGTTTTTGCAAGTTTCAAATAAATAACTCATATTAAACAGAAACCCATACTAAATTTAGTAAAAAAATAATCTTAATGAACCATGCTTATTTGTATATAAAATATTAAAGACTCGTACTGTGTCTGGGTGACATGATTTGCACACTTGGTTTTAGTCTTGTCCGACTGGTCATTTCAATGATGCGGGGGAGGGGGGAGGAAGCCCTCCAAGAACACGGGGTGGCTTGTACCGTGCTGAGCTTAGCAAGGTTCGGTGAAGCCTCTCACCAACACCAACACCCCTCGACCGAGAAGGCATGCGGTGGCCTTCTTAGTCTATATGCAAGCATCTGCTTAAAATAGGACACTTTCCGAAATCATATTTTATAAATTTCAAACTACGACTGACATTAGGATACTTTTGTTTGCACGATATTAAATTAGAACAGTTGAAAACTATATCATTGATAATATACATTACATTATATGTTTTTATTAAAACATGGATCAAGTTAAATATTGCCATCCGCAAGTTTATCGTGACGTCAGAGTCATGCGTGTTGCCTAGGGTCGTGTAAATGACCATAAATATTATATGTCCAACTAGATTTCAAGGGCTTGAATAAATTTGAAAATAATTTCAATACCCTCTTAAAATTCTCAAATTGGAGATATTAAAAGGAAAAAAAAATCATACATATATGCATTTCACATCTGACTTTATTTCCCAATAAAAAACAGTATAATACATTGCAAATACTTATACATAATAATTATGATAAATGAATATATGAGATACTTTAAGCAAATAATTGTATACACAAGTTTGTTTATAAAAATACATTATAGAACGAGGCTGGAATTGTAATTATATTTTCTTTGAAGAAAAATGCATACAAAGAAATATATAATATCGTATACTGAATAAATATATTCTCTGTTTACAACTTGAAACTTTGCAAAAGAAATTAATTTGAAAAGAATTTACAAATATACAAAGCTCACCATGAATACATACATGACTGTATAAAAAATCAGTTTGCAGCCTCAGATCATTATTTTTTTTAAAATAAAAGAAACTTTGTCGAACAAATAATTCCTTTCCATGCTCCAATTCTCATGAGTTTTTACGTACAGAAAAAAAACGTATCTCGTTTTATATTGACTTGACTGTACATCCAATATATAACGCAGTGCATATTTTACCTTCAATTGCGGGATGTCAGACTACAATCCTCACGTCGTATCCCCGGAGCAATCAGTTGTATTGTTGCTGTAATGGAGAGCGTGACATTAATGATAAATCACAAATCCGGATGATGACGTTGACTGCATATTTACTGGATTGTCGTAAAGAAATGAGAGTTACTTTATCTTGTCATACATTCATGAGCCACAGAGGCAACCACTTCTCTTCGGAGGAGGAAAGAGAGTAGGCCTCCACTCTAAATTGTTCATGGTATAGTAAACAATAGATGGTTGGGTAACTTACACATTTTTCTTATGGTACGAGATAGGAAAAAGCATGGTTCATTAATATAGCTAGTTTCGAGCACTCCCCCACCGTCCCATGTACTCGTGTGCTGGTATTGGGGTAACGTGGTACGCGCACACAGGCCTTCAGACGTGAACACGACCCCGATCCCGGCTTGTGTGGTACCAAACTCGAGCAACGCCTCGTCCCATCGTCACTCCACCACGCCCTCGTGGTTGCCGGCCGCGCACCGCCTCTCCACAGCTTTCAGCCAGCAAACCAGTGCTACTGGCAGCCTCATCTCCCTCTCGCCGGACGAACCCACCCTGCACCAACTCGCTGCCGCTCAGGTACAAGTCCCTCTGACATTCCTTCTCAGGTAACATAGAACAGAATCATCATATTCTAGATTTTAAGGTTTTTAGACCTATCAGTACGTATCGTGATTGTTCATTCCATTCTCTCTTTTTAATTCTCATTAAACGAAACCCTTGACAAATAAGCCTACTTTTGTATACTTATTGACAATAACTCACCGTCATGCAGCTTTATCTAAGGATAAAATTTATTTATTTACTTATTTCCTCATGTGGCTGTACATAATACAACATAGAGGTACAAAGATATTGATACTAATAATTATGTTTGGAGCTTAAAATAACTTAAGATTAGGATACAATACAATTATATACAATTCACAGTGATTTTTACATAAAAAAAAAGCAAAGAAAAACATTATATTTTTGACACATATATAGTATAACGATAAAGTTTTGTTTCAAGGCTGCCATAATAGCTGTACATTTTGTGGCAATACTTATTTCCATATCTTGAACGAACAGCTTCACCAGTACAGGAGTGAAGCAAAAGACAGCATTAAAACAACAATTTAAACTACATTATTGATATTCTTATAACAAATAAATTAATTTATATGACGTAAAATAAAGTGAGAAAATAATAACAAAAAATGCATAACAGATCGAGGAATTAAAGAAAATAAAATTAAACGAATGACTCGTTCACATCATCTATTCTACGAAAACAACATAAATAATATGAGGTACATGCATAAAATCCACCATGAAGTGTACAATATGTTTTACATAAGTATAATTTTATGTGTTTCATGTAATTGCTCATACTGCATTAAAATAATGATATGTAATCACTTAAATAAACATTTGTCTGCATAAAGGGGACAAATATTAAAATTATCTTCGTTTTAAGGCACGAACTGCTAAATTAGCATTTTTGTTGGAGTGCGATAAATGATAATTTACCGTCTAGCACGTCAAAATCTTAGCATTTAAGAAAGATTAATCTGCCTCCTTATTTGCACGAGTTAGTTCGTTAACTTTAACAATTATCAAACATCGTGTAAACCACAGACACTTTAGAACCAGGACTGTTTTAAAGCTAAAACAACATAAAAAAATATATTTGCATATATTTAAGCTACGATTTTGTAGTTTTGTATATTTTAATGTTTGAAATGAAGTTGGTCTTAATTTGATAACCTGAAATACTTGTATAAAACAACTTGGTAATTGTATTGATTTATGTGCTTTACTTATTATTGTAGGATTATTCTTTCACTAATCAATTAAAGTCAATACATACAATTAGTCATTCACAAGGCTCTTACACACGCAATAGCGACTTTTCTGATGAATCGATCACGAAATTAATGTTATTTGTTATTTTTAAGTACGAAGCGCAGGAAACTGAGATTCTAAAAATACTTCAGTTCTGTACGAGAGAGAAGAAAGGGGGTAAAATAATCATATTAATAGTTGGTAGTCATGCATTGGTATTCATAAAGACTTTTGTCATTAGAGTAATATAATAAACATTTTAGTATTTTATTTATTTCTTGCCTTTTTTAAGCATTCTTTATTAAAAAAAATTAGACGAGTTCCTTTAATAAAAACGCTATGAATGAACTGTACTTTTAAAACTGTTTTGAAACTAATATAAACCATTATGTGTATATTCATTTTAAATAAAAAAACTGAATAATAAAAACAAATGTGATATAAAAATTTATTCTGTAATATACAAAAATGACGTGTGACTTGAACAGCTGAGTGAGTGATTTGCCAAGAGAAGAGAAATTGTTTTTGTTTTACTCCAAACAAGCATTGCATGCAGCGTATTCTTGGTACACAGCGAAGGTTCAGTAAGTAAGATGCACTCAAGATAGGAAAACATTATTAATGCTTGCGTTGCTGCTGGCTGGGACTATAGCCAAGTGAGCAGTTGCCAGCATTGCTTGTCTGTACATCACACTCCAGTACAGTAGACTATAATGTTAAAATTTAAACAACATTGTGTCACACGTTCGCAGTACTGACTTTAAATTTAATTGAGTAGTCAGAGAAACCTTACTTTTAACCTCTATTATATACATACAGTACAATATATATGGTTCTCTGAGAAATTAGATTTACATTGTAAGTCTGACGCTTGGCATTATTTGGAACGTATGAGACTTCAAGTAAAGAATTCATAATTGCTTTTAAACATGTAGTTGTGTTGTGACAAAGACTGTAAAAACAAACAATATGTCACATGTGACACAAGTTAAACATAGTTCACAGGTTATTTGTTACTTTGTATCAAAGACTAAAGTGTATTTGAGAGACCAATTAGTTTTTAGGTCTGATCGTATTAAACTCTGTTCAGTGTACACTTTCTGCCTTAAGTCCAAGTACAATTGAAAATAAAATAGAGAAAATTTAAACTAAATAGCGTTTACGAATACACTTAATGTGATATTTTCATTTGAAGCTCATCTATGGTGATCGTATCCCTGCACAAAGTCACACACAAGCGCCATCAATGAAATTCAAGAAAACTGATGGTGAAATGTTAGTTTAAAACGAATTATCCTATTTTAATCCTACATTTCTTGTTTAATGTTTTCGTTATAATAACGGATTACAGCTACAGAATTATATATGACGCAAGTAGCCTGCCTATTATTCTTATTAGGTCGGCAAATTCATTATGTAAGCAAAATGAATTTTCATTATAGTTTGTATATCAATGATTCTCCGTATAAACTCATATATTTAATAAGAGGTATAAGTATATAATATATAATTACATTAACGTGGATTTGTATGGCTATTCTAAGAAAATTTATATCATAGCTCTTATCTTGACCATGGTAATAAAAATTAATAATTGGCCTTAACCCAACTCTCTCATTCCTGTTCTTTTTATCATAAAATAACGTACACTCTTGAAGTAACAGCTGACCATAATTTCATCATAAATGGCTCATTACTATCTATATAGACTCTGCTGCTGCTGATGCTATTTTATAGCTAACACTATAAAATAAATTTATAAAGCTTTGTTAGTAAACTATTTAATTTTGTTTACAAAAAAAAAGTAAAGAAAACTATACAATCTTCTTAACGTTGCAAATAAAAATAGAATTATTGTTAAAAAAAATAAAGCCATAAAAATATATTAATATGATAATGGTTTATTATTTAAGGGGAGTGAAAAAATATTAAGGAGATGGAGCAAGTGCTTCTTGCTTAGCTGTCTGGCTATGTGTCGAGTACTAAAGAACGAACGGCTATTTTGAGACCTTATAATATCGCGAGAGCGGTTGGGGGGGAGGGGTTGACTGCGAGGAGCGCGGGGCCAGAGCTCCAGTCGCGGTCCTGCAAGATGCTGAATCGCTCCAGGCATCTCCCGGCTACACAACAAAGCAACTAAATTAATGCAGGACAGTGACGTCACGTGGTGCTCAAGACATTCAAGATTTTTGTGCTATTGTGTAAATTAATATTATCATGTTTTGTGTTCTAACATAGATTTTTATCTTCAAACAATAGAAATATATGTTCTACCGTCTAATCTATTTAAGTCCATGGGGATTTTTGTTACACAAGGAAAAAATTGTTTTTTTTTTTTTTTTTGGCTAAAAGTAAACATTTAACTTTTGATTTATATGGATAGTTTTTTGGCTTTCGATCTATAGTCGTAAATTTGTATACCTTTATAGCATCTTTATCAGCATTTTGTGTGCAGGAGAGGAAAACTGCTGGGTTTTTATCTACAAACATAAAGGGGTTACAAAGGAACGAAGTTAAGGGTTGGCAGCGTTGACTCGGTGATGTTGTCTTGCCCCTCGCTCGATGACATTACGGCGACCATGAATGAGGAGGAGGATGGGGCTCCCATGCATTATGTTCCACCCCCGTGCAGGGCCGACCTACCACCACCTCCCTTATGGCTGAGACCTTGCTCCAAGGCTTCAAAGGTGATTGCTAGTCAGGTGAGAATCATACCTTCCTTGGATGTCATCTCTAACTCCTCCATTAAATAAAAAATATTGTTTGAATTTAAACGCTACACGCACGAAGGGTAAAGTATATATTATAATATAATCCACAACGCACGGCATGTAGCTATAGGGCAAAAATGTCGACCACGCCCAGTCAGGTAAAAAGTGCGGTCTTGGAGGGTGCACTTTGTCAAAGTCTACCGGTGACCGACTTACAAAAAAGCTAATCTCTTATAAGGTTCAATATTCTACTCTGTAACATTTTAAATGTAACCTTCAATCTCTCGTACTATAGACTGTATATTGTTTGGGCGTGCCTCTCTTTCTCTCAGAGTGAATGGAGATGTGTCAATCAAAATTAAGACTTTGACAGCTTAAAAGTGATGTAATTAAGGTGGTAAATTAATTATTTTGTATTACATCACAAGATCACGTGTCTTGCATTAAAATGCTTAACAAGATTTCTGTACTTTTTTAAAATATATACCATGAAGATATTTAGATTTAACAATTTTATTTTTGCCATGTCATAACAACTTAACAGAGTCTAGCTTTTATATTAGCGAATTGGGTTTACCCACAAATAATCAGCAATGAATGCATAGAATATTAGATTTTAAATTGTTGATTTCATCATTTTATTGCAACCATGTGTCAGTTGCTATTAAACATGCAACGTAGAAATAATGTACTTTTTAATCTTCTTGTGTTGAAATTTTATTATTTACTTGAACGAATTTGAATTAAAAAAAAACTGATTACGAATTTGTATGACGTACAACCATAAAAAATATTATAAAATATATTGAGTTCCAATAAACTTATTTATTCCCATATGTTCCGTCAATATACATGCTGCATGACTATAATATAAGTTTGCGTACAGTAAAGGCAATTTAATCCAATATCTACCTCGTATTTTTTCCATATATACTCATGAAATAACGACTAAATCCATATTTGCGATAAAAAAATATCGTTATTCTAAAAATAGTTCAATAATGAACTGCGATCCACGGCTGACTTGGCCGGTCGTATAACTTGACGAGATCACGTGACAGGCACGGCAGCTCAGAAGCCTCGACTACGCAATTTGTACAATAAAACCGCGGAACAGAAGCCCTGCATATTGTCAGATCAGGTATTGCAACTAGCTCCGCGTGGTAGGATTTTGATGTGCCTCTTTTCCCATTAGTGGAAAATTTATTCTCGTTTTCTTGAACCCGATCCACGGAAACACTCGACGAATATCTAATTATAGAGTCGAAGAAAACTTGACAGTATTGAGCATCATAATTCAACATTTTTGAACTAAAAATGTATCTCACATTGCCCACGAATTATTAAAAATTAGAAGGTTCTAAAAAATCTAATTTATGAAAACATACCCTTTCAATACTACCCGTGTAACCCCTTCATCGTTGCAAATCTAATTGATTTTACTTATAACCAATTTTTTAATGATTTTTTATGATTCAATGTTTACAATAAATAAAAAAACTTCTTTCTAAGAAAATTTCAAGACAACAAATCAATTTTAATAATATTTTATAAATAGCTTGTAATATTTATTTTATATTACATTGTATGGGAATTCTATATGGTAAACATGTATTCTATAAAAATGAAAATGTTTTATTAACTATTTGTTATCACCTCAATGGTAAGCATGCACGCCAACTAAAACTCATACTATTTTAAAATTTATACATTCAGAAATGATAAAAACTGTAATTTTTGTGTTTTATTAGTAACTTAAGTTTAATTTAACTCATTTTCATGTTTTCTATCGCTATAAATATGATATTTTTAAATATTGTACCAAACTAAGGTATAAAAAAAGTTTGCCGGATATAACATCATTTTAATGTTTTAAACCTACACAAACAGGAAAATATTTAACTATTTTTGGAATAACAAAAACAGCAGTAAAAAATAAATAAAAAAAAACTGCCTTAAAAAAAATACAAATATTTGCATAGAAGGTGAAAACATGATATTTTATTTTAGTAAAGCCATATTTCTGATTTATTCATTGATCAGCCAACCAGAGAGCTGGATTCGTTTAGATCTGTCAGGAGCTCATTTCCTGATGTGGCGTACTTGCTCCAGCTGGAGTCCCTCCCTCTCTTGGTGGCAGCAGGCCTGACATGCAGGGCTGCTACTGACATGCCTGATGTGTGTTTACTCCAGTAATATACAAGCCGCAGCAGCAGTCGTACTCGCGTGACATAACAACGTAAAACAACGAGGCTCAACTCAAGATACAGTCCCACAAAATTTAACATTTTAACCGGAAGTAATAGTAAAAAAAAAATTTGAAAGCGCCAGGTCTGATCAGAAGTGCAGAATCAAATTGAAGAATTAAGATTACGGTATTGTAAACATTAGCTGCTTTACGAAGTTCATTAAAATAGAATAGTATGAAATCTAACATTTTCAGCTTGTAAACGCATGGTTAAAATACTGTATGAATTATAGCTAATATCAAACTTGAAATTATATTTGAATGGATTATGGCTATCTATGTCAACAATGTATTACAGCGACCGGTTTTGCGAACGTTCATATAATGGAGTATAGAATAAACTTAAATATGACATAAGGCTATAAATATTCGATGGTCTTGTTAATTATTATTAAGCTCAATTTATGAATGATGAATATTTATCTTCAGTGAAAATCTCTATAATATTCATATCAACTTATATTTTATATAATATGGACGCAATATATTTTGAGTTTTATGGATATTAAATTTAACTTTAACACGCAAACAAACTATAGATTGGATCTTAATGTTGAAAATATATTTTAAATAAACTCAATTGTATGGAATTAAAAACAGAACAACACAATTAAGCTTCACTTTTCTTGATATTTTTATGTTTTAACTTAAATTTAGAAAACTAATCTAGTTAAAAAAAAAAAAAAAAAAAAAAAGTTTTACAAAGTCTCACACAGCGTTACACATTGATCAATATACGAATATTTTATTATTATTGATTTTTTTTTATATAATATTGAAGTTTTATATATTATATTAAAATTATAAGTTGATATTTACATCAGTTTAATGATGGAATTATTAAGTCGGTCATGGATTATGAATCCCTTCATAAAAAAATAATAATAATAAAAAATAAAAAAAAATAAGAATAAAAAATGGTAAACAAAAAATTGTACTCGAAAAAAATGCATGATCAAGCTTTTCAATTAAAATATTTATGCTGCGACTTTTACAAAGTTTAACATTTAATGTAAAAATGCATGCGGAAAGTTATAGTTGAAAGCTTGTAATTAAAAAGTTAGTAAAAAATATTTGTAAAACAGAGTATTCAAGCGAGTTACATACAGTTGTTTGAAGTTAACGTAGAAATTAATTAAAATGTCAGTTAAATATATTTTCCAAAAGTCACTTTACATAATTCATTATTCTCATTAAATTTTATTATTAAATATATATAATGATATGAACATAATGTTTAAATAAAAAATTATAATTTAAATTAAAACATTTTGGCCTCACAAATATTTTTTGGTAAGGTAAAAATTGTCACTAACGTAACGTTAACCTAACACACCTGAATGTGACAAACATAAGTCTGTTATAGTCTCTGTAAACACAAAGCGTCGTTGTTGACACTTCTGACTTACATAAATACGATAAGAACACGAAAACCAGTTTCTGGGACGCTGCAGTTAGTTCGTTCAAACGGTGTACCGCGATGCATGCTGCACGCAGAGAGAGCATTTTGGAGCTGTTCCTGGTGCAAAACTGGCCAGCGCCGGTCAAAGAGGTGATTACATACCAAGCAAAGATATTTGTCACTCCAAAGTCTGTATTACACGTAAAATTTTTTTTTATTGCATACGATTTTTCCTTTCAAAATTTAATTCCAATTATTTGTGAGAAGATAATATTTTCTTTTATAGATAAATCATACATGTATAATAAATAAATAGGCAAATTGTAATATTAATAATGGTTTAACTTTACATTTAAAATGTTACATGAGTGGTTAGAGACAACTATCAAATATTTATAAAATAAAATAAGTTACTAATTTCTTGCCTGACGAGATTAATTTAAAGTTTTTTTTTTTGATTTTTTGAATTTATTTCTAATACCTTCTCATGCACTTACAGCGTATTGTAAATCTTTACTTTAATTACACATTACACACGTCTTCTGATTATTTAATTGTATTGTCACAGTTATACAAGCTTATAATGAATTATTCATCTCATGTGTTTTATATGAATTCAGTCTACATTGAAAAAACAAGTAAATATATTAGCAGACGAATTCATATAAAAAAAATACATTAAATTTATTCAGCATATATTATATGTCATAAAACATAATTTGATACAAGCTATATTGAATTCTCAGCGTTTCTTTGTCTTTTGTTGCAAATGCACTACACGTGGCTAGTTAACACCGAAGCTCAACAAAATTTGCCGCGCGGATTTTAACTTCGTTTGTATGGCATTTTCTTTAGCTTATTATGTCCTCAATATTGTAAAATTTATGACACTTTCGTCATCATGCAAGAAAATCTACCTTGCATACTTTTTTTTTTTTTAGTTCGTTTCTTTTGTAGTAAAATAAAGATTAATTATATATTACTGTCAAATATCTTGCATACAATAATTATGCAAATAAGTTATAAATTTAGAGATGAATATTTTAAGTGTAAAAAAAGAGTTATATAAGTTATGAACTACACAGTTTATAGTAACCAACAAGTAAAGTGTAAAGTTTAAATGCTTGGAAAAAACAGTAATTGCATTTATGGTAATAAATTATAAAATATCATTAAGGGTTTTTACAATCCAGGGCTGTTCGTAAGCTGTCGAGTTTCTGCACTCAAATCGATCTCACTTCCAAGTACAGAAGAAAGTGCAGTAAGCCTACTCAGTTCAGGGTTTACAAACAAACAAACAGACAAACCTAGATAGAAAATTTTTGTATTTAACGGAGATTTCAACCTGAAAAAATGCTGTGCCAAAAATTTAAATAATATATTATATTTTTAAGTACTAAATTTGTACGTATTAAAAACAATGGAGGCTACAATCAGTGATGCATATATTTTTTAATCTTTCCTTGGATATTCTTAATTTTATTTTAAAAGGCAAATATATGGTTATTAAAAGTTCCCTTGCTCCATTCGTTTCTTAAAATTATTATTCTTTGTTCGAAAACTATTTTTAAGTATACAATAATTGAAACTCGTGATTCTCGTGACGTCAATGTTATTGTTTATTTTTTGATGACGTCACAACAATACAATTAGTTGAAATTTATCTTACAGCCAAATAGCAGCTTCCATGAACGTCTTATTTTTGCAAATACTGTACAATGAAAAATTCATGCAGGCAATTCGTTAAAACATATATTATTAATTTTTCTTTTCATTCAAATGTAATACGTCTGTATATTTAAATGCACATTCAGCCTTCGTAAACTGGCTCGTGTGTCATTTTCATGGCTCTGCCTGCTTTGTTATAAGTTGGCTCAATTCAAAGTCAGAGCTTAGTTTAACAATCACCTTCTCCATTACAGGGAGCAAATGTTTGCAATTCGTGCTGATTGGTTTCACTGCTTCAGTAAAAGGATCGTTAGTCCAATATACTTTGTTAGTTAGTAGGGTGATTGTTACAAGTTACAATACAAACATTATGAACGCTCTTCACCTAAAAAAAAAATAGCAATCCAAAGTTACACTTTTTTTAACTTGTTGATTTAGGAAAGAAAACATATATTACATAATACTGTATCAAGCTATATATTATTAATCATAAATGCTATATTATATAATATATAGTATATAAAATCAAGTCATTTAAATCAATTTAAAGTAATAAATTAATATTATATTAAATTTTAAATTTATTCAATCACAAATTTTTACTATATCGATAAGATAAAAAACAATAGGTAATGGGAGAGAGTAGGAGCACCATTAAAATTTAGTTTTGAATTATCATACAAACAATTTCATTATTTACGTCACTTCCGGATGTAACGTGAAGTAAACAGCTGAGTGACGTCACAGCTAGCGTGTCATGTGTGGTGGGCGTGGCTCCTGGTACTCCCTCACTGTGTACTTACAGTAGTACTGAGGTGCGAGATGTTTACCTTTCTATTGTTTGCCTTAGCGTGCTAGAACCACCAGAATAGACGTGCGTAACACACAACATTGACTCGAGGATTATTATTATCTTTACGAAGTGGTGACAATTTTAAATTTACATACTCTAGACTTTAATGAAGTCTAAAATTTTACACTTCAAAAGAAATCTATTTATAGTTGGATTGTGTTTTAATTAAATGGTTTAGAAAAAAAATTACGAAGTTTTTTATTAAATTTTTTATTTAATTTGTTTGAATGCATGACATTAAAAAAAAAAAAAAAAACACGTAATGAGTTTTCAAAAAATAATTTTTAAATTTTAAATCACATATTTTTAGGTCAGACAAAGGTACAAATTAAAATGAGATAAAAAAAACTATACAATTACAATGCTTATATGTGTATTTTTTTTCTATTTTTTTTTTATTTATTTTTTTTTATTATTATTCATAAAACACATATAAGAAATTATAAATAAAGATATACAGTAAACCTCACGAGTTTTGAAAACTCGTGAACGGAGAACGTTATATATTCATCAATTTTAGATTATTGCACCTAAAAGCATTATTGCATGTGGCAAGATTACAGAATATAATCATATTATATTATAATTTTATATATTAAAATATTCAAAATATACATTTTGGTATAACAGTATAGCTACTATAACTAGATGATTAATTATGAATTAAAGTAATTCAATAATTTTCTAGATTTAATTTAATTAACGTACTGAAATAAAAAATAACTAATTTTATCACTTTAAAAACAACACAAAAATAAGTGTTCCATATATTTTGTTTTAGACGTTTAAAAAAAAAAATACGTTTTTTCTTTATAATTTTTATAGCACGTTTCCTGTTAAAATTTTATTATTATAATAATTATAATAAAGTACACACTATCACATAACAAATATGATGAAAAAGAACCGAATGTTGGATAAATGGTCACATCAAGATTTTTATCGGTGATAAATTCAATTTTCCAGCTGTTCAAGTGAGCTGACATGAAATTACTTCTTCTTCTGCATGCCCGCTCAGAGTTAGCGATGTTATTGAGAGAATAGTCTGATGAGATTCGTATTACAAGCGAGCTAAACCAGCAGACAGCGGGCATGAACCACATCCTTCAATATCGATTCGTACGCTGCCAGAGGTATTCCCCAGCCTCGAACGAGAATTTAGCAATTTACTTGCGATCGAGGCTTATAACTATATGATCCGCTTGCAATTAGGTGAAATAATTGGATGGATGAATTTTCAATTTTCAATCAAATTATTACGTTGATTATATCCAATTATTTTATATGTTTTTTTCTTTGTTTGAAATGTCAAATGATCAAGTTAATTAATTTATCATAATAATTAAATGCCTAGATCTTGTTTACAAATATTATTTTCATTCCTATACTCATTATAATTATTTTATTTTTTTAATTAGCAGATTTTAGGTTACATTGTTACATTGTACAGATTTATATGTGTAATTTTGCTACATTAATATAGCTAATTTATCATTAATTTATTTTGTATCAATAATTAATTACAATATATATGTCATTATTTGCTGCTATTACAATATTTTTGTTTGCTTTTCAAGTTTTATATATTCTGAATTCTATTTTCTGGAATATTAATTCGAAAACACAGTTTTTTTGTGCATAATATATGTCAATATAATATACAAAAACAAACAATGATAAAACTTTCATTTAAATTCCTGAAGTTTACTTTCTTTTGTAAACAATAATGTAACACAATTAATTAAGAAATATCACATTAATTTTTTTATAAATTTTTCTGCTTTCTTGAGTACCATTATTTGTTAAATAATGATTCCATTTTATATAATTATGTTTCATAATTAAGTGTGTTAAATTTTGTTCTTATCTATTTTAAAGTTACGTAGAACAATATGCGACAAAAACATGCCAAATTTATATCACTATATATATTCATGTAACCATTCGTTTTAATTATTAAAACGCTTGCCGTTTCAAGGTACAAATTTAAAGCTGCACGAATGCTTTTATAATACATGACACTTACATGTAATGGTTAAAGTAAATGGACTAAATTTTGTACGCAGTGTATAAATTAATATAACTAAATTTTACTTATTTATGAAGAATATATTTTAACAATTTTAAAAACATTAAAATCTAATAAGTATGTAAATCAGTTAATATTTAAAGTACGCAATAACTTTAGCGAAGGTAAATGTAAAAACTGAAATCAATAATGTTTGGCTTGCGCTCATGTGGCTGACGATAACTCCATCCCGACTCATCACTCGGCAGATTGGACTGACGTTGCGTGTCTTCGCTGGCAATTAAAGAGATCACGTGGTCGTGGCGTGCCTCGGTCACGTGTGCAAGGGACGTTACGTGAGATGAGCGAGAGAAGAATCCGATGTCCATTAATGAAATAACTAAGCTCCAAATTATCGTAGTGAGATTATCAAATAGATAAAAATGGAAAAAAATATATTTTGAATTATAATTATAATATTTATCAATGGTTCCAAGTCTTATACATTTATTATGTAAATCTACTCTTGACTTGAACTAAATCAGAGTCTCTTATAGAAATCTATATGAACGAGCTTTGATCTATATTATATGCTCGTTGAAATATATACATATAATCTAAAGTATCATTAATTATAGCTGTTACAATAAAATCGAATTCTTGTTAAATTTCTACTAAATTTCTAAACGATGATACACTGTCCGTCACATTTAATCATTATTGTATCGTATTTTAACGACTTCATAAAATCTGTAATAAGATATCATACCAATTCCTTCTATATTGGTCAATTTAATGAATTAAAATTAAGAGGAAAACCTGTTTAGACATACGAAGGGGCATTCACAAAGTCTTAAGGCCACATTTAAGGCTCGATAATTTAAAGCTTGATTTTAGACGTGTTTTTTAGACCGAAAATTTCTGGTCTTAAATTATTGAGCCTTAATTGTAGCCTTAAGGCTTTGTGATGCTAGCTCGGATATATTTTTTGAGCATCCGATCGAGATCGCCGAGCATACTTTTGGCATATATATATATATTGATATATATATAATATATATATATATATATATATATATATATATATATCCGGGAATTTTTTCCGGGAATTACGTCAGCCTTCTAATCTTCGGGCGCGATTTTGCCACTCTTCCGTTTATTCGTAAATACCAAGATAATACTAAAAAATCAAGACAGAAACGAATTATTAATTTGAAGCATATCGGAGTGATGATAACTTATTAAGTAAATATTACTAATTACTCTTTTAAGTTACAAAAAAGCAACAAATCTCATCCGGCCGTGCAACAAGTAAGATTGAGCTTACATAACAATTATTTGTGTATAAGTGGCTACAGTAAATGTAAAAACTATTCTGATTATGTCAGCCCTCTCACTACTTTTCTTGTTCTCATATAATTAAAAATTTAATTGATTATACCAGCATAAATTATCGATCATTAAAAAAAAAAAAAAAAAAAAAAAAAAAAAAAAATGGCATTGTCAACCTTAAATCCATATTATTACCACATTTCTCACCCACCAGCTCAACCAAACCCAAGTCCACTTCTGGACGTGAACTACCTCTATTTTGCCCTAACATCCTGTCTGCAACAAATTCATCTGCTTAGATGTCAGTTCGCCACACTGACACCGAATCAGTCACCCCACCCAGCACACCCCAACCCTCCCCCACCTCCCCAAGCAACAAAACAAGTATCATCAACCACACCTATCCTATCTCGTATGCGTACGAAAAGTCCCTTAGACCGTATGCAGACTCAGAATCTTCAGCCCAACTCAGATCACGTGAGATACCCAGAGCTCAAAGAATACCTAGAATTCCTTGCTGGCATCATTCCTCCCCCCAACATTCCCGAGTCAGACATCACTTGCCAAATCATAGAAAAAACAGGAAATATTTTCGACGTTCCCAGTTCCGTCGTAAAAGCTCATGCAGTCGCTGCTGACATCAAGATGAATGCAGGCATAGCCAAGAAATTTAAAAATATATACGGCAACTTGGAACACCTCAGAAACAAACAAAGATTCCCTGGTGATATCGCTACACTGCAAGTAGATGGTGAAACCATTCTGTACATAATCACCAAGTTTAAGTCCAACCATAAGTATTCCCAAAACCAAAATCAATTTTTGAAGAATTTCCTTAAAGGCCTGAATGGCCTTAAAAATCACTGCGTCAAAAATCAAATTAAAAGAATCGCAATCCCTCGTATCGGCTCAGGACTAGATGGACTCAATTGGAATTATGTCAAGAGCAAAATCGAAGCTATCTTCATCAACGTGGACATCCTTATTGAGGTCTACTCTCTGAAGCAGAGGAGAAGTCCTCGCCATATGGCGTCTTCAACAACATCCCAAGGTGACAACCAAACCCACCCCAAAACTTTCCTATCTGATCAACACACCTCCTTATCATCAAACGATGGTCTCATGCACCCTCCTCAAATCTCCCCTCCAAATTCCCAATTCCCTAAACCTTCTGCCCCTCCTCCTTCCCCCAAAACTCCACCCACTACTCTCCCCAATCCCTCTGCCCCACCCCCTCCTTATCCCCCCCCACAATGGCCCACCCCACCCCCCAAATTGTCCATCAACCCTCATCTCCCCCTAAGTCCCATCCTCCCGTGCTCACCCGTCTCTGCACTTCGCAGACAACCACCCCCATTCGCCCCTCATGTGTCACAAATACAAATAGTCCCCATCCAATGCCATCAGGCCCTCCCCGCCTCATCAAGGCTCCCTACTACTACAGGCTCAACATGCTCTCTGAAAGTTCCAAGTCCCCCTCCAGCTCTCTTCAGCATTTCCACTACCCCTCTACCCCCCATCTCCCCAAAGTTAACAACCCGCCTCAACATATAATCAGCTCGCCCAATCCGAGCCCGCATTTTCGCGCAACCCTCTCTGCTCCACCCCGTCCAAAGTTGACGAGGTGGTAGTCTCAAACTCACCACTAAGGCTAAATATTCTCTTATGGAATGTGGAAGGCCTGAAAAAGCTAATACCTTTAATCTCAGACAATATTCTTGAGAACCGAGATATTATTGTATTCACAGAGACCTTCTTACTTGAATCACTTGACATAAATGGCTACTACTCCTTCCACAACCTTGCTTTCAAATGGCAGAGAGGGAGACCGTTTGGAGGCATCTCATGCTTCATAAACCCAAAACATGGTCCAATTTTAAATTTCTTAAAACTTAAAGATTTTATCATCATCAAAACTAAATTTTTTACAGTCATTGCCATGTACCTTAATCCATATTTTACAGTTCTCGAACTAATGGAGGTAGTACTATATGCAATAAGCCTCACAGAAAATGATGCTAATGTAATTTTCACGGGCGATTTTAACTGTAGAATTGACCTTTCAAATGTCCCGAAACATCTACGAAACAAGACAGATATTCTATTAGACATTTTAAATTCAAATGGCTACTTACTCTCTAATAACCCCCTAGAAAAAACTTTTGTAAACGCAAATGGTTCAAGTACAATCGACCTGCTTTTTTATAAACCTAAAAATTTTATATTAATAAAACATGTCATTATTTCTGAGACAAACTCGTCACTGTTAAAGAGTCATCTACCCGGTGAAATTATTTTAAAATTTACCCCTAGCAATCCTCCCAATAAAAAACTTTTTTACAGATCAAATTATTCAAACAAAATTGATATTAGAAATTATAATGACCAAATTTATACTTATGGTGATACCATAATTACTCATATCAATAATAAAGATGTAAATAGTCTAAATACTTTAATTACTAATGTCATTCTATATTCTACTATTGCAAAGAAAAATAATAAAAGAGTATCTAAACCCTGGTTTAATAGCGAATGTTATCTATCAAGGCAAGATCTTCTATCAAAATTTCATGCCAGCAAATTATATTTATTCAAAAACCCAAATTTGCATGAGCAATTTATTCAGGCAAGAAGCTGTTATAAGGCTTTATTGAAGCAGAAAGAATTAGAATTTAAAATTAAATCGGAAGATAAAATGATTAAAGACGCAGAGCTAGAACCATACACATATCTTAGGAAAGATAGACCACCAACTAAGTCATGCCCAATTAACATAGACAAATGGGAAAACCATTTTACAAATATCTTAAATACAAATAAATTACAATCCGACCAAACTCTCAATCTTTTATCATTAACAAGAGACTATAATTGTAACTCAAATTATATTCCTCTTAATGAATTTGAAGTCTATAATTGTATGCAAAGCCTAAAAAACAATAAAGCTTCGGGCCCAGATTTTATTACGAATGAACATTTGAAGCTAGTAAGCAAGTCGTTAACCCCAACAATCACCAATATGTTTAACCTCTGTATTGAAACGGCTACAATTCCGGAATTGTGGCGGATCGCCTACCTAATGGTATCATACAAAGGGAAGGGTAACATTATGTCACCCGACTCATACAGAGGTATTATCCATGGTGATACCATGTACAAACTCTTCTCGAGATTAATTGCAAACAGGCTTTTTGATTCCACCCACTATCTTATTCCAAAAGAGCAATATGGCTTTATGCCAGGACGTTCCACAATACAAGCTGTATCCACAGTATATAATCAAATTAAACTAGCATTGGAGAAGCCAAAGGGTCATTTATATATTGCTTTTGTAGACTTCAGAAAAGCTTTTGATTCGGTCAATAGGAATTTGCTCATTGAAAAGCTGAAGTCATTTAAAGTAATTCCTTCTGAAATTTTGAATATCTTAGCTGTTATTCTAAATATCAATTATGTATGTGTTCAAGATCGCTTATCATGTTCTAGTAATATTATTCAATCTAACGGAGTTTTGCAAGGAGACCCGAGCAGCTCTCTTCTTTTCAATCTTTTTACTGCAGATATAACTGAGATTACAAAAGATATAAACTGTGAAAATGAAAATGATCAAGTCGTACTAAATTTATATGCAGATGATCTTGCTATTATTTCAAAGAGCAAAGTCAAGCTACAAAAAGCGCTAAATAATCTATCCATCTGGGCCAAAACAAATGGTCTAGAAATTAACACAGAGAAAACCAAGGTTGTTAAGTTTAGAAGAGGCGGACCGTTATGTAAAAACGATGAAATTTATTGTGACGGTCAAAAGATTGAATTTCTAAATTCATTTAAATATCTTGGCATAATACTTCAAATGACAGGGCTTTCGTTTTCTAAACATATAACAGAAAGATGTAAGAACGCTATCACTGTTATGTACACTATCTCAGGGCTGTCTGGTCTATCCGTCAAAACAGGGCTCAAACTGTTCAATTTAAAAGTCGCCCCTGTGGCTACTTATGGTATTGAAATTGTATGGCCTCATTTATCTGTATCCGATTTTGATAAATTAGAATCAGTAAAAGCCATGTTTGTTAAAAGATTACTGTGTCTGTCAAAATTTACCGAAACTAGACTGGCCTATAAACTGATAGATTCCAATTATTTTATTACAGAAATCAAAGAAATGTTTAAACTTCCAACGACAGATCAATATTCCAATTTTATAGCTGTCAGGAATCAAAAAGCTCAGGATATTAATCCTGAGTTTTACAGCACTGATGCTATGACATGTAAATATTGGTGTCTGCCCCAATTGGATAGATCCAATGTTAGAAATGTTTTAACTCGCCAGGCTGTTCACGGCTTCCACTATCTAATTTGTAAATCTTCTGGTTATCATAAAGCTGAACAATCTTGTGTATGTAAATTATGTAATGAATATTGTAGCCAATATCATTTAAATATCTGTAAATCTAGAATTAAGTCTATTAGCGATTATGCCAGGGGAGATTTCATATAGTCTATAGATTTTGAATAGCAATGAAGCAATAAGTTTTTTTTTATTCTATCTATTTTCTATGTCATATTTTGTCTTATATATATGTGATTATATATATGATATATTATTATTATGATGTAACAGGCTGTTAGTATCATCTGTTATTTTATTTTATATTGTTTTATTATCATTTTCTATTGTTCTATTATTCTGTAACTATTATATATGTTTTGTATGTATGTTTTATGTGTTCTATTGTAATGTTTTTCTATAATGTATGTTTCTAGTGCTGTTAATATGTACACTTTCTGTGTTTAATAAAAGACTAATAATAATAATAAGGCTTTGTGAATGCCCCTTACGGTCTCTGTAGAATTATAGTCGGTAAAAAGGTACAAAATGCGTTCAAATAGCATGTGTTTGGAGACGCGCATACCTTTAGACTCCGACAGTAGTGATGTGTTTATTGCCCCCGACTGACGTGGTACCGATATGACGCAGGTTCTGTCCCTGGGCGCGGACGTGCTGCCAGAGTACAAGCTTCAGTCGCCGCGCATCCACAAGTGGACCATCCTCCACTACTCGCCCTTCAAGGCCGTGTGGGACTGGATCATCCTCATTCTCGTTATGTACACCGCCATCTTTACGCCCTACGTGGCTGCCTTCCTCCTCAACGAGCCGGACTTCAACACCCGCAAGACCAAGAGCAAGTACGGAGATGACCCCATCGTGGTCATTGACCTCATAGGTCAGTACTCAAGGGCATTTTTGTATTCATCACAAACTATTTGCAGCATGCTAAACTATTAAGTTTCTACAATCAGTCTTAATCTCATTGTTTGTTGTTGGAGAAAGTATAGCATGTGATAATTGATAATCATCATAGTTTTTAAGAAACGAGAATTTATATAAATGTTTCGTATTAAAACGTAAAAATCTACTTAGGGTGTCACGCCCGTATTATATTTATTTTAGTTTTTAATATCAGGACTTAGAAATATTGTTATGACACCTGATACAAACGTTGCATGTGATAACAAGTTTATAAAAGAAAAATGTTAGATTAACACGCAGTTCAGATAATACTTGTATAAACTCAATAACAGGAGCCTCAAATATATTTACTATATGACCGAATTATTATTGAATATACTTTAAAATAATATACCAAGCAGTTAGAACAATAATTTATTAAAAATTAGTTTTGTGAATACTTTGCTCACTTTGCGAAGACACCTGCAATCCAACTACTTGTAACTCTATAATAGCAATGAAATTATTATAAATGCAGAACAGACAACTGACGCTTGAGATTAAAATTTTGCAGATAAAATAGGTTTGTCATGAGAACGTGTCATTTGTTTCAGTCGACGTCACGTTCATCATCGACATCCTCATTAACTTCCGCACCACGTACGTCAACTCGAACGACGAGGTGGTGTCCCACCCCGGCAAGATAGCGGTGCACTACCTCAGAGGCTGGTTCCTCATCGATCTGGTGGCCGCCATTCCTTTCGACTTGCTGCTCTTCGGCTCGGACACGGACGAGGTAAGACGCACTATGCCGCAGACCAGATGGGTGTTCTGCAGAAACGCTTTGGCTCAGATACACAGAAAAAAACGTGGATGTAGTTTAGTGTATTAAATCTGTATATTTTGAGTTATGATTTGATTTCAAAAACTATTGTTATTCAAATTATTGAGTCAAATGTGTATCTTTAGAACGCCCTAGGTGAGAGCAGCGAGACTTAGTGACTAGGATGACGTCACTTGGTCAATAAGTTAAAAGTCATTGAATTAATTGGCATTTTCTATTATTTATTTGCTTCATTATTATGAGTTGTTTTTGAAATGTGCGGCTTTTATTTTTATATTTTTCTATCATTATATTAATATTTTATTAAATATTAGTTTACATTTAAAATTTATAATTTTTACATAAATAAAATTAGTTATAAATATTATTGATTTAAAAAAAATATATATATTAATACACAACACCAATGACGTCACTGCAGTCTCGATGCAAACTTCATCAGTTTACTTTTAATTACTAATAAACTTATTATTATTATTTACTGTTATTAGGTGTTTGATTAACGTGCTAACGTAATATTAACGTAAGTGGCAAGGCTATAACCGTTTTTACCAAGGAAACACATTTCTCCTTGCTTTTACCGAAACACAAAGAGAAATTGCTAAACGCAGACAAATAGGAGAGTGACTACTTGTTAGCAACATTACTCTGATTGGCCATGCACAGTAAAGTTGATACGAGTGATAACATAATAAATATATAGCTGAATAGAATAAGGACATTTTCTCTTTGCGTTTCGGTACGACTTTAGACTTAAATATCTCATATTATTTAAAAATTATTATAATTTTTCTTAAATCCCATAAAATTCTATTTGATTAACTAATTAACCTATTAAAATGATTCATGACTAATTTTATGGTATAACATAAAATATAAACTTAATGACGTCATTCTAAATCTCTAGTTCTTTCTGTTAGGCTTTGTAATTAATAATTCTTGTTTCAAGGATACGTTTAGGTGTTTTACCTGAGATTGTTTATTGGTGGAAACTTAGAGTTCACGCGATCCCCAGACGACAACCCTTATTGGATTGCTCAAGACTGCGCGACTTCTTCGTCTCGTTCGAGTAGCTCGCAAGATTGACAGATACTCCGAGTATGGCGCTGCTGTACTGCTACTTTTAATGGCTACGTTCGCCCTGATCGCACATTGGCTCGCCTGCATATGGTACGAAACACGCACACTACATAAAAATGTTTTATTGCAATCTTACAAAGTAATCGGACATGAATTAAAATGGTAACTTTACAAAAAGGATATGCGTGATTTGTTTTATCGTGATTTTATCATTTAACTTTCTCATTATTGCTTAATTGCAATATCACAATTTAATAATGTTTACGATATGTAAGAATTATTTCCCCTGATTTACATCCCTGTGGTGTATGCAATTTGTTAAACACGTAAAGGCACAACAATGATTAACTGGATATAAATTAACGTGACTCGCATGAGCGGTAGGATATGATCTAAATTATAATAATAAAGTGTTCTTTACGATTTACTTTCATATTATTTAAATGAGGGAAAATAATTAATTAAAAAAACTGTAGCAAAATTTACACAACTTTCAATACAACTTAGAAATTTTAAAAACACCTTCACAAACATTGAACAAAAACAATACGTAAAATTAATTTTACACTCTCTATTTTAATTACAGGTATGCAATAGGTAATGCAGAAAGACCATTATTAAAAAGTAAAGTAGGATGGCTAGATCTTTTAGCAAATGATACACATCAATTTTATTATCCTAATAATACAGGAGGGCCTTCAATAAAGGTAAACACTTGATTTTTTATTTTTTTTTTTTCTTCGAAATTATTTACTAATTTGTATTTTCTTTCTTTATTTCAGTCTCGTTATATAACTGCTTTATATTTTACATTCAGTAGTTTAACTTCAGTGGGGTTTGGAAACGTGGCACCAAATACAGATGCAGAGAAGATATTTACAATATGCGTTATGCTTGTGGGATGTAAGTTTTTATTAAAGTGCCTAAAGTAGAGTAGCGCAAGGTAGAATATTATAGATGAATAATAATATTTTAGCTCAATGCATTGTTATACCAAATTTGCGCTACTTTACTGTAAGATACTTTAGTTCTGATTAATACTACAAATTTGTTCTAATTATTTCACTAACGTGTTACAGCTCTAATGTATGCAAGTATATTCGGTAACGTATCAGCGATCATTCAGAGGTTATACTCTGGTACTGCAAGATATCACACGCAAATGTTAAGAGTTAGAGAGTTTATTAGATTTCATCAAATTCCAAATCCATTAAGACAGAGATTAGAAGAATACTTTCAGGTGAGAAAAAAAAAAATTAATTTCTTTATATAATGTAAATAAGTTATAGAGTTTCAAAGATTATTAAGAACAATAATTATTAAACATGCTTATAATGATGTCTGGCTGCTGAGCACTTAATCAAAAGTACTCAGACATCTTTATGTGTATTTAATGAGCGTTGATCAATCTTAATATTAAAAAGTTTCAATCCTCAAAAGAACACATTTAATGAGAAAATCTTACAATAGATATAAAAAAAAAAAAAAAATTACAGATATTTTCATTCTTTTTCAACAAAAGCTTTTATCTAACTTTTTCTTATCTATCTGAATTGTAACTCACATTCATTTTTATTGGTTTACAGCACGCTTGGACGTACACAAACGGCATCGACATGAACAGCGTCCTAAAGGGGTTTCCAGAATGTTTACAAGCTGATATATGCTTGCATCTGAACAGAAACTTGCTCAACAACTGCTCCGCATTTAGTGGGGCATCACCAGGGTGCCTCAGGTATGACGAGAAAAGTGAATTAGGATTCAAAATTCTTGTTAAGTACGTTTAAATAATTAAATTTTGCAATAAAAAAACACGGTAGTAATTAATTTTATCACTGCACATTTATAATAAATTTAGTTTTTAAATATAATAATTTAGTAATAGACAAAAATTAATATAATTAAAAATGCTATGGATTACAGGGCATTATCTATGAAATTTAAAACAACTCATGCGCCACCTGGTGATACTTTGGTGCATCGAGGAGATGTTTTAACGTGTCTATACTTCATATCACGTGGATCTATAGAAATCCTCAAAGATGATATAGTGATGGCAATATTAGGTAAGTTTCTATGGATTTTTATCAGTTCGTTGTTAAATTTCATGTTTTCAATTTCAGGGAAAGATGACATATTTGGTGAAAATCCATGTGCACATCCAACTTTGGGTAAATCTTCATGTAACGTGAGAGCACTGACGTATTGTGACCTGCACAAAATCCATCGAGATGATCTTCTAGACGTGTTAGATTTATACCCAGAGTTCTCTGAAGCGTTCACCAATAACCTGGAAATAACATTTAACATGCGAGACGTGAGTAAAATATTTCGTAAATAATATTCTTATTAGTAGAAGTTTTAAGAAACTTTATATTAATAATTTAAAACTAAGTTTCAAATGTATGATAAGTTTTGGTAATCATATTAAGATGGCTAAGTGAGTTTTAAGGACAAACTTTAAGTGGAAACTTTGCATATAAAGTTGAGAGGATATTGCGACGTTTGTTACTCGGCAGGAGGAGCTGGCAGGGGTGGACCCACGTGTTGCGAGGAGGCGGCCAGCCATCGCCTCACGATCAAACTCACAGGATCGCGACTCAGACGTGCGGAAACTTGCCTACAATCTACCGCGACGGCGCCAGACGGATGCCAGCGCCATATCCGGCGCCTCAGGGGGCGTGCCAACCGTGGCAGACATGCGTGAGCAGCGGCAGGACGAGGCTGGCGAATCCAGCGAGGAGAGTTCCGACTTGTAAGTCTCTCCCTCTGTCTCCTCACTGCTGATGTCTATTACTTAAATTTCATCATTAATCGTTGTTAGTTTCTAATACCCTAACTCATTTATAGTCATTTATATCGGAGTAAATTCTAACCTTTCCCTTGAATCAAGTTGTAATTGTTATGTTGTCGAATAATAAATTCTTGCTTGCATAAGTTCAGTTAACTGGTACGTTTGCAGTGAAAAATCTGGCCACGGAATCCTCGAGTTCTCTCCGGAGAAGGCGGGTCGTGACGTCACACCTCTGAACCTTGACTTCAAGGAGGATGGTGCCAACCAGCGGTCCAGTACTCTCAACTCTTTATCAGGTGAGCAAAAAATTTCATTCATAAATTATAATAGCTTTTTACCATCTGAGTGTTATTTTTTTTTAATCGGTTACGGGACTTTTCTGACTATTTGCATTGAAAATTTTCGTATTTTCTAATCACAAAAAAAAATGTGTCCAATTTTTTTTTTCTTAACTTTATTCATTAAGTGATTAATGCTATATTTTTTTATTATTGTGTGGATACAGGCATGCTCAACCAATTGAAAAGGAGCTTCACAGATCTGCGCTTGCACAAACCAAATCATCAGAGGCTTAAAGAGTCCAGTGATAGTAAGACAAAGGGTAAGGGGAACTTAATTAGGAGAGTCAATGTTATTAAATGGTTTGACTGGCTTCTTTAACTGTCATGTGTAAATAATTAATTATTACTACTGCAGAAATGGCTCAACTATCTTTTTAATACCACATTTAGCACACAATCGTTTTATATATATATATTACAATACTAACATTTTTCAATTTTTCAAATGCATGATTCCAAAAAGGCTATATGTATATTCCATTGCACATAAAAAAACAAGCTAATTTATTACTCTTGCTAACTAATTAATATGTTTTTGCTAACTTATTATAGTGTTTATATGGAAAATAAGAACTGCACAGCTAGAAGTGGATCCGTTTTTTAAAAATTTGTGTTTATGGAAATTGGGGAGATTTTCCATTGAAAATAAATAGCATTCATAATAATTACATATATATTATACAGTACACTCTTTCGTTGCGATAAAATGGAAAATGTCTTAAAGACAATTGAGCGTTTGTATTTGTTGTATAGTTTATAGAAGTAAAACTACATGTAGTCTTCGTGGTGTTAATTATTTCTCCAAATTTCATATGTTTTAATTGGCAAACTCAATTTGTTTACAGAAATTCAATAAGCTGGAAAAAAACTAAAAATTAATCTCTTTTTGCAGAATTTTACCATCCATTAAAATTACTGAATCTTCAAAACTTTTATAATGATGCACCAATTTAGCAGTATAATTTAATTAACTTAATTTTGAAAGTAATTTGTTAACCCCTGTTATACAAAATCTTTCAAAACATACATAATGTAGATGCTTATTTCATTTTAATCAATCATCATGGGTTAAATTAGTGTTAAAAAATTACAGCGATATTATTAAATTAATTTTGCTTAAAATCAAAATTCAATATTTTCTGACATATTCTATAATTATTATTATCATGTTTTTTTTTAACAATTCAAAATTAAAATATGAAATTACCATGGTTCATATTAATATGGAGCTTGGCATATATGTATGGTGCTATTCGGAGGGTATGAAACTGGCTGAGTAGGATCAAATTTAGAGCTAACCCTCCGTACCTTGTGTCTCCTGTAGGTGCAAACAACCGCAAAGTTCAGCCGGCGATGGCGCCACCAGCCAGACAGCAGCAGCAACAACAAGAGTCAATAGTTGCTTTGGACTTGTGTAGATCAAAGCATGGCGCACAGTCAGTAATAGTCCATTGCTTACCAAAGGATCATAGTTCGCTTCCTTTCTCTACAAGTAGGTTCGCTAGCTAATAAAATGGTCGTACGTCACTGTGTGTATTTGTGGATGGGTGTACATGAATGCTTGTATTTTTATTTTGCAGTGTAAATATGTTTTGTAAAAATGTGTAAAACAATTAATTAGCATGTTCACCTGCTTAATAATATATCAATTTTACTTTATAGCAATTTGCATTGTGTGTGTGTTTTTGTATTAGTTACTAAAAAATTACATTAAAATTGTACATAATCGTGTGTTAAAAATACAAAAATGCTTATTTAAAAAAAAAAAAAAAAAATTAATAATAAAATTTGATGATTTTATAATTTTGTGCTTTATTCACTCATATATTTACTCAAAATATTAATTATAAAATTGTTATGATGCACAGATAAATGTTGTTAATATTTTGGTAAGCTGGCTCTGCTTTTGAACATTTATATGAGAGCAACTTTTATTTTTATGCAATATATGCATGAATGTTTACATCCTTTGGTCAGGTATGACGCCAAAGAAGTCCAACTTTAGTGAGACAAACTTACATCACAAAAACTAGTACAGTATCTCTTCCGATGGTGTCACCACTGGCAGTTAAATATCTAAACAGGGGTGGCAATTCCGGAGGAGGCACTGTACTAAAGTTTTCCTGTAAAATGTTTATCTTATTATAGTCGGAAGTCTTGGAGGAGTCTTTGGTGTATAAAATTAGTTAACAAATTTCACATGTAGAGGTCTCTGTGTGTGTTACAGGAGAAGAGGTCGAACCTCCAGTTCCTCAAGTCGAGGACATTGAGCACCAAAGGTCAGAGATGATTGACCCTACAGCAGCAGTAGCAGCGGCAGCAGAGGAGGCCAGCAGGGTATCTCAGTTGGCGGCCCCTTCGCCGAGTGCGTACGGCACCCCCCAACCGTCCCCCGCTAGTCTAGAGCACCAATCTCCCTCCCGCAAACCTCACGAGGAGCATTCCCACTGCAGCTGCCCCGCACTAGACGCCAGGGAAATTAACGCCAGAATAGAGCAGCTTAGTAGGTAAGTTAGAATGCCATTGCTGTATTATTATTTATATGCTTAGTTTAATTAATATTATGCAGAAGCTAGGCAGCTTACAATGTGTGAGATTATTAATATTATTAGGTATGATACTAATTACAAGTCTGAGTCATAAATTAAAATATTAGTTCCAGCTTCAAACTGAAGATTTTTTTTATTTAAAAAAGTAATAATTTAATCGCAATAAAACTAATTATATTATATTATAACTTAGAGCTCTGTAGATTTTTCTTTTCTTTATTTTATAAACATTTTTACTTGACTGTTGTATTTAAAGGAGCACTTTTTAATTCCCAGATGCTTTGATTTTATTATTTCCAATGTAGTTTACAATAATTTTTGTTTTGCTTGGATTTTTTTTTTATTAATGTATCTATTTTTTCAAGTTTATTTTACCTAATTTTATTATTTTTAACAGTGTTTTTGTTCCTCAATATAAATAATGCTTTAAAGATAATAAATATTGTTTTAATTTTATTATTTTTAAACATGCACATAAATTTTTTACTTTACTTAAACCCATTTTTGTCATGGGAGAGTGAGTAACTTGACTTACTGGCTTGTTTTTTATGTTGTGTGTTGTTTTTCTTCTACTCGCACAGCAATGTGATAGGTTTTATTGATTTGTTAGGTATGGCAACAGAGCTCAGGCACATTTATTGCAAGCTGGATTATTTGGATAGGTAAGAGATTATTATAATATTCGTTTATTATAATGATTGTTATTTTTTATTTATTTAGATTTATTATAATTGATGTAATACAGTATAGTATGTCATAATCATTCTTTCACATAAATTTTAAATAGAATCATATTATTCTGCTAGTTTTATAGGATAAAAATGCTTTTGAAAAAAAAAAGAGGAAGATAGGAATGTTTGTATTAAATAATAATTGTTGCTATAGTTTAGATATAATAATTTTTAATTGCGATTTTAGAATACAAATTATAGAACAGTGTTGTTGTTTTCTTTATGAATGTGTCTTAAGGCCATTGAATAGCATAAATGTTTACTATTTTTTTATTTCATATTTTAATTGAAAATTGTGCGTCACATTTCATAAAATATGTGTTTGCATGAATATCATCAACATTAAATAAAATTATTTGTACCATGTTTATTAACAAAAAAAAAAGAGATAAATATATATTTTTTTTATATTTTGCTTGATAACATGGCTTTATGACCTGTCTTATTTATACATCTTACAATTAGATTAGATGCAATCATAAATGTTTTATAGTATTCTCAAGATTTGATGTGCACACATGCAGCCATTTATGTAGGCCTATACTACTTATACTATATTATCATAAACAATAATTTAAAGGCATAGAATTTTGCTTTTATCTTTGGCTGCAAGTGTGTACTGAGACTGAAGAGGACTGGATGCACCACATGGTGTGTGATGGTTTGTTGGTGCAGGCAGCTTAAGACCCTCGAACACCAGGTTACCGGGGACGTGCGTCTCATCCTGACTCTCCTGCAGCAACAGCAACAACAGCGACATCAGCGGCGGGACTCGTCATCATCTTCAGCGTCCTCCATAGGTCCAGATCTCAGAGAGGTGAGACTTGGATATCCGGGGGTGGGAGTAGTGTTAATTGTCATTTTATTTCGTAAGAAATGTTTTAATTATTACGATAACAATCATCTCTACAATCATGGGATGTGTACTTTCTTAAAATAAAAAAAAAATTGACCTAAAAGTTCATCTGGAAAAAAAGCAATTATTTTATTAACGAACGCAATAATTACAACTTATTTACATAAATTTCATACTTATAAGTCTCATTACTCCAATTTCTTAGAAACATTGTTTATAAAAAATCAATAAAAAATTTGGCAATAAATTTAAGTAAATAAAATTTAATAATGCATCGATTTTAACTTTTGATTTTTTTAATGCTCCATGTTATTAAAAAAACTCTTATTAGCTGCTCGAAACCTCACGTTCAAACTGACTGAGTGTGTCTGCAGCAGTCCTCGTCCGACTACACCACGTCTCGCTCCACTCGTCAGCAGCACCGGCCACTGCCCAACGTCCACCGCAGCTCCAGCGTTCCACAGCCATCCTACCCATCCATGGAGGTGTTAACACACAGGCCTTACAGGTAATTAAACTTCAAATGCAACGTACGTGATAGCAAAAAGAGAAAAAATTGCAAGAGTTGAAATCTCCCACAAGAATAACATAAGTGCTGAACAAGTTGCATACATTTCAGGGGCTTTACTAAAAATAATAATAATGTCTATTTTTTTGTGATTCCTAGCCATTTCGTTCTTTCATTATTACGCTAAATATAATTAGCACCTAGTTGATATTAAAAATATATATTTTTTAATTTGTTTATTCAGGAAAAATATATATAATAAGGGGCATTCACAAAGCGATAAGGCTGAATTTAGAACTCAATATTTTAAGGCCAGAAAATTGTGCATATTTGCTGATAAGAAAATCAAGCCTATAATCAAGCCTTAAAATATTGAGCCTTATAGCTTTGTGAATACCCCCTAATATATGACACTTACATAGAATTTAACAAAATACACTCCCACGAGTTTAGAAAACTCGTAAACGGGGAACGTCAGTTTCATTTATTGTTATAAATTTTAATTTAATTTAATTTAATACATATTATTTTTATTTTAGCTACAAAACGAACCCACAAAGAACCATTGTGATGCCGTTTCTTCGATTTCAGGTTAGAAGACCTTGAGGTGGGTGGGGTGGCCGGAGAAAGCCCCAGCTGTGAGGACGGGTGTGAGGAGCCCGCGATAGCCAGCGGAGGTTCCTCGAGTAGCCTCGGTCCGAGCAGCTTGGGTCCGGCGAGCTCGAGCCAGCAACTGCGGCGGGCCAGTTGCAGCTCTCCCAGCAGCCAGCAGCCGCCATCATGTCCGTCCCTGCCCCAGGCGCTCGTGGAGAGTCTCTTCCTGGGCAGCCCGCCCCGCTACCACCCCAGCCGCAGTCAGTCGCAGCCCAACGACCTCTCGCAGGTCAGTCCTCACTTGTCGCACTATGTTGCTAATCACGGTCATCCACACACTGCAAATGTAAATTTGTGTTAATCTACCTACTATAATTATTTTTCTTCAATAACCTTTTGAAAAAAATTGAGAGATTATTTTGAAACAACTATTCTAAAAAAATAAAACCAAATTTATTTTCGGTATACTGACAATTAATTAATAATCTAACTCATATATCATAATTTACATAATGATGTATGAAGTACCACTACATCATACCAACCAACTTTGATTTGGTGTGATTTGATACTTAATAATATCAGCTTGAGTGTATTTTGTACTATCAAATATTCTCGTCAAGACGTCTAAGTACAACTTTTGTGTGTACAGGCCCACTTGCGAGCCACGAGGCAGAGGGCCGTGTCACTACAGTTACGCGACGCTCTGGCGGGGGCGCTGAGTGGCTCTGGCTGGAGCGGCAGCAGCTCGGGGGTGCGTCGCAGGGAAGATTCGCGGGAGTCGCGGGCCAGCGAGGCGGAGTCCTGGGAGTTCCGCTCCGCAGCCGAGGCGCCCATCGCCAGACTCGAGTCCCTCGATGAACTCGATCACACTCCTCACCAGGTTAGCATGCTGAGACTCATCTCTGGTACTCATTTGTGTGTAGTTGGCGTTCCGGAGAGTTTGTGTAGTTTGCTTTGATTTGTCATCTATTGATAAGGGAAAATTTCTAACTCAAAAAGTACACGTTTAAAAAAAAATTGATATAGGAATTTTCTTTGAATATTTCAAAGTCATAAAGCGATGAGAACATGAAACTATAATTTATAATCAGGGCCTTGCGCTGCAAATGGGCATATAATGTAAACTATATTCACAATTAAGTCACTAAAGTGAAATAAAAAACTATATTATACAATAAAGGTTCATAAGCCTGTTTGCTTAATATTTTAACAATAATGGCTCCCTATAAAAAGGTTATTTTGATGTTCAGTTGAAAATTATCCACTAACTCTTTTTATTTCAGGGTTCTTCCGAGAGCCCCCACTTTGGTATGACGACATCCACAAGTGAGCAGCCCCGATCTTCAGATGTCTAAGACCGCACACACACACAAACACACTTAAATTTAATCTCTTCTCTGTCGTCGTCTCTCGCTCAACTCGGTGGGAAACGAACCAAGTCCTGCAGATCTGCAAGTGGTGCTGAGAGCGCCTCCCTCCTCTGCACACAGTGAACCTTTCTGGCTCATAGATGTTTCAGCCACAAGAGCATGCAACCAAAATTATTTAATAATAATTTAGGACACTTAATATTATGCAGAAAAAAAAATGAAAATAATCGTCAGCTTTAAAAATCTAAAACAAAAATGTAAATTATCAAATATATCGATGTTTGATGTTTAAAAAAAAAAAGTTTTCAGGATAATTGAAATTTTTTGAATTTAATGTATGTATACTCGATTGTAAATGTAATTTTTCTATTTGAGAAATTTCATGGCATTTGAATGTACATTATTTACATTTTTACAAAATCACTGATTATGCTTTTGTCATCAATGCTTTTATAAAAATAAAAAAATAATATTAAATATATTTGCATTGAAATGCTGCATGCATGTTGTGTCGCTGCTGTGGTGTGCCACTCAAGCTGTGTTCTGCTTCCTAGTGCGGTCGACCCACGATAATTTTGTTGATAGTACTTCTCAAATTTAATATGACGTTCATTAATAATTTAAAACTGCATATTGCATATCAATGGGAGTTAACGAACATGTTTCCAGTTTTTTTTTTACCTGGGTGGGGCACTGAAAAATATTAGTTCAATTTCTACTTTTAAATTGCCAATGACTACGTTAAAAAATTTATATATGGAATTAGAGAAAAGTTCATCTCGATGAACTTTTCTCTGATGGTCTACGAAATAGTAATGTAAGTTCTCTCACAGGCTGGTGTACTTCTTCAAAGATCCTATTAATTAAATAATTGGAAAAGATTACAAACTAATCCATGAGTAAATAATTAAAACTAATATTTTTTCAGCCTAAATTTGTAAACAATTATGCTTGGTAATATTTTCGTTCATTCCTATCGATATTTACAAAAATAGCATAACTTTGCAAATATTAAACAATAATTTGAGAAGACTCTTTTAATTAATTGTATATCAATTTAATAGTTGTTAACATTTTTTGTTTAACTTTTTTTTTAAATATTGCTCATTATTATATTAAACGTTTTAGCCTTATCAAAGTTATATTAAAATTTAAAAAATTATATACATATATATATCTAAAAGCATAAATTGTCTTTTAGTTTTAATTATATATAATATTTGTTATGTTAATTTTATAAATTGGACACCTTGAAAATAACTATTTATTATAAAATTAATGTAGTATAAAGATATTATAGTTATTCTAACGTCAGATTTGACGTATATGAAACTTAATTATAGTACTTACCATTATAAAGCTTGACCACAATGTTAAAAAAAATCTGAGCTTTTTTGTAAATATATGTAATTGTAAACATTCTCTGTAAATAATGGTAATAATGTGTGAGTTTATGACTGTGAGCAAGGTGTCAATTTTTATTCAGAATGATTGTATGATTGATAACATCTTTTTTTTTTGTTATAATTATTGTTAGCTGCAGATTTTGTGTTGTGTATTTTTTTTTTGCATATGAAAGCAAATTATATTATCAAATTCTTGTCACTTTTTTATTACTCAGGTACATCAGATGTATGGTTGTTGATTTGATTTCTGTTTTAAGACATTTTTTATCACAATGTTTTTTTATAAATATAAAAATGATAAATAAGTTTTTGAAGGACAAAGTGATAAGAAAAAGCAGAACAAAAATAAGAAAAAAAAAAAGGTTGTGAATTTCAAATATAACCTATTTTTTATTTTCAAAATAACTCATTGAATATTGCACTGTAGAATTTTACTAAAATTGTTCACTTTAGACATCTCACTATAATAGTTCTTCTGTAAAAAGAAACTTTCCGTTCTGAAATAATAAAATCTGTACATTAAATATAAATTTAAACTGAAATGTCATGCAGCACGTATTCCAGTAAGGTGTGAAATATTTTTGCAAATATTTAATTTCTAGCTTATTATCAATTATAATCATGATAATAATTTGTAATTGTTATTTAACAGTTGATGAAATGCAAAATTAAATCATTGCTATTATGTAATTCACATTTTTTTATTTTTATTTTATAGTCATTCTCATTTAGTCAAAATATAGAGTAAGTTATTTTGATTACGTTGCTGCATGATTTTTGGCAAATAATTATGCATAATAATAGCCAATAAATAATTATGATTGATTAAATCTTCGATACGCTGTGATGCAAACTAGTATAATAAGATTGAGGAGGAGGAAGAGGCAACAAGCAAGTTTATCGTTCGTGATATTACTACCAAATATGTGAGGGGTCAGTGACCCCTTTTGATTTTTGTGTTATTTTTTCCGTGTTAGTGTTATATTTTTGTTTTTTTGTGTGTTACAATTATTTTCTTTTGTTCATTGTAAAAAAATATATAGTTTGATATTTTAGTCAAAGTGAAAAAATAAATCATTTGTTGATTCTTTTTTTTAAATGATGGCTTCTTTTTATTTTTATCTTTTAAAAATTTCTCACCTTAATATTTCCTATCTTCTTTCTAAATTTATTTATTTACATTTTTTGCTGAATAATTTATTTCAATTAATCAATTTTTGCATGTTTCTTATAGTAGATTTATTTTTACTTGCATGTTTATTTTTTTTTTTTTTTTTTGGAAATAATGTAGGCAGGTAAAACAACGAATTTCTGTTGTCTATATTATTTTAATGCTACTTTAACTTTATGTAAGTCATTTTATTTTTTGTCTATTTGTACCTGGCCTCAAAATATAATGAAGTATATTGCAGAAAGCAAAATGAGCAATATATAGTACACAAAAATAAATTGTGCGTGCAAGAAATTTTGCCAGAGCTCTAGTTGTGATTGTATCATTAAATTCTTTGAATAACAAATTTCTAATGAAATTATTCATGTAAATATAATTTAATGTTGCTTTGAAAAAGAGACAACTCGTGTGACTAAAAATATCCTCATAAATACCGCAAGGATGCTAGCACAACATAACTTTGTTATTTTAAAAAAATTAATTTTAATATTATTAAATTTAAATATCTTAATTAAATATTAAAAATTAAGAATAGTATAATACTGTCACAGCTTCAGTTCTCATATAATAATTTTCATTATTAATAAGAAAATGCATTAAAACAAAACAAAAAAATGTTCAATTTAATTAATTTTTATAGTAAATATTGTATAGTTTTAGTCACAGTTAACAATTCACTGTGAGAGTAGATTAAATTTCGCAAAGCACATAAATTACCTAGTTGTAGATCAATTGTCTTGACATTATTACCGCATTAATTAGTTATTATTATTAATTAGTAGTTTACTACCCACCATAACGCCACACTATGATGGTATAATTATGTAACAAAAACAATTGTCACTGGTGCTTTCAAATAAACAGCTTTTTTTGAAGGATTAACAAAAAATATTAAATATATCACATTTTTTTTTTTACTGTAAACATTCCAGTAAAAATAATTAAATTTATAATAATTAAATATCACTAATAAGCACGTTTTTGTCTGATTCCATTTTATATTAAATAACAATAACAATAATTTATGAGCATAATATTATTAATTATAATACATATTTATAATCTTAATTAATAAGAATATAATAATATAACAAAAAATATGCTATTTAATTTTTCAATAAGTCAACTCATCATAAGACTGATGATTTTTATTATTTTTTTCTTAATTAAATGCAAGACGTGTTTATTTATTTATTTTTTTTTAATTTATTGCAGTTATTAAAAATAGTCATAACTATGTATATGAGTAAAAAAACAAACGGAACACTTTTGAAATAATATACATAAAAATAAAGACAATTTTGTTCATACAATTTTTACATTTTGAGCCGTAATAGATAAAATAGCTTTTGATGTGTTGTTTAACAGAAAATATTGAAAACTGCAACAAATAAAATTTAAAGAAACAGCCACAGCGTCCAAAAGCTTATTATGGGAAATCATTTGATGTCTCTAATATTTTGCTGGTTGTTGATTATTATGATATTAACCATGAAACTACAATGATAAAAAAAGCTAAAATATTTTTTATTTTAAATAAAATATTAAATATGCCGGCACAAAATAAGCCTTATAAATAAATTTATTGTTTAATTTTTATCACATTGTTCGTCACTGGCTTATAAAGATTGCTATAATGGGAATTATATGAAAGTCAATAAAAGAAATATGCAGAAAATTGTATTATTTAACTGATCCCAATTCCTATATAATATTGTATCAAATTATCCTCCTACAATTAGTAGCGTACAATTATTAAATTATATAAATTAATTAAAAATTCTAAATATAAATTTTTGATAATTTCTGGAACTACTGCAAGTATTATTCTAATAATAGTTAAAACTCCCTTGATAGGATATTTTTATAAGGAAATTTATTTATTTTTTTTAATTCATTTTATTAAAGGATAAAAACAGAAATTACAAATTACAATTGAAACCTTATGAACTAAAAAGCAGTATCAATCAACATGCATGACAAATATACATTAAAACGATTCCGATTTAATTTCAATGTTATATTAAACACAAAATTAAAATTATCTTCTCAGTTTGTTATAAACACGCTCAAAGTTAAAGTATGTACAATTTAATTATAATGCAATATATATACAAAAATGCACTGGTAAATTTTCGTATGCATTTTAAGGCACAAAAGTATGAAGTATTTCAAGGCATTTCAATTACATTTTTTATAAAAATATTGTTACCTTACAATACGTATTTTATATTATCCAAAATTTACAAATAAATTATAACAATAATTTTTTTTGTCAAGTTCTAATAAATTTGTAACTTTTTAACAAATTAATTTATATTGTATTCAACTTTGTGTATAAAAATTTGATCAACTCATGACAATGCTGAAAATACAATATTCTACTTATCAGAAAATCTACACGAAAGGTTTAAATATTTTGTATAAAATTTATTAATCAAAAATAAATCTTCAAGTCATTTTAAATTATTTGCAGTCAATAATTAACTCGAACACTTCTGTCATAAAGTCGGTGACAAAGTTTATTGCAAATATTGTAATTTTCCTTCGTACAGTATTATATTTTATGCTGTTAACAATGCAATTAAAGATTAAAGTAATAAAATATTTTACAAAGAAGTGAAGTTACAGCGAGGACTAACTCGGTAACTTGGTAAAAACACTAAAAACCAAGTCCGCTATTTTTTTTTTTTTTTTTTTAGTCCTCAGTAGTTCGGCGGGTTGCGTTCTAACAATGGTTAATTTAGTACCATCCGTAGAAGGCAGGTGGCGGCTGTGGGCGTGCTGGAGAAACAAAACAGCCAGAGTGGCTGAACGCGGAGGCAGTGGAGGCGGGCGGTAAGGGAGCAGATAGTGGAGACGATGATGACACCAACGTTGTACGAGACCAACAGCCTCCACCACCCCCGCTCGCAGCACCATCTTCGGCCACTGCCGCAACTACTGCAGCCGCTGTAGTAGGTGACATTCCATGGCTTCCATAACCCCCTCCACCACCTCCAGAAGAAGCTCCAGATAATCCGGGACCAGCTGACACCATTCCTGTCATATTTGTATGCTGATGTGGACTTGGTGCCATCTGAAACCAAACATTAAAAACAAAGGTTATTTTCAAGTCTGTAAAGCATAATTGCATAACTATTAAATTATATTGTTCTGCCTTTGTGTGCGCACTTTTAAAATTTCCTACTGGGAAAAGTAGTATAATAAAACCACTGCGAGGGGTGCGACAGCTGCTGTACGGTCTGGTGACCACCGCTCTGTGTCGCGCCGCCTCCTCCGCGTGCACCGTGTCACGTTTGCGCTATAAACCCACCGGCTGGGACGACGACGCGCACCACCGCCATCAAAGCCCTCCAAATAACATACTGACCAATGGCGTTATACCTCATGACATTGTGAACAGTATTGCTATAACTAACATTACCGCCATTGCTATAAATTACTTTACAAAAATTTATAACATTTACATCAAGTTTATTTTCATGAATTCTTAAATAGATTTTCAAATTAAAAAAAAATCATAATAATAAAAATACGGAGCCTTTTTTCTGGGGAAAATTTTTGAAAGTTTTGTGGGTCAATTCCCATAAGGATTTTCAATATTTTTTTCACGGAAATACGGCTCCGTAATTTTTTTTATTTGAAAATTCATGATTAAAGAATTCATTACAGATTACATAGGTATTTTTTAATTGTTACCATTCTTCAACGAAATTTGAGTAAAAAGTTGTTTTCTGTGCATGTTAAATGCCTCCGAAACACCAACTCTGTGAATTTTTATGGTGAAGCTATTTGGGATAGTATTTTTCAGTTTTCATTTCTCAATAAAGGGCAGGTTATACTATTTTTAGAACATAAAATCTTAAAAAAAAAAAAAATGCAAGCGCTCATAATATAAATGGCATTTATATAAATGCCTCATATGCCTAATAAGAATCATCGTTAAAATTTAAAATATCTGTAATAAACAATATCATGTGAAGATACCAATTTCTAATATTAAAAATAACGTAATTTTATAGCAGCATTTTTTTTAACCAGTAATTTTCATCTGTAGGTTTAAGGCAAAGATATAAAGGTCAATCATTAATCTACATTATTGCAATATGTAGACTGTGAAAAATAAAATTGATTCCAATAAAAAAAAATATTGGCAAAATAACATAAAAAAGTAGTGTATCCTACTTTCTAAGTTTCCAAAAATATTATAAAAATTTGTTCAAAATACTTATAAAAATTGTTTTGTAATTTAGCACGTCAAATTTACAACTAGCTATTATTTTGTAATAGTATAAAAAATATAAAAAGTTTTTTTAGCTAACTCGGTATTGTCTCATAAAGTGAAGACATTTTGTTCTCAAACGACTTCACAATCAAGACAATTCAAGCAGAACTTTTGGTGCACGGCCTGAATTTCTTAACTAGTAAAGGTCACCAGGAATGCCTTCTCGCTTTAGTTCGTGAGCACTTACACTTTCTATCGCAAGACCCTGAAATTGCAACTACATTTTTATTTTACGGAAAAAAAAAACTGCAAACCGCTCATCGTTTTTGTGCATCCAGTGACTTTGCAGTTGTTAAGTTTTGCAAGAAGTTTTGTTAAGTAACCACTAGAGGCGTGGGAGTGCTACAACATCATTCAAAGAGCGCACTTCGACGTGAGAGAGAAAGCGTTGGACAGCCATGTAACACAAAAATGAGTTGCCAAATTGTTTTGACAAAAAAAAAATAAAACCATAGTTCATATATTTGTAATTACTATTATAATATAAAAAAATGTGAGAATGTGACACATTTTACGCTTATATTACATATATTGTACAGCTTCTTATTCTTCTGATTATGAATTATATTATAGCTCCATAACTTTTCTTATTTAATCAGTTAATAAGATAATTAAAAACAAAAAGTTTTATTTGCTTTTGATTAAAGTTTTAAAATGTTTATCAATTTATTGCTTGAAATAACATTCAAGTTGCATGAAAAAAACTCAAATTAGGATATTTAACCTTTATTATTAAAAAAATATAAATTGTAATAAAATATACAGTCATCGCCTCGGAAAATTTCCCTTTGTGGCCCTGTTAATCACCATGCCCCGTAAGTCTGAAGTGGGAAATTTTCCAAGGCGACGAGTCATAATAACGCCGGAAATATAGGCTTCATGCACGAGTTAGAGTTTCTACTGGTTGCATATCTCACCAGGGGTCCTTTTTACACAATGGACACTTTTATCTTGTGTCAACTTTCATTAAACGACATGCATCTGTTATATTTATATCCAGATGACTCTAATTAGTTACTAACGTAATTTGTAAGGAATATTAACCTTAATTATCGTTTACTTAAAGCTTTGAATCACCAAAAAAGTGTATAACGCCCCGACGATTTCAACTGAACGGCCTGCGTCACGCAACGCTGCACCGACAAAAGAGTGTGAGCAGGCGGAGTCTATATTAAATACGCGAACGATGGAAGTTTTATAGAAATCCATTGTTGTTTAAAAATGATGGTGCATGAAAACAAAATGGATGGAGCTTTCACCACCTATAAAAATATAATAACAGAAGGGAGGATATATAATATTCATTTTTTTCTTTTTTTTTTTTTTTTTACTCAATGGCCAAAATATTATAAAAGGAACTATCGACAGTGAGTGAAGCAAATGTTTTGCATGGGTGGAGCAATATTTGATGCGTATCAAAAAAACTACCACATTAATTTCCTACCATCAACATTCTGTTCTCCTGTCTTTTCTCTCTCTCTCTCTCTCTCTAGATTTAATAACAATAGAACAATGAATGGTATAGGCCTATGATACTTTTATTTAGTAACCAACAATATAATACTATTTACCAATTTACAGCTATTTCCGTGTGTATTGAACTATATTAAATGTAACTATATAATACGGAAGTTCATTCAACGCATCTTCTTTTATTTTGATCAAACAATGATTAATTTTGTTATATGTCTGCATGCTTTTATGTTCAGATTTTATATTGTTTTATTTCTATTGGTTATATTTTATTGTTTTTGTTCTTTAAGCAAAATTCCTGTGTTTTAATTTACTGTTGGTTCTCCTAGAATCCTAGATATTATAGTATGTAAATTATCTTAAATTAAAAACCAACATTATTTGGACATTAATTGACCATATAAAAATGTTGTTTCTTTCATAAGGTCATTTAAAAATCAGCATTTTTTTTAAAAAATATGTATAATATGAACATTTTTACATTCTCTCACTGCAGATAAAACATGCGCGCTCTTCACCAAAATAAAGTTACATAATTCGAATTACCGGGTAGTTAAACTGAATTTATTCAGTATACAGCAAAATTTTTGCTTGAAATTAAAAAAAATAATAATAAAAAAATTTAAAATTAAAATCAATTATTAATTAAATTGCCGAGCAATTAAACTGAATTTATTGAGTACACAGCAAAATTTTCATTTAAAATTTAAAAAAAAATAAGAATTTTAAAATTAAAATAAAAATCATCAATTAAATCACTGGGCAATTAAACTGAATTTATTCAGTACACAGCAAAATTTTTATTTAAAATTTATAAAAAAATAGCAATTCAAAAATTAAAATCAGTTATTAATTTATTGAACTATCAAATAAGGTTGTCTGGACGTACCTGGGACGAGATGAGAGGCGCAGAGGCGTAGGACGGCGACATGATGGAGCCACCTCCGCCCAGCGCTGAGTACGAGGCTGCAGCGGCGGCGGCGGCGGACACCGCGGACACCCGCGAGTCTGAGCTGAGGCCGGACATTCCAGCCATGCTTGAGCCGGACACTTGCGGCGCGTACAGCGAGTGAGAGTGTTCTCCACCGGACACTGCAACATTGAGCACCACGTTAGTTAGGCACCAGTGACTTAGGTGTTGATCTCAAATATGTGGAAGAAGCACACTTATAGGGAAAATATTTGGTGAAGATTAAAATTGCGTGGTCATTTAGCATATTTTATCCGTGAGTACGGAAAAATTTTACAGGGCATTTACTTTTATTAATATATAAATAATATACCGATAAATAATATATAATAATAATTATATTGCATTAAATTCTTTATCAAAAATGATAATTTAAGCAGAATTCATTTGGAAGGTATGGTTGCAATAAAAAAACTCTGTGAATATATCGTTTGTTTGTTTCGTCTTTTTTTAAGCTAAAAATACTTACATAGCTTGCATCACCAAAAAAAGATAAAAAAAAAATAAGCTTTTTACTTTTTATGAACAGTTCCACAGCTCTATTTTGGTTGAGAGAAAAAATATTTTCTGCCTTAAGGTTTTGATAAAGTTTGTGTTTTAGAAACTAAAATTCATACATGCATAAAATTTTGATGAAAAACTATGCATAATGTAAAAGACAATTTTTTCTTCATGTCTCTTAAAATTAGCACTGGAAAGTTCCTGATTAGAATTATAGAATTCAATATTTTTTAACATTATTTTAATTTATTTGTATCAATCTTAATCATTCAAGCATATCACCAATAATTGATTTGAATAAAAAAACTGTTGATAAATTTTAAATTTTTAAAAAATATATTTAGTAAATTAAATTGAAGCATTATTATTTAAATATTTTATATAAAAAAATATACTTTTTAATGTTACTTAATTTTGTTTAATATCATATCTAGATTTTATAGCCCGAGGTATGATAAAAAAAATTCTATGATAAAGGAGAAGGTATTTATTTTCTTTTGCAGATCACACCGCTTGGAATGACAAAAATTTTAATTAAAATACCACTCGCTCATAATCATTAACTAAAAAAATTTTTTTTTTTTTCGCAATGCTATTCTATTAAAATTAAAATAACCTTAAGAAATTTTAGACAATATAAAAATGTGATTGTTTTATATACGCATACAAAGCTATAATATTATTATATGTATATAAAAAAAATAAGACCACCCATATCATGTGTTATAGTAACATAATACGTCAAACAAGGTATATAAATTGTTGAAAACAAAACTAGAAACTGTCAAATGACTGTAACAAATTACAATTCGTTCACGTAATAGTTAATAGTAGTAGCTTGACTGCTGCATGCCACGGATAATATACAACATTGAAATAGCAAGCTATATTATAACAACAGATAGCCAGTTTGAATAATGTCGTAGACGAACAATAGATGCTCTCAACACGGATAATATCAAAATTCGATCCTGCTGGTGTATCACACACACACACACACACACGTTCTCTTCAAGATCTCTTATTCTTATATAAAACTTGCCCCAAGCAATAGACCAGACAAAAAGCATTCTCTCTCTCTCTCTTAGTTGCATCTCAAGGCCATCTAGGATGATTGAAAGGCTCTACAGCAGCCAGAAGCTAAGAGGTATAGCAGCAGCGGCGTAATACAGGTGCCTCTCTCGGCGCTCTTTGTCACATGACTAACACCTATCCCCCCCCCTCACTACCACCCAACAAATCTTGAACACCTGTTGAACATTTTAATTTTTTTTTATATCAAAAATTCCTTCATTATTATTTTTTTTTTCTTGGCTAATCTATCTTTTTTTATGTATAGTGTAAAGGTATACATAAGGGTTATAACAACATTTTTTGAATTACATCATTTTTATGAAAGAACAAGTCGGAAACAATACAAGTTCCATAGTTCCCGTGGGATTTTTTTTATATATAAAAAAATATATATTTTTACTTTTATTTAAAAATGTATTATATTTTTGATGAAAATAACAATTTTACTGTCTATCAAAAATATTGAGTTTGATGCCGTGTACATTTTTAGAAAATAACGAGACACACAAAATAAGTGGAGATGTTGCAATTACTGTAATGTACAAATAGGAAAACTGTCAGTATAAAATATTAGTGCTAAAATATGAAATGTCAGAATATATATTATATACAGCGGAAGCAAATAACTTTATCCAGGTGTGAAATTACAACAAGTACACGTGCATGCACATTATTTCTCAATGTATTTATATAATGAGTGGCGTTTCAATTTATTATGACTAGATTATGACAGTGTAAAATATAACATAAAAATAAAGTCGATTTTCTTATAACTTCGACATAATTATATTTCTGCCCGAAAGGCCAGATTGTGTTTCTACTTAATAAAAGATTTCATATTAAAGACTGATAAACACAAGGCCCATGAGTAATTAATTTTTTAATTTAGGAGCATTTTAAAATGTTTTTTGAATTAAAACTTGAATTTTACAGTATCGACATTGCGACAAGAATATCCCCGAAGAAAAATGACATGTACTTTTAGTTTTGTATATTTTCTTAATTACATTATTGAAGCATAAAAAATATTCTAACTTAATTTAGTTAAAATTGGCCAGGAAATCCTTCATGTTATGTGACCTTCTAACTTCCTATGTTATGTAATATCTAATTCCGATATAGCCTTCAACGAGAAATAAATAACAGAACCTAAGACTTCAAAATAAATGCTCTTCTACAATGAAACATGTTTGCAGTATAATAGAAATGAAAATGTATACAATTGGTTGCACGATTTGCTATAATATGTAGCGCTGAGACATAATATTTTATATTTATTTTATATATTGTATAAAATAAATAAATATTTGCTGTTAAATCATTTTGCATGGGATTAAAAATATCCCTCAGTCCTTCAATTTTACCATAAATTCCCAGCACAAGCACACTGCATGGACACGTACCTTGCGGTGAAGAGAAGGGTGGTGGTGGTGGCTCGGACTGTAGGGTCTGAGGTAACATGTAAGAGCCTGGGGGCCCGGCACTCGCGGGGTACGGCACGGACAGGCCCATGGAGCCGTAGCTACCGGAACTGCTGGCCAGCTGTTTCCGCAGGCGTGCGCGGCGGTTGCTGAACCACACCTGTGAGCACCAACATGGAGTCAGCATGCGGGAGACCTCAATGTGTTGATGTATTGGGGAGCAAACATGGACGCTTTGATTTTTATTTTATAATAAGCTCATATGAATGAAAAAAATTACAATTTCTAAAAATTTATTCAATTAATAATATTTTCATTGCTTTATAATAAATAATTGATATATAATATTAAAGGATATTTTATTTAGTAAATTTGCTTTCAAGAGTTTTATAAAAGGCATGCAGATGAAAATGTTAGAAAAAAAATAAAACACAATTTTGTATCCTCAGCAGTGTTGATAATTAAACTGAAAAAAAAAAATATTGCTGGTTTGATGTTTAGTTCTTAATTAATTATTAGCTTCTTTGCTTAAATCATTGAATTTTTCCTTAAAAAAATAGTACAGTTCTGAATCAAATTCTCTCAAAGGTGCTTTCTCACCTGGATTCTGGCCTCGGTGAGCTTGGTGCGTTGTGCGAGCTCCTCTCGAGTGTAAATATCGGGGTACTGGGTGCGCTCGAACGCTTTCTCCAGCTCGTCCAGCTGCTGCGCCGTGAACGTGGTGCGACTGCGGCGCTGCTTGCGCTTCAGAGGGATGCCCGGCTCGGACTCGCAGTCAGAACCCTCGCTGTTCTTCCCTGTAACACGCGACACGAGTCTGTAAGTATCTCGTCATGTATGTGATAGCAGATGATCACGTGCTAGAGGATCATTGGTTACTTTATCTTCAAAATTATTATTTCACATTTTCAATATTAATGCAGGACATTCTTTTACTAGCACATTTTGTTTAAAACGCTAATTAGTTAATTCATTCTTTACATATAAATAAACAAAAGAAAGTAGTACGAGTTTCAACTGTGTCTATTAATCTGTATAACATTTCTCCTTACAGAACATTAAGATTCATGTAATTGACATTGAGTGACTCGTGACGTCACGGCGCCTTGGCGTGGCGCCAGTGTGCCACGGCGTCTTATTGAATCCAAGTATATTTAGCCCTTTCCGATCACACACCGTGCCTACACTGTTTATAGGTTTCGAAACATTTGTCTCAACATGCATCATTTACATAGCCGTTCGTCTTATAATAAAATACCTTTTAGAAATCAACGCTTTGGGAGGTCAATGATAAATTATAATGATAACCTTTAAATCAGTCGAGGCATCAATTAATAAATTCAATAAATTTGATCACACATCAATGAAATAACTTTTATTTATTTGTGTAGACAGAAATATGTAATTTGAATGCATCTTGAAATTCCTTTTCTACATTTATCACTATTCCTGTATATAAATAAAGCTTAGTTAATATTTATAAACATCTGTTCTCCATGTTAATATCTCTATATCACGCAAGAAATGCATGCAATTGCATTGTACACGAATGCCAATTACTCCGATTTTTCGCGAGTACGCTCGCGGATTTCTCTCTCACGCTGCTCGCTGTGGCGGGGTTGCCAGGTTATTCAAAGAGGGCGTGGCGGCGGCAAGGCTAATGACAAGGCGAACTTATGGGATAATTGTAGACTACGAGGCAGCCAGCCAAGCACTAATCAAAATATTTTATATACAGTGATAGCTTATAAAAATTATTTTTAATCACTTTTATAATAATTTATAGACTTGTCAAAATAAATTAAATTTATTATTTTTTTTTTTTTCAATTTATCAATGAAGACATTTTAAACAAAAAATAGAACACAAAAAAATATTTTTTACAGCAAACAGAATAAATGGTTTTTGCATAATGTAATTTCATGGATGGAAAATACAATTATCATTAAAAGTAAAAAAATATATATAAATAATTTCCTCCTCTAATGAGGGTTAAATCAAATTTGATTATAATATACAACTTCATTTATTATTTAATGTTTATAAAAACACAAAATTGAAAATTTACAGAGGGGTTTATAAAATATGGAAAATTTAATAAAGATCTAAAATAAACATTAATTTTACCCTCTGTTTTTTATCCTGGTAATTTCACTACAAAAAAAATACCTGATATAATTACAATTTATAAGCAACTTCAGCTGTGCCGGTCCTATTTACTGGTTTAAAAGTAAAACATAAACAAGTTTTCTTCACAAAATACTAATATTCTCGTGATTATATACCCTCCATAATAATTTATTTTTAAAAAATGAATATTATTAACCTAATTATATATAATCATACATGAGGACGAAACAAGCATAAATTGAATTTCCCGCGCTCCTGTAAGCGGTGAAAGTGGTGACGCAAACTTCACGTCTGTTCGCCACCTCCGGGCATGCGGGGGTGAGATGGATTGACGTAGGGCCCCTCCTGGTGACCCTTGACCCCACCTTCATTAACTTGAAGCAGACCGCACACCGACCCCAGCGTTGCCACGATCTCCTGCACGCGAAGGTACAAATAAAAACGATTTAAACTGAGCTACAGATATTATCTGCTGTCTCACACCAGGAAAATGTGTTCATTTTATTACACATTGAATGTATATTTCAATTATATTTTATACTTCTTGAATTGATTCAGAGGTAGAAAGGTTAATGCCCTTAAATAAAACCAATTTTAAAATATATTGTTTATGTTGAATAATAAAGACACTTACTTTTGCTATTAATAAGTATTGTTATACTATACATATATTACATTTAAAATATTCTGATTATAATCATAGATATTAATTATATATACTATTTTTAGTTGGACTATTTTTTACACGTACATGCACGTTACATGCAAGTAAGTTGCATGTTGATAATGCTCAAATTTCTGTTTGTTATATTTATTATTCTGTTTTTTTTGTGTTTATGAACGTACTTTCAATATTTTGCACAATCGATCGAAAATGAATAATTAATTATGAATTATATGGAATTATAAGGATACGAATATCGAATCCTTATATATATAACAGATGTTTTTTCCAATCAAATTGTTATAAAATTTCATATATATATATATATATATATATATATATATATTCATAAATAAATATTTATGGTCATTCTAATTTACTGAAATCGGTTTATTTTCATGCAGTTGTAAATAATACCATATATAATTAAATATGTAATTATACACTAACATAAATATATTATAGTATAAGAGATAGTCCTTCAAGTGTCAAATTAAACTTTCTCTTAATTGATATTATAATATTTTTGTCTTCAATATAAAACTATTAAATGCTGCATATTATGTTGTCGATTTAATTTTCCCACAGCGAAATTTTCGAATTATATTATGTAATGAAAACAACACAATTTCTTGTCCTTTTTGTGTATATTTTTATCAACATGAATTTACGTAAAAAAATATTCTTCACATAATATATGTCCCTAAAAAATTATCATGTCATTGATTTTATTGCAACATATTGAATTATTTCTTTGTCACTGTGAAAGTTATAAACTATTATTGATCGCAAGAAAAAAACAAGTACAAAAAAAAAAAAAGTAAGTTGTTCACAACAACGCGTGTGTACGTACACGTATAATAGCTCCGAGGCTTGATCATTGCTAAATTGAAGTATTGCCGTAACACCGGTGGTCCAGCGACTCTAATGCTAAGGTATTAGCCCACAGTGAACGCTGTAATTACCGCTGAGGAGACCGCTCCTCGCTTTGCTTTACACGGGTATGAGAGACGTGGCAACACTGTTCAGGTAATATTATAACCTAAGGTGTTGGACTAATAGGCAGGTAGCGAGGTACCTTTTAATTTTCGGCACATCTTTCACCTTTGAGGCGTGCGAGGACCACGGATCATCATTTGCCGTGCACACGCTGCATGCCGAGCAAAAGCAACAAAATGCGAGCTAAGTTTTTCTTCTACTTATTAGGGGTGCGTATATAATTCATTATGAAAAAAAATGCAGCACAAGACTTAAGAGAAATTCATTAATAAATTTCAGAGTACGAATCGAGAAAAATAAAATGTGTTTGAATTTTGTATGAATGTAAAATATAATTTTATTTAATTTGTAGCTGAAAATAATTATATATAATTTAAAGCTGTAATACTATAAAAATCGTGTTTATTGAAAATATGATAGAAAAGTACATTGCACTATTAAAATTTTAGGAATCAATATTTTTAGTTTATTAATTATGAAAAAAATGCAGCACTGGACTTAGAGGATTTTTTTAATAAATTTCATAGTACGGATCTAGAAAAATATGATATATTATATTACCGATTGGTAAATAATTTAATTCATTTATAAACAAAATATTGATTGGATTATTTAATATTGAAAATCATATTATTTTTATATTATTTTCTATAATAAAATGTAATGGTAAAATACTTCATGTAATGGTGAATATGTGCAAGAGAAATGATGACGTCATAATATAATAATGAGTCATGGTGAACCAATAGGGTTGCGTCATGAGCATGGAGCGTGACAAGCACCTGTCAACACCGGCGGCCAGCAGCCAATGAGAACACAACTGGTTGGTAGCCTGCATGTGCTTTCAGCCGGTGCAACCAAGGGTGGCAACCTGAATCGCAGGAAATGCATCTTTGTTGCCCACAACAATATCTCTATGCAACATTATGTCAATGCAATGCAAAGAGTATAAAAAAAAAAAAATAACGAAATGAAAAATTTCGGGTCAAGAGAACTTTTTTTATTATTATTATTTAAAATAAAAAGTTTATCGTAATTTGTTACACTGTTCATGATGTTGCAATATGTAGGATAAACAAAAATATTCTTTTAAATGTTCCCATGATGTACAAATTTTATATATATTATTTAACTGTCTTTTTTAAAAATTAAAATGTTTTATCTGGTTCACTTCAGTGACCATGATGGCATGTGACCAGAGAGCTATAATAATATGAACACTACAACAAAATCTCTGGTGTGACCCCCTAATAATATTTTCCTCATTAATTGTAAATAAAAGATTTGCCCTTTGGCAAAACAAAACTGCATGATATGATTCGATATGACATAAAAGTACTTGCTGTGACCATTGTTCTAGAGTCCATAGACACATTAATTAAACACCCAGAAATAAGAGTAAAAAACAATATCATGCATGGATTTGATGATTTTGACGCTCTTTCATACCGTTATGTAGCAAAGTTATTAAAATTAAGTGTTCGTAAATATGTACAACAAATTTGAAATCATGAATCGGGTGAACTGCATGGAATTATAAATTAAATTCACCTGATTTTTTTTTATTCAAAATCCAGCTGTGCATTAATTTCAATAAAAATACCATATCTTTATTGCTTCTTCCCTTCTGCATGATATTTAAAATAGTTACAATGATTGGCAATGTTTTTTTTTTTTTTCAGGGACGATTAGTTTTCAGAGAAACAGTTACCATAATTTACATAATAATAATTAAGGTATATAAAATAAAAATATGAAACTTTTTTAACGAAGTTTTTAACTTTGAAAACGTATCTTATTTAGATACACGGCTCTATACTATGTCAGTTCATTCATTTGTCTTAATTACGCAAGAGCTCGCGGGGAGAAGAGTTACAATTAGCAAGGCATGTGCTCTGGGCTGTGCCATGTAGTCAGTACCCCTAGAAGTGCGGCTCATCGTTTGAAGATGAAGCGCTTGACGAGGACGTGTTATTCTAACCCTCTAAAAAACAGATGTCATTTGTTCAAGCAGAAATAATAAAAAAATATTGAAAAATAAAGACACTATATACTACGAGGTGCATATATATTATTATTTTTAGAGCTACGTTCTTGATGGTTCTCGTCACCCGTCCTTGTGACATGTCCCCCCTCTCCTGTCCTTGTCGTCACATCAAGAAATTCCGCACCCGAAGATTTTCTTACACATTTTTGTAGCAAAAAATAAGTTCACTTTGTCTTCGCCGCAATTAACAACGTTCTATTTTTTTTTTTCTAATGTATAAAAAAGTACTCGTCAAGACAAAGTTCGCTTTTATTAGTTCCATAATAGCTTGTTATTAGACTTAACTCATATTGAATTATTCATTATGTAAAATATTAATGTATCATGAGAAATATAATAATATAAAAAACGTAGTAATAATGATTGTTTTCTAATATAAGCGAAAAATGTTATAATTTTATTTAAACGTGTTATGATTGCTTTCATGCCATAATGTTATTTTTTTTTAAATCATGTGAACATAGCACAAATTCTTTTTATATTTTAATGCAAATTTATTTTTGGGTTACTTTTAAAATTGTTGTATTCATTGGAATAAATTATAATATACCTGAAAGTGTATATTCTGCTATTCTTAAAATAAACCACACGTACGTGTATTATACCTGGCTTTTCAACTAAATTCCAAATTAATTTATGCACGTTATAAAAAAAACATTTTATTTTTACAAATACATTTATTTACCGTTCAACTGATTTTTATTATTTTGTCAAAATAGCATCACATCATAAACTTTAAAAGGCTGAAACAATACGTTAAAGTCATGTATAGTATAGTACAGGTATTATTTATTATATTATAGTACAGGGCTTCAGAGTTATTTTAACTTTAACTTTGCGGCGAATATTTTTTGTTGGCATATTCTATAGTATTCTTTAGTATTTATGGAATGTTTTAATATATTTAAATATAATTAATATTTTTCAGATTTAATTAAAAGATATGACTTAATAATCTTTCTCTCTACTGGCTATAACGTAATTTTTATCCCGTGATAATATTCAGTTTACACTTGTGTATAGATCGCTGCAGTGATTGGCGTCTCCAATGAGACTTTGCTACCGTTAATTAACGTTACGGAGTGGCTGATTTTCACGCAGTCGCATTACTAAACACGACAAGCCGGCGGTAATTTGCTCAATAATGCTAATTTCATGCGAATAAACGCCAGTGAAAGGGTTGAATAATTCTATTGATGTTCACGACTTTAAACACTAAACAACGAACAATGCAGCAGGGTTTAAGACGATTAAATTTAATTAGTTAACATCAAAGTCCCGCTACATTTTTATTCAAATTTGACTTAATTTTAATAACCTATATGATTTTGTATACAATATCACTATTTAGCAAATTTAAACATTTTATTTAAATATAAAATAGTATAAATTACAATCCTGCGGAATATAGATTAATGTCTAAGGTAGAGTTAAATTAATAAAATTAATACAAAATTTAATAAATTATCATTTGAGTTTATCTGATAGAAAAAAACACAGAGAAAGAAAATTTCCTCACATTTCATTTCTATATATATATATTTTTTTTCACTTCATGGAAGTTTTTTTTTTTTAAATCATGTTATAAAACTTCAAAATAAAATTTAACAACCCCTATTTTAGTAATAGTGGTCTTGATTATACGTGCACCAGTTCTATTCCACAAATGACAAAAAAACAATAAAATAATAACCAATCAGCATATATAAGTATATGCATTTTTGTTGAGATAAAACAAAATTCGCTTTAAAAATCATTTACAATAAATTTTAAAACAAATTATGTTTCTAATTTATATTATAATTAAAGAAAAAAGCTATCCACTAAGATTTCCTCTCAATTCAAAAATATTTGATATACTGCATTGTTAAACAGCAGACAACTGCACTTTATAAAAAAAATTACATTCTATTCTAAAAAATAGGCATGCAGCATTAAAAATGTTAGTTATCTGCGGTTGCAATGGTTGCATGTATATGTATCTCAAATATGTTTAGAGTGAGAAAAGAGAGTTGATAATAAAATAATAAAAGGTTACGAACACTCACCGTCGCTGAGTTTCTTGTCATCGTCTCCGTCGCGGCCCCTCAGCAGACGCGAAATTGCACTCACTGAGGGGGCGCTGCTGCGGTCGCAGATTCCGTCCTTGATCAGTCTGCAATCAGAAGCATCACGTCAGAGTTAGACACCTAGCTCTGAAAATTGATCTTGCATTTAAGATTTATATCCCAGTACAGCGTGAATTTTCCAGGAAACAAAAATAAAAAAGTGAAAATTTATAGCACTTTATATGGAGAATGGGAGAAACCAGCTTATAAACGTACAGAAAAATATACATGACATGCATATTATAATAATGTGTATAAAAAAAAACAAAAACAGAATATCGTTTATGCTGTTCTGTAATGTTTTTTTTTAGTCGGTTCATCTACCATGCACATAACACAATGTTATAGATAATTAAATTAGTGCCTTGCATATACGCGTATATATGTGTTTTTGTAGGAAATCGAATGTGCTACAATTTTTCACATTTGCTCTAACATGTTAGCATTGATTTATGATTTATAAATAATAATGTAATTAATTTTAAAAAATCGTCCTAATAAGTTCATCGAAATCGCACTATTCGTTATTTGCAGTTTTATTATTGTTCAACAGTATCAGGTTCAGATATGGCATTATTTTTTTCAGTCCCTCAAGAATTGTTGTCCTGCGCAAGATAATTTGTATTTCCTTTATTGCTGCAACGCAAAATGGTGCAACAATAATTTATTAATTGTTAACATAATCAAGTGAACTAGATTTGATTTAATTGAATTGTAATTTAATCGAGTAAAAAAGGTGTATTATATTATATAATAAAGTCACTGAAAAAAGTGTATTTGTTTTCAAGGCGTCATGTACAATTATAATCTCATGAATATATTAATATTTACTTTAAATTATTATATATTATATTAAATTACGGCATTAACAATTTTACATGAATTATGATATTCATTAATATTCATTGCTCACCACTTGAGCGATTACTGTGAAACTTTCATTTATTACACCAGCATTTGATTATAATGACTTGATCAATTAATTTATAGCACCTTCACTGTAATATATATGCAAATAACTTGAAACAGTACCCATCATGGAAACCACATTTTTTCTATACTAATTTTGTAACTACATAATTATATTTTATTGCAATCGGGTGAATCAGGTATACATACCGGAGAATTTAAATTTATAACATATTCAATTTAACAAAAAGATATAATTCTTCTTCAATTTTCAAAATTATTTCATGCATAAATATTCTTTGTCATATATTACAAAAGTTAAAAGCCCTCTAAACTATTTTTATGCTTTTATATAATTCTTGTAAGCATGTATTGAATAGCTGTTGTTTTGCTTTCCGTTATATATATATATATATATATATATATATATATATATATATATGTTTTTCTTAAGATACTACCCTTAAAAAAAAAGAACAGTAGAAAAGGTCGCATACCCTAGAGAGATATATTCTTAAAGAATTTTCTTATAGCATAGAAAGCATTTTATGACGAGCCATCTTTCCTATCTATACTGGTTTATGATGGGGGCACGCACTTTTGGTTTCTTTGTAAGTATTTTCATCCCTATTTGGGACAACGTTATTTGTTAACGAGCCCTAAATCACCGAATACTCTGGTCTGGCAGCTATGAGATGACCAAAGGAAAGTAAAGAGAAATGTCAAGAAGCAGATAATAAGAAAAGGAAGAGTGAATGAATTGAACTTTCACGCTTTTGCTTTATATTATACAATTGACTTGCTCTCTGAATTTTATAAAGAAAGTAAGAAAAATATTGTGTCACTATTCATGTCTATTTTCTGGTATAGGAAAATAAATGTTTTTAAAACTTTTAAGTCCTCAGGGGGTGATGTATTATATATTACTTGCTTAGAGTAAATATAGAAAATTGTTGCGATAAAAAATCACTATATGTGCTTACTGATTCTATCTTTCTCTTTTTTTTTTTTTTTAAAAAAAAAACAAGCAATTTTTTGTCTGTGTTGAACGGATAATCATGCAAGATCACAGCACCAAGATACAGGTGTTGATTTTCATACGCACGGCGGTTTTTCAGACACACTCGAGATTCAAATCGACCAAAGATTATTATCAAGTAACCGCTAAACACTTGAGAACAAGTATCTGTCACGTTACTTCGCTCTAGGCGTATCAAGTATATACAGAATTTAACCAAAAAATTTACAAAACAGCCATAAAAATTAATGGCTCATTATTTCTTTTTTTTTTTGTATATATAATAACATCATTTTACATGTTTTTAATACTTAATTGAGCCTTTAGGATATTGTAATAAAAATTTGAAACTTTATACGGCATTACATTTTGTTTAAGTACCATTTTTTGTCTGTTACATCATTTTTTATGTAGAGTTTTTATTTTAAATATTAGCGTACCGTATAATGTTGTTATTTATACTAAACTTATTATTCTTATATATATATACAGTATATTTATGGTGTACCAACCCAACGGAATATATGAGCAAAACACCTTTCGCAAATTATTATTTTAATTATTTTAAATAAACAGTTTTCATGCATTATATTATACGCAACATTATCTTCAATAAATATTTTAGAATGTACTGTTTTGAAATAGACAGAAATAAAATAAAAAGAATAATAAAAAAAAAATAATCAACGCTAAATATTATCTCAAAATGCTTCGGCCTTGGTTTCTTCAGTTTCCTGGTTCCCTCATCCACATAGGTACTCACCGGTCTCTGATTTCCCAGCTGAAGATGCCTGGGTTCTCTCGGCGGTAGTCCTCGACCCTGCGCTCCACCTCGGGGGTGGCGACGCGAGGTTTGGAGCCCCCGATCACGCCGGGTCTGATGGAGCCGGTTTCCTGAGAACACATCGGTCAGCTTGCGTTCTTCGGACACTACAAAGGTGTACCTTACCTGGTAGCGGTTGAGGATCTTGGACACGCAGCCGTGGGACACGCGCAGCTGTCGTGAGATGACGCAAGGACGGACCCCAGCAGCAGCCATCTCGACGATCTTCAAACGAATGTGATTGGGAAGTGGACGTCCATTGATGAACACGCCACCCAGTTGGTTCACGCGGCCCTGACCTGCACCAAGCAAGTGGGAACCATGAGCACCACACGAAAACAAGTAAAAAATCATCATTGCTGGTGTTTTCAACAAATGCAATGTCAAGTATACCATCAGAATGATTTTCAACCCCGTATGTATATAAGAAAAGATTATCATCATGCATCAGTTGAAAATTTTCTTTACTTATATGCAAGGAGTGAATCAAAATAAAAATTTAATTTAATTTATATTTTTGAAGTCGATTTTTGAGGTTAACAAGATTTTTTTTTCTTGAAATAATGATCAATCGTTATAAGAAAAGCCAAGGAACAAAAGTTCAATTAAACTTCTTAATTATAAATTATTATAAATTTCAACTAACTCATAGATTTTAGATTCAACTATAATAGCTATCCATGTAATTGATATATAATGGAGGTTATAATAGACTGACAATAATTAATTAAGTATAATTTTTATGATCCAAAATTGCATTACATATTTATATTTATATCAAAATGTAAAATGAATTATATGAATAAGTGAAGCAGAGAAATTGTATTATTCTGACAACAATTAAGTACGTCAAGTTAATAATTATTATTTAACCTGTTGTAACAATGAAAGCAACAACTTGGGAATTGAAGTGTCGAGAACGTGATGGATTAGAAAATGATGGTGCAGTCGAGGAAGTGCTCAACAATGACGCTTTGTGGTGTTTGGGTGCCGGGGTGGAGCGCTCGCGGGCCCAACAATGGCGTATTGTCGCACCCTGCTGGCCCGGACACGCTCCCTGCTGCGCCACTTTGTCCCCGACTCTGTGACAGCGTCATCACAAACCTTATACATTACCTTCCCCGACACACCCTGACTCTCAATATTTCTCAATATGAGCATTTCCAGTGTGAACATGCTATGCATTAAAACGAGCCGGTTAAAAAAAATAAATAAATAAATAAACATTAATATTTTAGATAAAAAAAAAGATGAGGTCACTGGTCGTATTTTATTTCCAATTTTTAGTATTAAAACTATTATAAGATTTTTTGTTTTTTTTTACATTTCTGATGACACATGATATATCACATATTCCATAATTTAACTTGACAGAATTTTATTTTTTTTTTTTCTGAGCAGTATTTTATTTAGACAAAGTTATTTGATATACACATAGCAGCGAAATAAATTCTTGCATATAAATTATATATACGATTTCAAATATTATTTAATCATGCGTGTTTTACTAACAAAGTTTGTTGCCTGTATATGCTGCAGCCGCTTGAACAAGGAAATGTAGTCACCGCAAGTTTGGACTATGATGTGATGCTCAAGGATTGCAAATTTGTATAAGATTTTTCACACTACAGTTATATTATGTTATTATTATTATTTCAACGAGCCCTGCCCAGCCATGATATGTCATCCGCAGCATCCGCTGTACCATTTACTGCATTATTACGTATGTTTTGATGCATTGAGAAGTTATTATAATTAACTATAATTTAGAATTTAGGATGTTGGGTTATAACATTTATACATAATGTTTCCAACGATTTTTTTATAAGGGGGCATACATGACCAAAATGTATTAATTGCCCCAAATGCCCCAATATACGAACCAATCAATCAATTTTTGTATAAAAGACAAATTTAATAATAAATAAATCACATGTAAATCAATAATAATCAAATGCACTGTATAATATTTTTTAATTATATTAAATATATTAATTTTAGTGAATTTTTATGAAGATATATCATAGTTAAAAATTATTAATTTTAATTTCTCAGTCAGTGACCCATGACGTACAGATTTCACATACGATATTCAAAATTAAAATATTAATTAATTCACATTTCTATCTCCGACTATGTAATTAATATTACACCTAGAGCAACTCTTAAATATGTTTTTTTAGTATATACGCACATGTCCAACTTGTTATTAATTTAATAAATCTATGTACAAAATTAAAAAAAAATAAATGTATATAGCTTCAATTTTACTATAGTGTTAAATTAATAAATTTTTTTATCTATAAAGCCGTCAGGTGAGGTTATGAAGGCGTTGCTGTTGTGACTGCTTATTACGAGCGCCTCAATTTGCTGAGGACTGTAATTAACGTTTCCCACGCGCCTGCTGGGTGGGCACTCAGTATTTGACTGGGATTGTTTTCCTCTGATGTTATCGGGACCTCCTGCCGTCTTATCATCGTTCTCATCATAATCGCGATACATTATTAAATTATAATGTTATTGTTATTAAATAGAACTCCCGAGTGACTGGTTGCTGTCACTACCGCGTGCGCATGCCCCGCCGGCCTCCGAAGTCTCCGAACATACTCTGTCCCAGCATTTATACAATCATAAATGTGTACTTTGTAATTATTTTTGCTACTAAATATTTACTACGTAATATACATAAAATGTATAAGTGATAATTTAATGCATTGTACACAAAATATGGTAATGATTATTTAACTATGATTTAAGTTATTGAAAATTGTATTATACAATGTTTTAATGTATAATACTGTATATTTTGTCCTAATTGTTTTACATACATATTTAACTATTTATAATAAAATTTATTAATACTTAAATTTAATTTTATGATCATTTTTTTTTTAAATAATATATATACTTTCTATGAAAACAATGGCTTAATTAAATGATTTCAAATTTTGTAGGTTTATTGCTGTTAGTTTTTTTTACTACAAAATTATTAAATTTTAATGAGAGTGTTCTTAAGTCAAAATTTTAATAGCCAGTTATTATCATTTAATCAGCAGATTACAATTTCCATATTATATATTTTATAAGAGCTAAAACATAATTATGCTGCGGGATGAAATTTCAATCAAAATTGGTACTACTAATAAATGTATTCTATATACCTGTGTAAATTAATTTCTGAAAAAAATAATTAATACTACGTTTTATACATACATAACATCATCACCATCATCACATCATATTCCTTACAGGGTAAGCCAGAAGCATTATCACAAAATGTTTTATATGAACCAATAAGTAATAATTATAACAGAAATCAATAAAACGCAATAAAAAAATATAAAAAAATGTAGGTGTTACCTTGGAATGGATATCCGGTGAAGCACGGCCGCATCATACCGAAGTTGGTCACTGTCATTTCAATCCCTCCCTCCGTTGTGTCACTCCCGCCCGCTGCCGCGACAACAATGTCCACAACACGCAACAACAACAATGAGAACTCCTCGGCACGGACACCTCTCAGAAGCTCGGACACCAAACGACTGACTGTTCGGAGTCCTCGCGCTCCTCGAGTTGCCACCTTTAGGACACGCCCCCCAGGCCTCACTGTTGGCTGCAAACACCTAAGTAGGAGGGGCATAAAGATGTTTGTACATAAACTCCTCCCATCAAATAGACTTCAGTGCTTTATTGTGACAAATAATATCCATTATAATTCAAGTTATACCGTGTTTTTTTTATAAATTCAGTCATTTTCGTAGAATAAAATATTTTTGGTTTATAGTGAGTCATTTTTTTTTTTATTTCCATCATTTACTCATTTGCTTTAAAGGCTATACACTAATTAAAATTAGTAATTGCTAATTGTTTATAAATTTAAGCTTTTTTTATTACTTTGCATAAAATAACCTTGGTTGATCTATTAACAAAATGACCAATAAAAAAAAAATATATATATATATATATATATATATATAAGTGATTGTTTTTCAAATTCAGAAACACATTTATAAAAAAGAAAATTTATTTAATGACTGCATGATTTTTTTTTTTTCATTTTTTTTTCTATTTTCTATGGTTTTAAATTTACATAATTTATTTACTTTATTTATATTAACATGCAACTATAACAGAAGCACATAAAGAACAATGTCATTATACAAAATACTGCACAAATATATACATAATATAAAAATACAGCTTTTAAACTATCTATAACCTTAACTAGTATAAAATTTGTTTACTATTATAGCTTAATAAATGAGAGTTTTATTGAGGGCTGATTTTATAATTGAGTTCTAAATCTTTACTACATTTTTTTTTTTTTTTTTTTTTTGGAAAAAAAATAGTTAACGATCAAATGCAAGGTGATGGGAAAATAAAATTGCATCTGTTCCTGATTTTGCAACTGCAGACTAATTTATATAGTGCACCCGAGCTGCATGTAATCTGAGAAAAGTGACGACACGTCGGGGCGTGGGTGGGTGAGGTAAGTGAGACGTTTTGCTGGTGGCTGATGGTCATGCGCCCTCGAGCCTGCATGCTCAGTGCACCCCGGGCAAAAAGCAAGAGGCCCGTGCCCAGCCAGCTATGGTGCTGAAAGTCGAGCAGCCTGCTCGCGTCACCTTGGGTGGGTGGATTTCGTGGAAGAGTGAATGAAGAAGACTGATGATAATGAAAGCGGAATAATTTTAATTTGGACGCAAACTTTTTTTTTTTTTTTTAGTAAAAAGTTATTATGTAAATATTGTGTAATCAACTAAATTAGAACATATTAATTTAATTTTATCATCTCCTTTATAGCGTTGTAAAAACATAACATTTATTATAAATGCATGGCATTATTACAATTAAATCATTTATGAATTAATCTTGAATCTTGAGTTTATTTTAAGATAATTTAGATCATTATATATTAAATTATATATACATTATTGAAAATTATGCTATGACTACACTTTCTCGAAAAAAGACCTTTCATAAATTATCAATACAGTCTTTCAAACGTTAGAATACCCATGGAAAATAGTTCATGGATGACCTGTCAATCAACTGCAACAGCTGTAAAAAATGGCAGCCAACACTAAAAAATTTTCAATAGAGCTAGTGGACAGAAATATATGTTCATATTTTACGAAGATTTTCACATAAGTCGAGACAGATAATATTGCAAAGAAGTTTCAATAATTTAGCAATTATTATGCAATAGGTATCGAGTGTCTTTGATTTTTTTTCAGCTACTTTATTTTTCTAGTGAAAGAACTATTTTTTTGTATTTTGTTGGCAACATGGGTCGGAAGAATACAAATCACTACGCCGAAGATGATTGACAGGGGTATTCTAACGTTTGAAAGACTGTAATTTGTAATTAAAAAGTACAAAAGTCACCATGATGGAGTACTCCCCTCTCCCCTCTTTAATTTAGTTAAAATCATCCGTAATAAATTTTATTTGCCCATAAAAGACTCTAACATATGATAGCCACATTTTATAAATGCCGCCTGAATCTCTGCAACTCTTTCAACACCGCAACAAAATTAGAAACAAAATTACCGCAGTGAAGTTAGCCACGTGGATATCCACACGACGTGTGGGAATCGCAGGGGTACCAACAATGAAGAAAAAAAAAACACTAAAATGAAGAAATGAAATATTAAAGTGATTTTAAAGGAAATTTAAAGGATTACGATGTTTGAAAATGCTGTTAGAGCAGATCTAAAAAATATAAATGATATCAATGAATTTAAATTAAAAATAAAAATTAAACCAGCTTCAAACTTCAAGAATCAAACTTCATGACACCAAGTATGCCATAAAACACGGGTATTAGTACATTATAGTACAATTCAAAAATGGCAAAATTGATTTGTTGAACTCTGGTGAATTATCAAAATGCCACACCTCCCCCATGTTAAGTATATGGAGCAAAGTTCAAATTCAAATAAACCGAAACATCATACATATTTTTACATGAAATTTTGTTTGAATTCATTTTGAACCGTATTCTAATGGAAAAAGCAATCAAAATCTGTCAACGATTTTTTCCCGATTTTTTATGAATTTTTGAAAATACGTATCTATCAACATTTATGGCAAGATGCCAATTCAAATATGAAGCCGAATTTCCGATTCAAACCTCATGACAAAAAATATGCCACATAATACGAGTATGAAGTACATTATAGTACAATTCAAAAATGGCAAAATTGATTTGTTGAACTCTGGTGAATTATCAAAATGCCACACCTCCCCCATGTTAAGTATATGGAGCAAAGTTCAAATTCAAATAAACCGAAACATCATACATATTTTTAGATGAAATTTTGTTTGAATTCATTTTGAACCGTATTCTAATGGGAAAAGCAATCAAAATCTGTCAACGATTTTTTCCCGATTTTTTATGAATTTTTTAAAATACGTATCTATCAACATTTATGGCAAAATGCCGATTCAAATTTGAAGCCGAATTCCCGATTCAAACATAAAGGCACCAAGTATGCCATATAACACGAGTATGAAGTACATTATAATACAATTCAAAAATGGCAAAATTGATTTGTTGAACTCTGGTGAATTATCAAAGTGCCACACCTCCCCCATGTTAAGTATATGGAGCAAAGTTCAAATTCAAATAAACTGAAACATCATACATATTTTTACATGAAATTTTGTTTGAATTCATTTTGAACCGTATTCTAATGGAAAAAGCAATCAAAATCTGTCAACGATTTTTTCCCGATTTTTTATGAATTTTTGAAAATACGTATCTATCAACATTTATGGCAAAATGCCGATTCAAATTTGAAGCCGAATTCCCGATTCAAACATAAAGGCACCAAGTATGCCATATAACACGAGTATGAAGTACATTATAATACAATTCAAAAATGGCAAAATTGAATTGTTAAACTCTGGTGAATTATCAAAATGCCACACCTCCCCCATGTTAAGTATATGGAGCAAAGTTCAAATTCAAATAAACCGAAACATCATACATATTTTTACATGAAATTTTGTTTGAATTCATTTTGAACCATATTCTAATGGAAAAAGCAATCAAAATCTGTCAACGATTTTTTCCCGATTTTTTATGAATTTTTGAAAATACGTATCTTTCAACATTTATGGCAAGATGCCAATTCAAATTTGAAGCCGAATTTCCGATTCAAACCTCATGACAAAAAATATGCCACATAATACGAGTATGAAGTACATTATAGTACAATTCAAAAATGGCAAAATTGATTTGTTGAACTCTGGTGAATTATCAAAATGCCACACCTCCCCCATGTTAAGTATATGGAGCAAAGTTCAAATTCAAATAAACCGAAACATCATACATATTTTTAGATGAAATTTTGTTTGAATTCATTTTGAACCGTATTCTAATGGGAAAAGCAATCAAAATCTGTCAACGATTTTTTCCCGATTTTTTATGAATTTTTGAAAATACGTATCTATCAACATTTATGGCAAAATGCCAATTCAAATTTGAAGCCGAATTCCCGATTCAAACCTCATGACAAAAAATATGCCACATAATACGAGTATGAAGTACATTATAGTACAATTCAAAAATGGCAAAATTGATTTGTTGAACTCTGGTGAATTATCAAAATGCGACACCTCCCCAATGTTAAGTATATGGAGCAAAGTTCAAATTCAAATAAACCGAAACATCATACATATTTTTACATGAAATTTTGTTTGAATTCATTTTGAACCGTATTCTAATGGAAAGAGCAATCAAAATCTGTCAACGATTTTTTCCCGATTTTTTATGAATTTTTGATAATACGTATCTATCAACATTTATGGCAAAATGCCAATTCAAATTTGAAGCCGAATTCCCGATTCAAACCTCATGACAAAAAATATGCCACATAATACGAGTATGAAGTACATTATAGTACAATTCAAAAATGGCAAAATTGATTTGTTGAACTCTGGTGAATTATCAAAATGCGACACCTCCCACATGTTAAGTATATGGAGCAAAGTTCAAATTCAAATAAACCGAAACATCATACATATTTTTACATGAAATTTTGTTTGAATTCATTTTGAACCGTATTCTAATGGAAAAAGCAATCAAAATCTGTCAACGATTTTTTCCCGATTTTTTTATGAATTTTTGAAAATACGTGTCTATCAACATTTATGGCAAAATGCCAATTCAAATTTGAAGCCGAATTCCCGATTCAAACCTCATGACAAAAAATATGCCACATAATACGAGTATGAAGTACATTATAGTACAATTCAAAAATGGCAAAATTGATTTGTTGAACTCTGGTGAATTATCAAAATGCGACACCTCCCACATGTTAAGTATATGGAGCAAAGTTCAAATTCAAATAAACCGAAACATCATACATATTTTTACATGAAATTTTGTTTGAATTCATTTTGAACCGTATTCTAATGGAAAAAGCAATCAAAATCTGTCAACGATTTTTTCCCGATTTTTTATGAATTTTTGAAAATACGTATCTATCAACATTAATGGCAAAATGCCAATTCAAATTTGAAGCCGAATTCCCGATTCAAACCTCATGACAAAAAATATGCCACATAATACGAGTATGAAGTACATTATAGTACAATTCAAAAATGGCAAAATTGATTTGTTGAATTCTGGTGAATTATCAAAATGCGATACCTCCCCCATGTTAAGTATATGGAGCAAAGTTCAAATTCAAATAAACCGAAACATCATACATATTTTTAGATGAAATTTTGTTTGAATTCATTTTGAACCGTATTCTAATGGGAAAAGCAATCAAAATCTGTCAACGATTTTTTCCCGATTTTTTATGAATTTTTTAAAATACGTATCTATCAACATTTATGGCAAAATGCCGATTCAAATTTGAAGCCGAATTCCCGATTCAAACATAAAGGCACCAAGTATGCCATATAACACGAGTATGAAGTACATTATAATACAATTCAAAAATGGCAAAATTGATTTGTTGAACTCTGGTGAATTATCAAAGTGCCACACCTCCCCCATGTTAAGTATATGGAGCAAAGTTCAAATTCAAATAAACTGAAACATCATACATATTTTTACATGAAATATTGTTTGAATTCATTTTGAACCGTATTCTAATGGAAAAAGCAATCAAAATCTGTCAACGATTTTTTCCCGATTTTTTATGAATTTTTGAAAATACGTATCTATCAACATTTATGGCAAAATGCCGATTCAAATTTGAAGCCGAATTCCCGATTCAAACATAAAGGCACCAAGTATGCCATATAACACGAGTATGAAGTACATTATAATACAATTCAAAAATGGCAAAATTGAATTGTTAAACTCTGGTGAATTATCAAAATGCCACACCTCCCCCATGTTAAGTATATGGAGCAAAGTTCAAATTCAAATAAACCGAAACATCATACATATTTTTACATGAAATTTTGTTTGAATTCATTTTGAACCATATTCTAATGGAAAAAGCAATCAAAATCTGTCAACGATTTTTTCCCGATTTTTTATGAATTTTTGAAAATACGTATCTTTCAACATTTATGGCAAGATGCCAATTCAAATTTGAAGCCGAATTTCCGATTCAAACCTCATGACAAAAAATATGCCACATAATACGAGTATGAAGTACATTATAGTACAATTCAAAAATGGCAAAATTGATTTGTTGAACTCTGGTGAATTATCAAAATGCCACACCTCCCCCATGTTAAGTATATGGAGCAAAGTTCAAATTCAAATAAACCGAAACATCATACATATTTTTAGATGAAATTTTGTTTGAATTCATTTTGAACCGTATTCTAATGGGAAAAGCAATCAAAATCTGTCAACGATTTTTTCCCGATTTTTTATGAATTTTTGAAAATACGTATCTATCAACATTTATGGCAAAATGCCAATTCAAATTTGAAGCCGAATTCCCGATTCAAACCTCATGACAAAAAATATGCCACATAATACGAGTATGAAGTACATTATAGTACAATTCAAAAATGGCAAAATTGATTTGTTGAACTCTGGTGAATTATCAAAATGCGACACCTCCCCAATGTTAAGTATATGGAGCAAAGTTCAAATTCAAATAAACCGAAACATCATACATATTTTTACATGAAATTTTGTTTGAATTCATTTTGAACCGTATTCTAATGGAAAGAGCAATCAAAATCTGTCAACGATTTTTTCCCGATTTTTTATGAATTTTTGATAATACGTATCTATCAACATTTATGGCAAAATGCCAATTCAAATTTGAAGCCGAATTCCCGATTCAAACCTCATGACAAAAAATATGCCACATAATACGAGTATGAAGTACATTATAGTACAATTCAAAAATGGCAAAATTGATTTGTTGAACTCTGGTGAATTATCAAAATGCGACACCTCCCACATGTTAAGTATATGGAGCAAAGTTCAAATTCAAATAAACCGAAACATCATACATATTTTTACATGAAATTTTGTTTGAATTCATTTTGAACCGTATTCTAATGGAAAAAGCAATCAAAATCTGTCAACGATTTTTTCCCGATTTTTTTATGAATTTTTGAAAATACGTGTCTATCAACATTTATGGCAAAATGCCAATTCAAATTTGAAGCCGAATTCCCGATTCAAACCTCATGACAAAAAATATGCCACATAATACGAGTATGAAGTACATTATAGTACAATTCAAAAATGGCAAAATTGATTTGTTGAACTCTGGTGAATTATCAAAATGCGACACCTCCCACATGTTAAGTATATGGAGCAAAGTTCAAATTCAAATAAACCGAAACATCATACATATTTTTACATGAAATTTTGTTTGAATTCATTTTGAACCGTATTCTAATGGAAAAAGCAATCAAAATCTGTCAACGATTTTTTCCCGATTTTTTATGAATTTTTGAAAATACGTATCTATCAACATTAATGGCAAAATGCCAATTCAAATTTGAAGCCGAATTCCCGATTCAAACCTCATGACAAAAAATATGCCACATAATACGAGTATGAAGTACATTATAGTACAATTCAAAAATGGCAAAATTGATTTGTTGAATTCTGGTGAATTATCAAAATGCGATACCTCCCCCATGTTAAGTATATGGAGCAAAGTTCAAATTCAAATAAACCGAAACATCATACATATTTTTAGATGAAATTTTGTTTGAATTCATTTTGAACCGTATTCTAATGGAAAAAGCAATCAAAATCTGTCAACGATTTTTTCCCGATTTTTTATGAATTTTTGAAAATACGTATCTATCAACATTTATGGCAAAATGCCGATTCAAATTTGAAGCCGAATTCCCGATTCAAACATAAAGGCACCAAGTATGCCATATAACACGAGTATGAAGTACATTATAATACAATTCAAAAATGGCAAAATTGATTTGTTGAACTCTGGTGAATTATCAAAGTGCCACACCTCCCCCATGTTAAGTATATGGAGCAAAGTTCAAATTCAAATAAACCGAAACATCATACATATTTTTACATGAAATTTTGTTTGAATTCATTTTGAACCGTATTCTAATGGAAAAAGCAATCAAAATCTGTCAACGATTTTTTCCCGATTTTTTATGAATTTTTGAAAATACGTATCTATCAACATTTATGGCAAAATGCCAATTCAAATTTGAAGCCGAATTCCCGATTCAAACATAAAGGCACCAAGTATGCCATATAACACGAGTATGAAGTACATTATAATACAATTCAAAAATGGCAAAATTGATTTGTTGAACTCTGGTGAATTATCAAAATGCGACACCTCCCACATGTTAAGTATATGGAGCAAAGTTCAAATTCAAATAAACCGAAACATCATGCATATTTTTACATGAAATTTTGTTTGAATTCATTTTGAACCGTATTCTAATGGAAAAAGCAATCAAAATCTGTCAACGATTTTTTCCCGATTTTTTATGAATTTTTGAAAATACGTATCTATCAACATTTATGGCAAAATGCCAATTCAAATTTGAAGCCGAATTCCCGATTCAAACCTCATGACAAAAAATATGTTACATAATACGAGTATGAAGTACATTATAGTACAATTCAAAAATGGCAAAATTGATTTGTTGAACTCTGGTGAATTATCAAAATGCGACACCTCCCACATGTTAAGTATATGGAGCAAAGTTCAAATTCAAATAAACCGAAACATCATACATATTTTTACATGAAATTTTGTTTGAATTCATTTTGAACCGTATTCTAATGGAAAAAGCAATCAAAATCTGTCAACGATTTTTTCCCGATTTTTTATGAATTTTTGAAAATACGTATCTATCAACATTAATGGCAAAATGCCAATTCAAATTTGAAGCCGAATTCCCGATTCAAACCTCATGACAAAAAATATGCCACATAATACGAGTATGAAGTACATTATAATACAATTCAAAAATGGCAAAATTGATTTGTTGAACTCTGGTGAATTATCAAAATGCGACACCTCCCCTATGTTAAGTATATGGAGCAAAATTCAAATAAACCGAAACATCATACATATTTTTACATGAAATTTTGTTTGAATTCATTTTGAACCGTATTCTAATGGGAAAAGCAATCAAAATCTGTCAACGATTTTTTCCCGATTTTTTATGAATTTTTGAAAATACGTATCTATCAACATTTATGGCAAAATGCCGATTCAAATTTGAAGCCGAATTCCCGATTCAAACATAAAGGCACCAAGTATGCCATATAACACGAGTATGAAGTACATTATAATACAATTCAAAAATGGCAAAATTGATTTGTTGAACTCTGGTGAATTATCAAAGTGCCACACCTCCCCCATGTTAAGTATATGGAGCAAAGTTCAAATTCAAATAAACTGAAACATCATACATATTTTTACATGAAATTTTGTTTGAATTCATTTTGAACCGTATTCTAATGGAAAAAGCAATCAAAATCTGTCAACGATTTTTTCCCGATTTTTTATGAATTTTTGAAAATACGTATCTATCAACATTTATGGCAAAATGCCGATTCAAATTTGAAGCCGAATTCCCGATTCAAACATAAAGGCACCAAGTATGCCATATAACACGAGTATGAAGTACATTATAATACAATTCAAAAATGGCAAAATTGAATTGTTAAACTCTGGTGAATTATCAAAATGCCACACCTCCCCCATGTTAAGTATATGGAGCAAAGTTCAAATTCAAATAAACCGAAACATCATACATATTTTTACATGAAATTTTGTTTGAATTCATTTTGAACCATATTCTAATGGAAAAAGCAATCAAAATCTGTCAACGATTTTTTCCCGATTTTTTATGAATTTTTGAAAATACGTATCTTTCAACATTTATGGCAAGATGCCAATTCAAATTTGAAGCCGAATTTCCGATTCAAACCTCATGACCAAAAATATGCCACATAATACGAGTATGAAGTACATTATAGTACAATTCAAAAATGGCAAAATTGATTTGTTGAACTCTGGTGAATTATCAAAATGCGACACCTCCCCAATGTTAAGTATATGGAGCAAAGTTCAAATTCAAATAAACCGAAACATCATACATATTTTTACATGAAATTTTGTTTGAATTCATTTTGAACCGTATTCTAATGGAAAGAGCAATCAAAATCTGTCAACGATTTTTTCCCGATTTTTTATGAATTTTTGAAAATACGTATCTATCAACATTTATGGCAAAATGCCAATTCAAATTTGAAGCCGAATTCCCGATTCAAACCTCATGACAAAAAATATGCCACATAATACGAGTATGAAGTACATTATAGTACAATTCAAAAATGGCAAAATTGATTTGTTGAACTCTGGTGAATTATCAAAATGCGACACCTCCCACATGTTAAGTATATGGAGCAAAGTTCAAATTCAAATAAACCGAAACATCATACATATTTTTACATGAAATTTTGTTTGAATTCATTTTGAACCGTATTCTAATGGAAAAAGCAATCAAAATCTGTCAACGATTTTTTCCCGATTTTTTTATGAATTTTTGAAAATACGTATCTATCAACATTTATGGCAAAATGCCGATTCAAATTTGAAGCCGAATTCCCGATTCAAACATAAAGGCACCAAGTATGCCATATAACACGAGTATGAAGTACATTATAATACAATTCAAAAATGGCAAAATTGATTTGTTGAACTCTGGTGAATTATCAAAGTGCCACACCTCCCCCATGTTAAGTATATGGAGCAAAGTTCAAATTCAAATAAACCGAAACATCATACATATTTTTACATGAAATTTTGTTTGAATTCATTTTGAACCGTATTCTAATGGAAAAAGCAATCAAAATCTGTCAACGATTTTTTCCCGATTTTTTATGAATTTTTGAAAATACGTATCTATCAACATTTATGGCAAAATGCCAATTCAAATTTGAAGCCGAATTCCCGATTCAAACATAAAGGCACCAAGTATGCCATATAACACGAGTATGAAGTAAATTATAATACAATTCAAAAATGGCAAAATTGATTTGTTGAACTCTGGTGAATTATCAAAATGCGACACCTCCCACATGTTAAGTATATGGAGCAAAGTTCAAATTCAAATAAACCGAAACATCATACATATTTTTACATGAAATTTTGTTTGAATTCATTTTGAACCGTATTCTAATGGAAAAAGCAATCAAAATCTGTCAACGATTTTTTCCCGATTTTTTATGAATTTTTGAAAATACGTATCTATCAACATTTATGGCAAAATGCCAATTCAAATTTGAAGCCGAATTCCCGATTCAAACCTCATGACAAAAAATGTGTTACATAATACGAGTATGAAGTACATTATAGTACAATTCAAAAATGGCAAAATTGATTTGTTGAACTCTGGTGAATTATCAAAATGCGACACCTCCCACATGTTAAGTATATGGAGCAAAGTTCAAATTCAAATAAACCGAAACATCATACATATTTTTACATGAAATTTTGTTTGAATTCATTTTGAACCGTATTCTAATGGAAAAAGCAATCAAAATCTGTCAACGATTTTTTCCCGATTTTTTATGAATTTTTGAAAATACGTATCTATCAACATTAATGGCAAAATGCCAATTCAAATTTGAAGCCGAATTCCCGATTCAAACCTCATGACAAAAAATATGCCACATAATACGAGTATGAAGTACATTATAATACAATTCAAAAATGGCAAAATTGATTTGTTGAACTCTGGTGAATTATCAAAATGCGACACCTCCCCTACGTTAAGTATATGGAGCAAAATTCAAATAAACCGAAACATCATACATATTTTTACATGAAATTTTGTTTGAATTCATTTTGAACCGTATTCTAATGGGAAAAGCAATCAAAATCTGTCAACGATTTTTTCCCGATTTTTTATGAATTTTTGAAAATACGTATATATCTATCAACATTTATGGCAAAATGCCGATTCAAATTTGAAGCCGAATTCCCGATTCAAACCTCATGACAAAAAATATGCCAAATAATACGAGTATGAAGTACATTATAGTACAATTCAAAAATGGCAAAATTGATTTGTTGAACTCTGGTGAATTATCAAAATGCGACACCTCCCACATGTTAAGTATATGGAGCAAAGTTCAAATTCAAATAAACCGAAACATCATACATATTTTTACATGAAATTTTGTTTGAATTCATTTTGAACCGTATTCTAATGGAAAAAGCAATCAAAATCTGTCAACGATTTTTTCCCGATTTTTTATGAATTTTTGAAAATACGTATCTATCAACATTTATGGCAAAATGCGGATTCAAATTTGAAGCCGAATTCCCGATTCAATCGAATCCGGCGGGGGGGAGGGAGGTGCCCTTTCCCCAAAAATTTTGGATTCATCATCAGCAATATAGGCGTTTCCCCCACTTCAATTTTTTTAACATTTTCGGTAGCCCCCGGCCCCCTTCCAAATTTTGCAGCCGCCCTCCTGCCCCCGCCCCCTTCCCCCCCCGACTTCTTTCTGGATCTGATGTGCCTGTTACGCGTCCCAGCTATTATTCGCTGAGGTGATAGAGACTGAGGGAACCGTGGAAATCCTCAGTTGATCAGGACAGTCAATGTATGTATGCAGGCCATGAAACTCGTACCAACATTGAATAAGTGATAAAAATATATCACCTCTTATCACTTAGGCTATCACTCTTACCACTACCACCTCGTCTGACCACTACCACCTCGTCTGACCACTACCACTAGATCTGATCACTATACAACTTAGGTCCTACCACTTAGTCTTGTGTTCCTACCACTAAGGCTACTACTTGCTTTACCACTACCACTAGATCTGACCACTACCATTTGGGTCCCACCACTAAGGCTACCACTTGGTCTGACCACTACCACTAGATTTAGTGGTAGGACCACTAAATCTAGTGGTCTGACCACTCATTTTAGGTGGTCAAATCATGGCCACTACTTTAATTTTTGGACAAGGGTGGTTTGAAGAATTTGTAATTATGTCTTTTTAAATAATTTTGTCATTCTTTTCTGCAATAAAAATATATGAAACTTTAACATTTCTATGCAAAAATTCAAGTTGGTTGGTTGGTTGGTATTTTGGGGCAAGTGACACATACATACATTTTGGTCATGTATGCCCAAACAAAAATTCAAGTTCGAGCTGCCTGTTAGCACTGTGCCTGCTGCTCTATTGACTTTCAATTCCGAAACAGTGAGCCCCTCCTACCACGACAAGGTCATAGCAGCTCCTGGGAGGAGAATTTTTTTTTTTTTTTTTTTTTTTTTTTTATTCCAATATATCACTTTTACAAAATAAAAATTACCATTTTCCATTCAACATTATTACAATTTTTATTCATACACACAAAATCATATTTTGCATTTTCTGCTGAATTAATAATATTATACATACTGTAGAAATTTCAAACGACAAATTTGACTATATTGTGAATTAATTGACATTGGTTCATGTAAATATTCAGAATAAAAACAGAACAAATCATGTAACACATCATAGTTACATGATTTTGAAATCCTTGAATTTTGATTCATTATTGCAAATTTAACAAAATCTACTTTCCTTCACCTGCTTTTCTCTGTTTTACAAATTATTAAGCGAAGACACAAGCTGTGACTGCTCTGATTGTAGAAGAGAATTTATCTCCTCTTCATTACTCCTTGTATGTGAAACAAAACATATTATCTTCAAGAAGCATTAGTCTAACAAAAGCTATTTAGAATCTTTTAAATATTGACAAAAATATTCTTAATTTCTATTTAATTATTATAAAAAAAATACAACAAAATATGTTACGAAAGAAGACTGAAAAGGTACATAAAAAGAGACTTTTTTTTAAAAAATTCTTTAAAAAAGTAAAATAAACTAGCTATAGAAATAGTTTTAATACAATTATAATATCCCTCACTAACAAAACCAATAAACCAGTAGTACAGGCTCCAAGTATTTCGGAGTATTCCTCTTCTACTGGCCCACTGAATTAAAGAATGACAAATAAATTTTATCTACACATATTAATTTTTAAAAACTACATAAGTATGGAAAATAGTAATTAAAATACATGCATTGAACTAAATTACTACTTCTTCTGCTATTGCTTCTTTTTCACATTCAAATGTTTGCCACTGCTTTCAGGGGTTTTGCACGTTGAGCAGAAAAGTTTTTTAGGGACACGTCTCACTCTGAGGCATTCTAAATGGTACACTCTATCTGAACATGTATAACAAGGAATCATTCTAGTATTTGGAGACATACATTTAATCCCTTTAGAACACACACTTCTTTGCTCGTTTCGTAGTTCATTCTGCAATAAACTAGAGCAAAAATGAAGAGTTGAATGGAATCCTGTTGGCACAGATTCCTTTATAATGTTTCCAACAATTCTCCTCTCTGGCTGTGGTTTTGTTTTGACCTTACAAGAAAGGACTGGAAACTTGTCCTGAGGATCTTTAAATTCCAATAATTCATTCATAATATATATTCTAGCTGAAGGTATGTTGTTGTGAGTGAAGACGAGGTGTGTACTGGTACAAATGATGTGTGACCATACGCAAACATGTACACCACAGTCATTGCCATTATTTTGATGAGGATTATCAGTTGGAAAATATATATTCCATCCTTGCCAATCAAATGAATCATTTCGACATTCCTGGTAAGCACGATCTACAAATTTCATTACTTTTTCCAGCACTGGTTTTCCATACAATTTATGATTGAGCAGTGAATCTAAACATAAAACTACTTTTCTTTTAAAAGAAATTACAAATAGTATCCAGTGATTGTGATTTACACCCGTAGGAAGTAGCCAAATGTCATAATCAAACACCATGTTATTTTTTGCAATTATTGTGTTGTCTCCATTTAAATAAGTGATTGAAGCCATAGTATGTGTTGTAAAGAACCACACTTTTCTTCCCGATTTATTTGCATTCACTGTTTGTGTGAAGATGAATGAATTAATAATTTCATCATTAAGCCATCCACCTACCTCCAATCTGCTCAAACCAGTTTCAATATTTATCTGAATTTTATTAATGATATTTGATTTTTGCCACCATTCATTTTTGTAATTTTTCTGTGAGATGATGGGAGGATTACATTTGTCTTCACAATCTTCTTGTTTTTCAGCTTTCGTTGTTTCCAAACTAGGATCAACACTTGATTTTGGTTTTTTAGTTTGCAAAATATCCTTGCTGTTCTTCTTTTCATTTGTTTCAACATTGAATAAACGTTTGAGCTTGTTATTAGATGATTCATTTACTTTTGGACCACCGCGTGTTGCAGAAACTGGTTTGCTAAACTCAGTGGGTTCTTTGTGGAGTAGTTCAAGGTGGTTTTCATGAACATCAATTATCAAAGATTGATCGTCTTTCAATGTATACGAAGCATCTTCTTGAACTTTCTCCACGCTAGCTTCCTTGGTTGGTGAAAGTATAGGACCACATTTTCCGATTTTTGCTTCACATTCCATATTTTTTGGGGACACTACTGATTTTGGTGAAGGCATACCTGGCTCAACATTAATGATAATGGCTACATTATGTATTTTTAATTCATTATTATTATTATTTGGGTTTTTAACTCCCAACCTAGTTGGGGTGTTTAAGCGCCAGCACCGGGCCCAATTGGGACAAGATGAAGGCACCCGCTGGTCCTGTTATTATTATTATTATTATTATTATTATTATTATTATTATCTTTTGAAATTTCAACATTATTCTCCCCTTCACAAATTGGAGCCTCTACCTTCACAATTTTCTCTTCTTTTTGAAGCCCGTCAATCTTTTCACTGTTGGAGATGTTGGAAACTAATTTTTCACTATATTCACTTAAAAATTTATTTCTTACATGATCTCGCCACAAATTGTTCACCCTTAACACCGTTTTTTCATAAGTGTTACCAAACATGATTTTTGCTGCTTTTTTAAAAATTGATTTACCTCTCACATGATTTAGTTCATCTAAGCTGGACAAATGGATGGAAAGATACTCGTGTAACTGTTTGGCCAATTCATCTGTACTTCTTGATTTACCCATTGCTATTAATAAATGGAAATTTGTTTAGTTTTTTATTTTAAAAGTATGAAATACAATTTCTTATATTTGAAATAAATTGTCAATTTCTTTTTCTATGAGCGCACTATAAAAAAAATAATTATTACATTGAAGTTTAAATTTAAAATACTAATTTACAAGAACGTATGGGTCGTACAAAATGACATTGATCCTGCCAGAGAAAAAAAACACACATAAAACAATTACAAAACAACACATAATTATTATATACAACAATTTAAATTGCTCTCAAGACTTATTTTGCATTACAGATTTTTAAAAATAAATTTTTAATTTTCTTTTCATGTTGTGTTTATCTTAAAATGTGTACATATTTCATATATTCGAAGGCTAACTAGGATGTTCATCAGCAGTTTGGAAAAATAGTCGCCGTACAGCACCACGAAAATCTAAAAAATAGTGACAAATGATGTAAAACTCTATAAAAGAAATATAAATAACTCGAAAACCATCAAATCATTAAATTATATAATTTTGCGGTTTCCTAAAAATATTGAACTTAAAAGGGACACTCACGAAGTGTAAACACCAAATTTTATGAAACCTGGGATGTTGGACCCTTTTCTAATACTATGAAGGGTGGTACCTTTCGTTCGGGCTGAATCTAATTTTTTCCATATGGGCAAATGTATGTTAATCATGGGCCTTTGAGGGGTTTCAAAATAAAAATTCGATTTTTTTTCCTGAAATTTATAGAACCATTTAGTTGTAGCCCTTTGTTCACGGTAAAATTAATTGAAAAATCAATTTTGATATTTGACCCTATTTTCACATACACACCTATACTTGAATAGACCCAAAAATGAAATCTTCATGACAAATTATGAAAATTACCAAATTGATCTGTCTTGGACAATTTTCAGGTGGGAAAATAGTGAAAAAAATCTATTTTCATTTCTAACACTATTTTTAGGGATGTTCATAGGCCGCCATAGGTCCAAAATTAGAATTTCTTCAAAGAATTTGATATTTTTACAATGTATCTCTTATACCCCCTTATTGTAGGAAAAAATAATGAAAAATATTAATTTTCATTTTTTGCCCTATTTTGAGGGATGTTCATAGGCCGCCATGGGTCCGAAATTAGAATTTGCTCAAAGACTTTGATATTTTCAGAATATATCTTTTATAACTCCTTATTAACGGGAAAAGTAATGAAAAAAATCATTTTCTTTTTCTAACCCTATTTTGAGGCATGTTCATTGACCGCTTTAGGTCCAAAAATAGAATTTGTTCAAAGATTTTGATATTTTCAAAATGTTTATGCTATAACCTCTTATTATAGGACAAAAATGAAAAAATCAATTTTTATTTTTCACCCTATTTTGAGAGGTGTTCATAGGCCGCCATAGGTCCAAAAATAGTACAAACATTTTTTAAAAAGGCCTAATTGTTGAAAAACAAATCTAATTAATATTCCAATGCATTGAAGCTCATTATCTATATGTACAAAATAATACTCATACTCATACCAATTCTATATTTTGACCTATTTCAGCCTATGAAAGTCTTTCAAAATACTGTCAAAAGAATTAAAATATTTGTTATACTATTTTTCCCTTTGATAAGGATCTATAGAAGGTAGATTCCGATTTTTTTATATATTAATTTTTATAGTGTCCTCCTGTTACATAATATAACAGTTGGTAGGTGATACTAACACAGTCCTATATACAGAACAAACCGCAACTTGGAGTTACGCATAGCATCTACTTTAACCATTAATATTAAAGAAGGAAAACTTAACAATGACTCTAAAATATCAAAGTCTTTGAGCAAATTCTATTTTTGGACATATGACGGCCTTTGATCATCTCTCGAAATAGGGTCAGCAATAAAAATTAATTCTTTAAATTAAATTTCCTTTAACGAGGGATAAGAGATACATTCAGAATATACAAAATTTTGAGCAAATACTATTTACGGACCCAAGATCATCCCTCGAAAGAGGGTCGAAAATGAAACGAAATTTTTTTCACAATTTTTCTTTTATAAGGGATTATAAGGGATGAATTCTAAAAATATCAAAGTATTTAAGCAAATTCTATTTTTGGACCTATGGCGGCCTATAAACATCGCTTCAAATTGGGTAAAAAATGAAAATTGATTTTTTCATTATTTCCCACTATAAGAAGGGGTTATAAAATATACATTCCAAAAATATAAAAGTCTTTGAGCAAACTCTTTTTTTTTATCTATGCCGGCCTATTGACGTCACTCAAAATAGGGTAAAAAATGATAATTAATTTTTTTCATTATTTTTCCCCTTAATTAGGGGTTATAAGAAATAGATTCTAAAAATATCAAAGTCTTTAAGTCAATTCTATTTTCGGACCCATGGCGGCCTATGAACATCCCTCAAAATAGGGTAAAAACTGAAATTTTATTTTTTTTCCATTATTTTTAACTATAATAAGGGGTCATAAGTCATAAGAGATAAATTTTGAAAATAAAAAAGTCTTTGAGCAAATTCTATTTTTGGATCTATGGCGGCCCTATTGGAAATGTACAATTGTAATCAGTCAAATTACAATTGTAATTTGCCTCTTTACAATTGTAATTTGACTGATTACAATTGTAAAATTTGGATTGCAATTGTAACACTTGGTTACAATTGTAACAATATCATGGTGCTAACAGTAAATATATATCTATATGTATATATATATATATATATATATATATATATATATATATATATATATATATATATATATATATATATATATATATATATATATATATATATATATATATATATATATATATATATATATATATATATATATATTCTTTTTGTTGTAAATATTTTTTATTGATTGAACTATTTATATGTTGAATTGTTTTGCTATGTGTTTTTATACCTAGAATTAGTTTTTTTCTTGAATTGATTGGGTACTGGTATTGAATGTTTTGAATGTAACCTGTATTTAATTGGACTTGCACAAATTAAATTTAAAATTGAAAAAAATTTTATTCCTTTTGTATTATAAATTATAAATTAATATGGTTTATATATTACTTAAAATTCAACATTTCATTATATTATAAATATTTTAAAAAGTATGGCTTGAGGTTTAAGAAATTGCTTGACAAGCAAATGTATTGATAACTTTGTTTAATTGTATTGTAAAAATTAATTTAAAAAATAAATAAAAGTTTTATGCAGAAATACAACCCATCAGTAGCGAAGTAAACAAATCAATGCAACTGTAAAAGTAGAATACTCTGATTGACTTAGAGCCTGCGCTACTGGTGTACTGAGGTAAAATTTTTTTGTGAAATATAGTGTTTGTATCATTAAATGAAATGATTTTTTTTTGTTGCAAATTTTGTTTCAATGACCATTGTTTCACTGTATATATAAGTACATATTAACTTAGAATTAGATTCTGCATTAATTTGATGTTGTAGTTGTATTTGGAATTTTATATTCAGTAGGTATTTTATTGACTTAATTAATATCGACTTCAGAATGTATTTAAAATATCATTCATACGTATAAAATATTTTATTATTAAACAGTTTTTTAGAAAAAAAAAAAAAAAAAAGATGTTTGAACATGCTTCCTAGTGTAAAATAGTGTTTATTGTATTTGTAATATAACTAAAAAAAAAAAAAAAAAAAAAAAAAAAAAAAAAAAAAAAAAAAAACTCCTCCCAGGAGCTGCTATGACCTTGACGTGGTAGGAGGGGCTCACTGTGCTTGTCTTAAAAATTAAAGATATAGCAGGCACAGTGCTAACAGGCAGCTCAACATGATAAATTAAGAACTTTTAGACGAACACGGTAATATATAGAAAGCAGGTAAAGCCATTATTCATAAAATCAATCAATATCAGAATTTTTTACCTTTGCCATTGCAAAACGGTTCAAAATGAATTCAAACAAAATTTCATGTAAAAATATGTATGATGTTTCGGTTTATTTGAATTTGAACTTTGCTCCATATACTTAACATGGGGGAGGTGTGGCACTTTGATAATTCACCAGAGTTCAACAAATCAATTTTGCCATTTTTGAATTGTATTATAATTTATAATGTTCTTCATACTCGTGTTATATGGCATACTTGGTGCCTTTATGTTTGAATCGGGAATTCGGCTTCAAATTTGAATCGGCATTTTGCCATAAATGTTGATAGATACGTATTTTCAAAAATTCATAAAAAATCGGGAAAAAATCGTTGACAGATTTTGATTGCTTTTCCTATTAGAATACGGTTCAAAATGAATTCAAACAAAATTTCATCTAAAAATATGTATGATGTTTCGGTTTATTTGAATTTGAACTTTGCTCCATATACTTAACATGGGGGAGGTGTGGCATTTTGATAATTCACCAGAGTTCAACAAATCAATTTTGCCATTTTTGAATTGTACTATAATGTACTTCATACTCGTATTATGTGGCATATTTTTTGTCATGAGGTTTGAATCGGGAATTCGGCTTCAAATTTGAATCGGCATTTTGCCATAAATGTTGATAGATACGTATTTTCAAAAATTCATAAAAAATCGGGAAAAAATCGTTGACAGATTTTGATTGCTTTTTCCATTAGAATATGGTTCAAAATGAATTCAAACAAAATTTCATGTAAAAATATGTATGATGTTTCGGTTTATTTGAATTTGAACTTTGCTCCATATACTTAACATGGGGGAGGTATCGCATTTTGATAATTCACCAGAATTCAACAAATCAATTTTGCCATTTTTGAATTGTACTATAATGTACTTCATACTCGTATTATGTGGCACATTTTTTGTCATGAGGTTTGAATCGGGAATTCGGCTTCAAATTTGAATTGGCATTTTGCCATTAATGTTGATAGATACGTATTTTCAAAAATTCATAAAAAATCGGGAAAAAATCGTTGACAGATTTTGATTGCTTTTTCCATTAGAATACGGTTCAAAATGAATTCAAACAAAATTTCATCTAAAAATATGTATGATGTTTCGGTTTATTTGAATTTGAACTTTGCTCCATATACTTTAACATGGGGGAGGTGTGGCATTTTGATAATTCACCAGAGTTCAACAAATCAGTTTTGCCATTTTTGAATTGTACTATAATGTACTTCATACTCGTATTATGTGGCATATTTTTTGTCATGAGGTTTGAATCGGGAATTCGGCTTCAAATTTGAATTGGCATTTTGCCATTAATGTTGATAGATACGTATTTTCAAAAATTCATAAAAAATCGGGAAAAAATCGTTGACAGATTTTGATTGCTTTTTCCATTAGAATATGGTTCAAAATGAATTCAAACAAAATTTCATGTAAAAATATGTATGATGTTTCGGTTTATTTGAATTTGAACTTTGCTCCATATACTTAACATGGGGGAGGTATCGCATTTTGATAATTCACCAGAATTCAACAAATCAATTTTGCCATTTTTGAATTGTACTATAATGTACTTCATACTCGTATTATGTGGCACATTTTTTGTCATGAGGTTTGAATCGGGAATTCGGCTTCAAATTTGAATCGGCATTTTGCCATAAATGTTGATAGATACGTATTTTCAAAAATTCATAAAAAATCGGGAAAAAATCGTTGACAGATTTTGATTGCTTTTTCCATTAGAATACGGTTCAAAATGAATTCAAACAAAATTTCATGTAAAAATATGTATGATGTTTCGGTTTTTGTTTGAATTTGAACTTTGCTCCATATACTTAACATGGGGGAGGTGTGGCATTTTGATAATTCACCAGAGTTCAACAAATCAATTTTGCCATTTTTGAATTGTACTATAATGTACTTCATACTCGTATTATGTGGCATATTTTTTGTCATGAGGTTTGAATCGGGAATTCGGCTTCAAATTTGAATTGGCATCTTGCCATAAATGTTGATAGATACGTATTATCAAAAATTCATAAAAAATCGGGAAAAAATCGTTGACAGATTTTGATTGCTTTTTCCATTAGAATACGGTTCAAAATGAATTCAAACAAAATTTCATGTAAAAATATGTATGATGTTTCGGTTTATTTGAATTTTGCACCATATACTTAACATAGGGGAGGTGTCGCATTTTGATAATTCACCAGAGTTCAACAAATCAATTTTGCCATTTTTGAATTGTATTATAATGTACTTCATACTCGTGTTATATGGCATACTTGGTGCCTTTATGTTTGAATCGGGAATTCGGCTTCATATTTGAATTGGCATTTTGCCATTAATGTTGATAGATACGTATTTTCGAAAATTCATAAAAAATCGGGAAAAAATCGTTGACAGATTTTGATTGCTTTTCCCATTAGAATACGGTTCAAAATGAATTCAAACAAAATTTCATGTAAAAATATGTATGATGTTTCGGTTTATTTGAATTTTGCACCATATACTTAACATAGGGGAGGTGTCGCATTTTGATAATTCACCAGAGTTCAACAAATCAATTTTGCCATTTTTGAATTGTATTATAATGTACTTCATACTCGTGTTATATGGCATACTTGGTGCCTTTATGTTTGAATCGGGAATTCGGCTTCAAATTTGAATCGGCATTTTGCCATAAATGTTGATAAATACGTATTTTCAAAAATTCATAAAAAATCGGGAAAAAATCGTTGACAGATTTTGATTGCTTTTTCCATTAGAATACGGTTCAAAATGAATTCAAACAAAATTTCATCTAAAAATATGTATGATGTTTCGGTTTATTTGAATTTGAACTTTGCTCCATATACTTAACATGGGGGAGGTGTGGCACTTTGATAATTCACCAGAGTTCAACAAATCAATTTTGCCATTTTTGAATTGTATTATAATGTACTTCATACTCGTGTTATATGGCATACTTGGTGCCTTTATGTTTGAATCGGGAATTCGGCTTCAAATTTGAATCGGCATTTTGCCATAAATGTTGATAAATACGTATTTTCAAAAATTCATAAAAAATCGGGAAAAAATCGTTGACAGATTTTGATTGCTTTTTCCATTAGAATATGGTTCAAAATGAATTCAAACAAAATTTCATGTAAAAATATGTATGATGTTTCGGTTTATTTGAATTTGAATTTTGCACCATATACTTAACATAGGGGAGGTGTCGCATTTTGATAATTCACCAGAGTTCAACAAATCAATTTTGCCATTTTTGAATTGTACTATAATGTACTTCATACTCGTATTATGTGGCATATTTTTTGTCATGAGGTTTGAATCGGGAATTCGGCTTCAAATTTGAATCGGCATTTTGCCATAAATGTTGATAGATACGTATTTTCGAAAATTCATAAAAAATCGGGAAAAAATCGTTGACAGATTTTGATTGCTTTTTCCATTAGAATACGGTTCAAAATGAATTCAAACAAAATTTCATCTAAAAATATGTATGATGTTTCGGTTTATTTGAATTTGAACTTTGCTCCATATACTTAACATGGGGGAGGTGTGGCATTTTGATAATTCACCAGAGTTCAACAAATCAATTTTGCCATTTTTGAATTGTACTATAATGTACTTCATACTCGTATTATGTGGCATATTTTTTGTCATGAGGTTTGAATCGGGAATTCGGCTTCAAATTTGAATTGGCATCTTGCCATAAATGTTGATAGATACGTATTTTCAAAAATTCATAAAAAATCGGGAAAAAATCGTTGACAGATTTTGATTGCTTTTTCCATTAGAATACGGTTCAAAATGAATTCAAACAAAATTTCATCTAAAAATATGTATGATGTTTCGGTTTATTTGAATTTGAACTTTGCTCCATATACTTAACATGGGGGAGGTGTGGCACTTTGATAATTCACCAGAGTTCAACAAATCAATTTTGCCATTTTTGAATTGTATTATAATGTACTTCATACTCGTGTTATATGGCATACTTGGTGCCTTTATGTTTGAATCGGGAATTCGGCTTCAAATTTGAATTGGCATTTTGCCATTAATGTTGATAGATACGTATTTTCGAAAATTCATAAAAAATCGGGAAAAAATCGTTGACAGATTTTGATTGCTTTTTCCATTAGAATACGGTTCAAAATGAATTCAAACAAAATTTCATGTAAAAATATGTATGATGTTTCGGTTTATTTGAATTTGAACTTTGCTCCATATACTTAACATGGGGGAGGTGTGGCATTTTGATAATTCACCAGAGTTCAACAAATCAATTTTGCCATTTTTGAATTGTACTATAATGTACTTCATACTCGTATTATGTGGCATATTTTTTGTCATGAGGTTTGAATCGGGAATTCGGCTTCAAATTTGAATCGGCATTTTGCCATAAATGTTGATAGATACGTATTTTCAAAAATTCATAAAAAATCGGGAAAAAATCGTTGACAGATTTTGATTGCTTTTTCCATTAGAATACGGTTCAAAATGAATTCAAACAAAATTTCATCTAAAAATATGTATGATGTTTCGGTTTATTTGAATTTGAACTTTGCTCCATATACTTAACATGGGGGAGGTGTGGCATTTTGATAATTCACCAGAGTTCAACAAATCAATTTTGCCATTTTTGAATTGTACTATAATGTACTTCATACTCGTATTATGTGGCATATTTTTTGTCATGAGGTTTGAATCGGGAATTCGGCTTCAAATTTGAATTGGCATTTTGCCATTAATGTTGATAGATACGTATTTTCGAAAATTCATAAAAAATCGGGAAAAAATCGTTGACAGATTTTGATTGCTTTTCCCATTAGAATACGGTTCAAAATGAATTCAAACAAAATTTCATCTAAAAATATGTATGATGTTTCGGTTTATTTGAATTTGAACTTTGCTCCATATACTTAACATGGGGGAGGTGTGGCATTTTGATAATTCACCAGAGTTCAACAAATCAATTTTGCCATTTTTGAATTGTACTATAATGTACTTCATACTCGTATTATGTGGCATATTTTTTGTCATGAGGTTTGAATCGGGAATTCGGCTTCAAATTTGAATTGGCATTTTGCCATTAATGTTGATAGATACGTATTTTCGAAAATTCATAAAAAATCGGGAAAAAATCGTTGACAGATTTTGATTGCTTTTCCCATTAGAATACGGTTCAAAATGAATTCAAACAAAATTTCATGTAAAAATATGTATGATGTTTCGGTTTATTTGAATTTGAACTTTGCTCCATATACTTAACATGGGGGAGGTGTCACATTTTGATAATTCACCAGAGTTCAACAAATCAATTTTGCCATTTTTGAATTGTATTATAATGTACTTCATACTCGTGTTATATGGCATACTTGGTGCCTTTATGTTTGAATCGGGAATTCGGCTTCAAATTTGAATCGGCATTTTGCCATAAATGTTGATAGATACGTATTTTCAAAAATTCATAAAAAATCGGGAAAAAATCGTTGACAGATTTTGATTGCTTTTCCCATTAGAATACGGTTCAAAATGAATTCAAACAAAATATCATGTAAAAATATGTATGATGTTTCGATTTATTTGAAAGTTGAGTCAGTGTTTTTTGCTAGAATTGCTTGATTTTTTCCCCTTTAAAAATTCATAACTAATTTTTAAAAATTGATTGAAATTTTTTTAAGTGTTTTCTGGTAGAGGATGATTCGGAATATTATGTTGAATTGAAATAATAAGAAAATGTATGTATTATCTCTCGTAATTTTTTGAATCGGAAGTAACCCCTTTATTTTTAACATGGGGAACGTACCTGAGTTTTTTAATTCAACAGAATTCAACGAACTGAGATCGCTATTTTTTAATTGAACCCAAAAGGTTAGGGTACATTTGGTTCTTATCATGTAAATGTATTTTCAGAAATACTGAATTTCTACTTTAATACTAAAATGGAATCGGAATTTGCTGTGAGAGCTTTTTGTTTACACTTCAAACATTCATAATAAACTAATTTTTAAAAAATAATTGTCACTTTGTTAGTGTGTTTTCGGTTAGAGGACAGTTTAAAATATGTTAAATTTGAATTACAAGAAAAAATATGTATTTGCTCTTCTTATTTTTGAATTTGAAATATCTCTCATATACCTAAAATGGGGAAAGTAGTTAAGCTTAATAATTCACCATCGTCTCATTTCACAATTAATTTTTTTAAATTTGTTACTGTTGTGAAATATTTTAAAATTCATTATAATTTAAACTTTTTAACAAAATAAAATATAAAATAAAATGTAAATATAAAAAATATATACATATATGAATATAATATAAAAAGTTTTGGCAGCACGTTTTATTCTGCAACTTATGCTGCAGTTTTGCATATGTGATACTTGTAGAACATTATTAAGTGTGTATTGAAACGTATTTTGAGAGTTTCCACCCCTTTCTATGCTGCCTCCTTCATTTTAATTAATTTACCTAGATTTAGGGATATTTTTGTATGTTGGTACCCCTGCGATTCCCACACGTCGTGTGGATATCCACGTGGCTAACTTCACTGCGGTAACAAAATTATAAACTTAAAAAAAAAGTTTAGATTTTTATTTACCTCGCTGCAACTATGATTTGGTTTTAGAGGAATGACATTTACTGGGAAGGATGTGAGGGGGGGGGGGGACTACAACAATTTAGAAGGGACTGCATGGCCAGAAAATATGTTTTATGTTAAATTTTAAAGTTTGTTGATAATTGGACCACATCGTGTCTGTTAATTCTTTTTGAAAAACATTGCACACCTTGATATTCCACTAATTCATCAATTAATTTATTTCACTTATTTAAATACTTAAATTAATAGCCAATATTATAACAATTCTAAATCTAAGGGGCATTCATGACCAAAATGTGTCAATTGCCCCAAAATATCAACCAATCAATGTTATTAAATCTAAACATTAACTTTTTCCACCCCTGTAAAAAATCGAACAGTAAAATCATGTATATTTATTATTTTATTATTTTTTAAAACTGTTCAATGACAAAGCGATGGAAACCAATGATATAATAAATAGTAGAATATAATATATATATATCAATATTTTTAAATAATTGCCAACCATTAATAATATAATTTTCAACACCTTTCAGTTTACAAGCTCTTGTTAGGAGTTCAAAAACGATTCATACAACAAAACCTTGTCAGTCAAATACAAACAAAAACAAAGAGACACTAAGTAATTTGAATTTTATGGCAGCGCTGCACGTCCTGAGTGGCGCTAATGTCAAATTTCGTCACACGAATCCTCAGCACTATGAAGGTGACAGGTCAGCTGATAAATGGTGGTCACTGCTGCTCACTTGTTTTGACCATCCCTCAAAAACGTCACGATCGATTTATATACCAGCTTTTCACATGCATAAGCAATATATATTTTTTCGTATTTTTTTTTTTTTTTTTTTTTTTTTTTTGAAATATCTGTTATGTTACCTTTTGTGACCATTTTACAATCGAGAAGACAATTCATTGAAAATGTATAGTGAGGAGGCTACCGTTTTCTATGCATCGCAAAAGACCCTACTATAACCATAAACCGTACAAGCGTAAGCCAAACAAGCAAACAATTCAAAATGAGCCATTGATTTACAACGCTCTAACACTTTTAGTGCGTTTTTCATTTGAAACATGACAATTAGGTTGTATATATTTTTTTGTTACATTTACTTCTATATAATCATTGAACTTTTTAAAAATGTCTAAAAGGTAATAAAATTAAGAAAAGGTATGTAATAATGACACCATTTGGAACAAATTAAAAGTATCAGTTGAAATCATTTGAATATTTTTCAGAGATTTCTTTAACATAAACTGGCATAAATTGTTATTTTGTATTATCGAGTTGTGTTTGTAGAAGTATATATTATATTATAATATCTATAAACATTTTGGTTCTTGAAATTAAGTAAATTCTATACTAAAAATAATATATAAAAAAATAAGTAATAATAAACATTGTCAATATTTTGATTCAAGAGTGTCAACATTGATATTCATAATAAAAAATAAATAAAAATAGTGCAGAGGATTACAGAACATTGTATGAACATTTTAATTTCCATGAAATAATATCACTCTTGGGCAATGTAATTTAAAATTTCGAAATTGAATTTAAACATACAAACTGAATCAACTCTCATAAAGTCATCCGTAGAGTCAGAAAAAAAATTGAAGCATCATAACAAATTATATTTTTTAGTCAGAATTAATTATTGCAACTTAAACGCCTGAATTCCTGCAACCCTTTATAATAAGTTCTAAACTTACTTTAAATATACAACGCATATCCCCTTATTATAGCTGGTAAATAAAATCTCTCGAGAGTTGTTTACGGAAATGTGTATATAACTGCAAAATTAAGATTTAACGTTTTATTTTAGAGCGTCAGGCGCGGATCCAGAAAAAAATTTCGGGGGGTGCCCTCTTCATAAGGCCAATGTTGAAAAAAAAATGGAGTGGGGGAAATATCGCACATGTTAAATCTGAAATTTCGGGGGGGAAGGGGCCGCGGCCCTCCCGGCCCTCCCCGTGGATCCGCGCCTGTAGAGCGTGCAAGCATCTTATTTCCATACAGCCATTACATTTAACCCTGATCAAGCCGATGATACATCATCGTCAGTTGCAAAACTTGCCATCAGCTGGTTTTACTGCAGTACTACTGTCCTTCAAAGTGACCCCGCCACAATTGTCCCCCGACTGCTTGGCAAGGGCCGCTCGCATGTGTGTCGCGACTCGCGCGGTGGTCCGTCATCGTGTGACGTGTCTCGCTTCAGGCCGCGTTGGCAACCGCGCAGATCACTCTCTGTCACGCCGCATTCGACATGCCGAGACTCGAACCCTCACATGTCGCTCGCTGTAAAACAGTCACTTCTACTACCTGCTGCGACAGCACAGAGGAAACTAACAAATTAATACAATTTAAAATATTACTATAAATAATAACATGTTACTATGCTGCTATAAAAATTATCTGTTTGTGGACTTTGTTTAAGATATTGTTTGCAATTTTTTTTATTTTTACTCTCAACACTCTCAATTTTCTTTTTGGCATACTTCTGAATTTAGCTAATAAGGACTGTCAAATTCAGTGTTTTATAATCTATAATAATTCTTTCAATGCAAATGTACCAAAGAAGGTTTTCATAGTGAAAACATGCGCGCGCAGACCGCCATGCTGGAGTATTGGCATAGAGAACTCTGCATGCAGGCAAAAGATAAAATAAAAAAAATACATAAATTATTTAAAATGAAAATAAAAATATGAGGTGAACAAAATGTTTAGAGTAATATTTACAAACTTTTGCTCACCTCAGAATTTAGAATCTTTTCTTTATATGTTTTTAAATAATTTTTTAAACTATTTTGTCCTATATGCTTATACATTGCGTAGCTCCACCGGTCCACCATCGACGACTGGCGGACAACTGTTGAAACTCCCGATCTGACGTCACATGAAAGCGCCTAATATACAGGCCTTATGCTGCTGGGTGACGTCATAAAATTTGGCATCAAGGTGTAAGTGATGATAAGAGAAGCAGCATCGACTGACATTCACTCCACAAATTCATCGTTGCCAATTAACTTGTGTGAAGTTAGCAACAAATTCATCTACAAATCCATCTGCCAATTATACTGATGTAACAACAAGACAATTAAATTTAAAACCTTTTATTATATGCACGAATTTTGTCTTTAAAAGAGTTTGTATTTGTATATAGTAATACCAAATACCAAGAATTCATCTGCAGCTATATAGTATCTGCACTAATATAATAACGCATTTAATTTATGTTATTATTATATTTCTGAAATATGTATAGAGACCGCTCGATCGAGATCACGTCTTAAAGGATAATAATTATTGCAAGCACCCCACACACACGAGAGGGTATACCTCGCAGTCAGAGAGATATCATTAGCATCGTCTCGCCCCGTCCTAATTTGGAAGGTCATCTGGTGGGTGCGAGACAAATGACCTGGTGGCCACAGTGCGCCCGGGGCACGCCCACCACCGCCGTGATTGCTGCACGAGAGCGGGCGCGTGACACTGACAGAACGTCGTAATCTTCCCGGAAACCCACGTCTTTAGCCACCCTACCACTTAGTCTTCGTCAAAGCGTCACATATCCCTGCATTATAATTATAATACATCATATGGAGATATAGGGAGTTACAGAAGTAAATAAAATTTAATTTATACATTTTATAACTTTGTAACAAAAAAATAATAACAATAAAATAAAATAACATTTTATGGCACCATGATATTTTTTTATAGTTTAATAATAACTTCATGCTTAATTTTAAATCTAAAGTATGAGTTTATGAATGAAATATTTGAAGTTAAGAAAATATTATGAGTTAATTTTGTAAAATGTTTCTAGGAAAGGTGACTGTTTCTGTAGGTGTGACAAGGTAATTAGCACGAATTAGAAGAACGTGCGACAGGTGCAGACTCGCGAGGATTGTCAGGGCGACTAACTTGATGTTAAACCGAATCGTCATGGTGTTATGACGCTCCCTACTATCATGACGAATGCAACCAAGCAATGCAGTTACATTAAATATACATTATTATATGTAACTCAACATCATATCAGCAATCTGCTTCAACTAGCCTCATTAACAATTGTCAAACGCGACAAAGATGTTTCCTTTCTCGCTATATTATAGCGTTATATAGCAAAGCTTTACTTAGTATATATAATATATTAACAGAGTGTAGCGTTTGAAATTACACGCTCGTAAAAACGATATTTGAGATGCCCTAAGGAACTCCCTCACACATCACACAAGCAATGGCGGTATATTCTCTTTATAATACAAAAGCAATCAACTAGTCGCGATACTAAAATGTCATAGTAAAAATTGTACTTTACATCACAAAAATGCCCTATTTTTTCAAAGTCATTATAAAAAACAACCAATAAAATAATATATATTTTTATAGTTGTAAGTTCCTTCATTCTCAGTTTTCATTAATTTTTTGTCTACAATAATTTAAGAAATTTCAAGATCACAAAATATAATTTTTAATGATTTTTCAAGACATTTCGCGCGTACATATTTTTAATTGTATAATATAGAGTGCTATATTTTATGAACAATTTCGATTTGCTGCACTGGATCTGCATGTCAGAGTATTATATATAAGGTTAATAGTGATCTGACAAAATCTTTAAATTGCTGGAGGTATTCCATGAATGGTGAATGGTTACAAGTTTTGAATACTCATACAAAAATGCACAAATAAATTATTTAAAATCTTTTGGAAAAAGTAAACTTTATTATAGGGTGAGAACAAATAATTACTCTCAATATTTATGCAATAATACTAAAATTATACCCAATATTTTCTAATATGAAAGAGGGTTATCATTTTATCCATGCACTATAAATATAATATTAAGATACGATTGTATATATATTATATATGTATTTTAAACAACCACAGAAAAACAAATTTTTTTCGTATATTTTGTATTTGATTTATTTGTGCAGCTTAATATATGCATTTATCATTATAAATTTCAAATTTGTATGTATTTTTCCTTCTTTTTTCATATAAATTTAAGAGCGTAAAATTGATTGTTGTATAATTTTTTGAATAAATTTGATCTAACATTAAAAAACATTGAATTTATTACACACTATGTATAATACATAACATAGTAATGTTATATATATATATATATAAACATTAAAGATTTTATCATGTGCAGTTTTACAAAAGTATATCAATTAAGGGTATTCATGTAATATATAGAGCCTTATAAATCTCGATTATCTATACAAGTCATATACTATATTAAATATATAATTTTAGGTAACTATTTTAAAAATAAAAAAAAAAGATAATTTAATTTAATTGTATTATAACAATTTTTGAATATCTACTTATTATAAGTTGCATTGGAGTACAATAAATAAAAAATATCAATGAACCTGATATCAGTTTCCAGGATCTCTGAAGTGTAATATATTTTATAATAAACAAGATATAATTCATTTATTGACTTCATAAGATTAATTTATTTTGTTTGCTTTTTTATTACACATGTATATTAGTGACAGATGTTCATGCAACTAACATAATATTAGACATAAATCCTTTAGCATTTATTTCAAGATACAAAAAAAATAATAATAATAAAGTTTCCGAACTCTGATCGTGGGTGATCTGCAAAGTATGCATCTGTCGAGGCTTGGGTGTAGCCGACTCGCGACGAGGGGCCTGGGGATTAGCGCGAGTCCCAGCTTGCGTGGTGTCACATGACACTCGCACCCTTTGTGGCCGCCGCCGCCGCTTGGCGGTCTCTCCGCAAATTTGACCCCAGTGTCAACTGTATTATACAGAACGCATAACTTTTCTTAACTTATTTCAAAAGGATTAAAAAGTAATTGACTAAAAAATGAAAAATTTTCTTGTAAAAATTTAGTCGTCTCAAGATGTTATTATTTTTTTGGACTGCATGATCACAAAAAAATCGTTTTACAAATTAATATCGGTTTGTATTATATTTTTCCAAGTTTTTTTAAGTTTAGGTATAAATAAATATATATACAGAATAACATGGCATTAATTGTTAACAGAGAGAGAGAGAGAGAGAGAGAGAGAGAGAGAGAGAGAGAGAGAGAGAGAGAGAGAGAGAGAGAGAGAGAGAGAGAGAGAGAGAGAGAGAGAGAGAGAGAGAGAGAGAGAGAGAGAGAGGATTATGGTATTATTAATTATTATATTCATATTATTAATTTATACGATAAGAAAGAGTGCAAGGCGTCGTCATGGGATAATATTTCATAACTATAATACTGCTACAAAACGAAAAAAAAAAAAAAAACATTCATGTATGTAATTTAAGTCTCATATATTCTTAGAAGTAACATTAAAAACATTTAGCTCAATAAATCTAAAAAAAAGCAACTTATTTACATAGTGAGTGATTGATTGTTAAGACTATAATATATTTTTTTAAGTTATACAATTTATCACTAAAATCATCTAAAATAGTTCACGTTTTGTATATAACAGGCTTAGATGAATCTGATGAATATCGCTTTCTTATATAAGTATGCACTATATTATACTAAACTAATTTCATATTCCCCTATATTAAATATTATAAAACGATATCTTTAAGAAGGGTCTATTATTTTAACAAATTCCTCCTAAACTGCGGCAGATTTTTTACAAGTGGGTAGGTGTGTCAGTTGTATTTTTTGTCAAAGTCGCATGAGAGAGAAACAGAGTGAAGGGCTTAAGATTTAATTTTTGTCGGGTCGATCCCAATTAGGTTGACACACGTGTGAGATGCGGCAAAAATATGTCCCCTGGTTTGACCCCTGACCCGGCCACCCTGCATGCGTCTGCTGCGACAAGGGTGGCTCAAAGCCCTCGCCGCTATGCAACTGCACACGTGGTTAGTATGTGGCATGCGCGAATACTCCGACCCTCTCTGTGGCGCGCTGCCCGGCAGTCAAGCCGCCACCTAGCGGTGAATCAAAGTGCATCGTGTCGCACTATCTGCTGTACAGTAGAGTAATATACGGAATTTATATTAAAACAAGGCAACTCAATCATGCATGTACTGTACTTACTTATATTATGATGTAGATTAATATATAATATTTACTGAAATGTCTGTAATAATTAATTTACCAGAATATAATTTTAATATTTTATAATATAATAATCACGACAATATAATATGAAACAACATAATAAATATTATTTATGTTGAATAAATAGTTTATAAATACTGTATATATAATATATTTATATGCCATGTTATTTATGTTACCATTTAAATCACCAGCACGTGCACTTGCAGTATGCAGTGTGATGCATGTTGTGAATATCATAATGGGTGTTGTGTGCTGCAGCGTAAGCTGCATCATGTGCCACTGTAGTGAAACACTTTAGAGTGCTATAATAAGGACAAGAATTTTAATTTTCTGAAATTAAAATATTTGCATTCCAGTTTTTTTTATCGTTACGACCTTGACGTTACAGAAATTCGGTTATGTAGGAAAATTAACTTTATAATATATAATACTCATTATCACATATTATATGCTGGAAATATGAATGCATTGTATTGTAATATAATTTGCATTTAAGCTTTACTGCAACTTGTTTGTGCATAATTATATTATTAGTGTTTTATGCAGTGCATGTATATTTTAATATTATATAATAATATAGTTTAAACTAATTTGCAATTTAAATGTGGAATAAATAAAGTAATTATTCCTTTTTTGGCAAAACTGAATTATGGTGCAACACACTAAATATTATTCCAAATAAAAATGACCAATTATAAGTAATGTCTTAATTTTAAACTTTAAATTTTCCCACAGAAATTTCATGTTTCAACAAAATAATAATAAAAAATGCATTTAAATGTAGTTCTAGCTGCATTTAGCATATTTATACTTATATTATGCAGCCAAGGTAAAATACATTGTTAAATTAATGTAGTGGACATAATAAGTTATTCTCTTGCATGGTAAATTTAAATGTCATGATATTGAAATAATTTTTGATATCTCTATTAAGTTTGATGCTATAATAGGTAATAGTAAATTTAACAAACTGCCTTCTTCAGGAAAAAAATTAATATTAGTATGAGGTGACATAACCCTTTTACAATTGTTAGTTAAATTTTATAGAATACATTGATTGAAATAAAAATAGTTACATTAGAATATAATAATATAGAATATTTATATAAACTAAATATTCATGAAACCCTATTTCTATTTTTATAATACATTATGTAAAAATAATGATAATAAGTATTAAAATTAATAGCTTAATATGTAATACAAGTTTTTTTTTTCATAAGTATTTTTGTTATTTTACGTCGAAAAGGGTAACTCAAAATTGTCTATAATATAAATAATTATTGTGACTAATAATAATTATAATATAAATAATGATACATAATTAAACCAACAATTTTTACGCTGAAAAGAGAAGAAATATAGCTCAATTCTTTTCAATTCATGCAGTGTACATATATATAATGAATAATTTATTATACAATGTAAAATTGTCCTCATTGATTTATTTATATATATATATATATATATATATATATATATATATATATATATATATATAAAACACGAAAATGGTGTTATAGTATTATAGACTGTATAAAAAAAATCAGTGACCTTAATCATCTATATTTATTATAATATTAAATGCTATGACAATACGTGGACTTCAATCCATAAATAAATATGCCCCTAACTTATAATATGTCACTAAGGTCCGCCATTACCCCTGGATTGTATGCAACTTGTTCGCCGTGTGTCATAGTGCACCGAGTAGTAATTAGACGGGAGGCGATGACGGAAGTGGAGGGCGCGGCACCAACAGATTGGAGACGAGCTGCGTCCCGTGGAGAGCGCAACCGGATGCCAGCTGACAGCACAATCGTCGCTGCAGCCCGTCAAGCTGCCTGCTGACGAGAAACCACTCTCTATAAGCTTTCTATAAGTCCTCTCCATCAAATTAATGAATGCAGGTTTCAAATTATAAAATTATTTCAGTAAGTTCATCGATCCTCATGCATTTGTATCATTTTTATTATAGCCACCCCATATATGCATGATCAAATATATTTCTGCACTATAATATTTTGTCACTTCTGTGAAATTATAACAATTAAATAAATTTATAATACAAAAAGTTACATCCTTCGCAACTTTGCATTTGGATATTTTAGCATTTTTTAACGTAGAACACCATTTCAAAAATATTATGTATTTCAATTTTAAAAGCATGATTGTTTTATGAATAATATTTTATATTTTAAGTATCCCAAGAAATTTAAAATTTAAAATATATAATAAAACCATGTTGAACATATAAAATTTATGTTAATTTTACACACAATTAAACTAGAATCAAGAATAAGATTTTTCTTGGTGTTTCCTATACTGTACAGAAGGTTCAGATTCATGATCCATAAATCAATTGTGTTTTGCATTTACGAACAGACCTAAATTATCTTATAATACATTAATTATATATATTCCTGCGTCAAAAGAAGTTGAAAATATTCCGAATGAAAATGTTATTCATTGATGATCTCACCGTTCCCAGAGGCTCATTTGACGAGGCTCGGTGACCACGGCTAGCACGGCGGTGCACGCACACGTCGCGGTCTCCTCGGCGGCCCTGCGACGTTCCCACGCTCCCGACTGACGCGGGAGTTGCAGGAGTGTCACGCCGACTCTTTTTACGGCCACGAGGTATCGGCCGCAAAAAGAGTGTGCGCGGTAATCGATGATTGCGAGCGATGCGAGGACCGGCAGGCCACTCCGATCAGGTCGCTTCTTCCTGCCTCCAGTCATCACAATAACAAAGACCGCGGGTCACTGCTTCGATTCGAGTCCCGCGTCGACCCCGTCATTAACGGAGAACACAATTTACAGTTACCATATTGTTCACCACGTGCATGTTCAAATATAATAATTTGTATGTGGTTCAACAGAACTATCAGAAAACATAAGCAATTCTTTTTTTCATAAATTGTTATTGCTAGATTAAAAAACATTAATATTTTACAAAAATTTCGTGTTAGCAAAAATACAATTTTTCAAGTGCACAATGAATATCAATTACACTTCTCGTATGATAAAAAAAAGGTGATTAATTACAAAATTGTGTCTTTTAACTGCAGCTCGGTCAACACCCCTTGTTTCGAATTGTAATTACCATGGTAGCACAGTCGCGGTGCATGGTGAAACATTTAAACCAACATACAAATTGATCCCGAAACAAATGTGATAGTTAAATAATTTTAAATCGAGAGAGTTAATATATATAAAAAGTGTCCTATATAATATACTATATCTCGTATAATTATATTTATATTATATTACATCCAGTATCATAACGTATTGCCCTCGAGGTTTCGCGTCACTTAACAAGCATAATGCCATCAGAGGATGCAGGCCGCGATAATAAATTTGATAACACTGCGATTGTTCCCACACACAGGACCCTGATGATGGACCTTTCGGACATGCCCACCCGAGCTGCGCGGGAAATTTCACGTTCATGAATGTCAGGTTGAAGAATGAAAATCAGTGACACTGAAAAATTCCGATCCAGAGCATTGGAGGAGAAAATATATTTCTTTTTGTACTCAAAAAAAGATAATTAAATTTTTTGAAGTAAAATTATGCTTTGTTTTAATATAATTGATAAAAAAAACACGCAAAAATTGTAATTCAATTACATTATAATGCTTGAAGTACTGTTTTATATTATTTACATAAATAATTAAATTAACCCAATGATCCTTATAACATGTTAAATAGAATCTAAAAAATACATCTAAATACAAGTGTATGTAATTCAAATCCTCCAAATTTATACTTAATTGTTATAGAACTCAACTATATACATTCACTTTGGGACAGCTGATGGAACGTTATCCCTGCCTGATATATGCCAGTTTCAAGAGACAAAGATATATTCAGATTTTCATTGGCACACACACAAACTAGCCAATGGCCACAACATAAGTTCATCACCATCATGCTCCTTCATTTATACTGCGTGCGTATTATATTATAGTCTCTCTGATATTAGAACTAATTCAGTGGATCCATTTGAACTGCATGCAGTAAATTTAACATTCTTTTTAAATGAACCTTTCCTAATTTTTATTTTATTTTTCTTCCATCTCAGCGTAAAGTAACAATAATTAAAAATATATGTAACAGAAATTGAAGGGTCTTTTATTCGAAGATATAAAATAGTTGAAGGAGCTGACAATATAACCAAGAGATCGATGATGTCAGCATGTTCACCAAGTTTATAATATATCTGCTCGAGATAATGGTCCTCACGGGGGCGGCCGGGAATGTTCATTGAGACTGCGGCGGCGAGGTGCGAACGAAGATCTGCTCTAGCAGGCAGCAATCTGTGCAACAGGTAGCCCTACCCCCGCTGAGCCCGCTCCACCTCATCTCGCGCCCTCATGCAGGGCAGGCGGCGCCTTTGAACTCGCCCGCGCACCACTCATTATCCTCCTCTCCACCAGGTGTAGTACCTACTACCTTCCCCAACACACCTCGTATTAATAAGAAAATATAATCGTCTTATTTTTACTTAACAAAAATAGTAATTATTATATTTTTTTTATATAATATACTTTTTTTTTTCCTTCAATATAATGAAAAATTAAATGTTTTTAAAAATATGTTCTCACGCTCGTACTTATTTAGTTTTAAATATAAAGAATGACTTTAACATTTTATTGTAATTTAAATTTTAAATATTCTACGAAACATTATCAATTTTTTTTTATAAAATATATTGATTATTAATATAATAGAAAAACACACTATTAATTTTATACATTTTTTTTTTTTTTTAGTCAAGATCCGTTTCCTATGTATATATTTTGTTATATATATAATATATATATTGATAAATAAAACCAGAAGCTAAAAATTAATCGTGTAAAGAAATTTAAATCATAAAGAATTTTAAACATGATAGATTTCTTATCCCTTTATGGCTAACTATCAAATATAAATTTTTCTTTTTCTTCTTGTACATAAAATATAATATTTTTTTATTGTTATTATATATGTATATAAATATTTTATGCCTCATAGGTTATATATCAAGGATGAGCAACGTCATGATTGTGTCTTTCTATTTTTTTATTTTGTTTTTATTTTTTTATTTTTTTTAATAATGAACAACAATGGTTTTTAGGGATATAATAGTAGGAGGGGAAAGAGAGAGAGAGGTTTGATAGCGAAGATTCATTATTTGTTTCCTTTTTATTGTGGTGCAACAGAAGCAGCAAGGCTGTAACGTGATGTTAGAAAAGGTAGCAGCTAACTCATCACCGGCTATGCTCCAGTGCACTAGAACCCCCCTCCTTGATTCTCACCTGAGAGGCAGAAGGGGGGGGGGGGGGCATTTTCATCATCATCACACGTGTTGCTCCTGACTTTTTGTGGCTCTCATCTTTCGCGTCTGTTATATACAACAGCTCCTGGTGTTGAGAATACCTCCCCCCTCTTTCCTCCCTCACATTGTTGTAACACCATTGTTATACACGCAGCATAAAAATGTTCATCTATATATTTGATGATATATAGTTACTGAATGAATAATTTTTTATACATATTATATACATGATATTATTATAGATATTAAATACCTAAATTTATATTATATATAAATATATTATATACTTCGGGCTATCTTGAATATATACATGTGTATAATATATAATCTATCCATTATTCAATAACAAAAATTATAATGATTAAAAATTTGTAACATCATTTTAGTCTTTCAATAGTATATCGAATGAATAATCATTTTAATTTAATCTATTATATATTAGACACTTAAATATTTATTTAATTATTTTCATAGTCATTAAAATATTTGAACTTTTTATTAACCACGTGTATTAATTCTTTTCTGCCTCTTTTCAGCATAATATATGTAACACATTACTGTTATACTTGCTATATTATGACATACTTTTTTATGATTTCAGGTACTTTTTTAAATTTACATATTATAGCAGCACATGTTCAGAAATATTTCATTTGCTTGCATCACAATGTACTGTACAACCTAACATGAAAAAAAAATATTGGATATTAATATAAAGGACCTCAAGTTGTATATTGTATAATGTCAATTTTTCAGCTAAAATCGTTCTGCAAAACACAGTAACATCATTGTATTAGTCATGCAACTACTGAATACACTTGCATGCAGGAGGCGAAGCATTACATGTCTATATTATGACGTTTTGCAGCATGATTTTAGAGGGTTCAAAATGAAACTGAAATTTTTGATGATTCATAACTCAAAGTCTGCTATCCGTATTATACTAAAAAAAATTATACTGATGGATAGACCATTTCATGGATTTAATCTGCTCATTTTATTCTATAATACATTGGGGGACATTCACAAAGCACTTTAACCCCAACTTTAGCCCCAAGTTTTATCCCTGGTACTAAACATGGTGCTAAACCAGGGGCTAACCATGTCTAGCTCCTAGTTTAGCACCATGTTTAGTACCAAGGATAAAACTTGGGGCTTAAGTTGGGGTTAAAGTGCTTTGTGAATGCCCCCCATTCAATTTATAATTTTGACTTTATTATAAACACAAATAGTGCATATATAAAATTAGACATTCATACACGTATATATAGAAATAAAATGTATAGATAACACAGACATAGAGCAAAGAACTATATAGACATTAAAAGAGTTATATGTAGAACAAGAAATATTAAGCACAATTCAGTTTGATGAATATATAAATATAATTAATAGATACAAATTATCTTATTACTGCATGGGAGTCAATAATGTATATACTATTATATTAGTATATAAAAGTGTTAAAAAAATCACTTCCAATATATAAGTTCCAATATTACATGGTTATATCACACGAGGTAATTACTGTAACACGTGCAATGTATGTGGATTGTATAATATATAAAGTGAAAGTCTATTTTTTAATATGATTACGAATTTATTTAACTCATTATTAAGTATCTCATCAAAAATTACATTATTATACGTGTAATATTATTAAACCTGGTTGAAAACTGATGAAGTATTATTTTATATTTAAGTTAAATCAAGTGTGTTATATGATTGTTCTTTTAACAGTTATACTGTATACATGACTTCATGTCATAATTAAAGGTATAGAGACCTCAACGCACGGTAAATGCACATCAATATCATAATCAAAAATACAATTAATTTGATGCATTGATTTTGTATAGAGAAAATCAAATACTCAATAGTGTTCCGTATCTGTATTGTATTTTCCAATACAAATTATTCAAAAATACAATACTTAATATAATAGCAGAAATCATAATCATTATTATATATAAAAACCATAAAACCGATTTACAATCATTTAACATGGTTTTTATTCTATCAGTATAAAAAGTATTGTTTGTTTTACTGTGGTGATTATTCAGTGAATGCACCACGCAACAATTATCTCCGGAGTAATTAGATTTCTCCATGCAGGATTTTGACTTGATCTGTTCACGCGGCACAATGCAGTGTTGCGTGTGAAACACAGATGAATGAATGCCCGTAAGTAACTGTGATTTTTTCCTTAATATTTTTTTTTCTTGCACTAAATTTCATTCATTCCTTCAGGTCGCTGGACCAAGAGGGAGCGACGATCATGACCGTCTGGTCCACACTCCGTCTTACAAGTTCTCGCACCGAGGAACCCGAACGAATGCTTTGGTTACAGATGCTTTTAATTATTTCTACGCTAATTATTCGTGAACGATGTATTTTTTACACATGTATACTATTATTGTTCATGCCTTTTTTTTACTCCTGTGATAAACTTTAAAATATAAAAAATATAATGAATATATCCAAGGGTAGGCATGGGTACAAGTTGGGTACAACAACCATAAATTTTAAAAAAAAAATGTGAAATACGTGTTGTTACGTGTTACAATACAACAATACATTATTTAGTCAATAATAATTTACTTTGGTACTGTACAGTACCACGAAACCTACAGAGGAATCTGTTTAAAATTATTATTTTAAGTAATAATTTATTGCATTTATAACAACATAATACTCTGCACATGCTACTGAACTTTTTGCAGTAATCACGTAATATGATGATGATAATGTATTTTAATTATTATAAATTAATAATTGTCACAATCAAAAAATGTTTGAACTGTTTTCTCCTTTTTTTTCATGTATATCATTAATTCTTCTCATATCACAATGCTCTGATATAACAACTTATTTTTAGAACTCATAATGAAAAGAATGTAATATTTTTTTATCAATTTATTAAAGTTCCTCAAAACAAATTAATCTTTTTGTTATAAAAAAAAAGTGTGTATATAAATATTTTTTATTATATTTCGGTAAGAATGAATGAGATGAGATTTTCTTTTTCATCATCATACCAAGTTCAGAGTAAAATTGAGTTTAACAATAATTTTCCCTCTCTTTGGAAGTTCCATTCAAACGGCTGCTGCATGGCCACTCCTTGATCTCCAAAGTGCCCCGAAGCTTTTTTTGGACGCCATTTTTTACCACCTCACGTCGAGAACCCGGCTTTGGATCAATGAAAGTTTAAGGTATTTGTTATTAACGAGTGCTGCTGCTGCTGACATGGCTGCTGCAGTGGTGTGCGGGAACAAAAAGCCACATCAACAGAGTTTGGAGATTGTGCCGTGCATTGTGTGGCCTTGCTGTAGCTGCTGGAAACTACTGCTGCTGTAGATGTCTGATTTCCGGAAGTGATTCTTCATCAGCACACCATTATAGTGACGTCACAATACGTAGCAAAAAATAATTACAATCAAAACCGCATCCCTGTGGTATTACACCAAACATCATGGTGCAGGCTGCTGCTGCTGCAGGCATTGCTCTCGTATATGTTCAGTCGTATTGAAGTGAGAGTGTTAACAAAGTTGAAAGTACTGTATAATTTAATGAAAAAACTAAAAATACTTTAATTATGTTTTTTTTTAATGGTGGTTTGTTATGAACACCAATTAAAACAGTTATCTTATATCATTCAATTAATTATAGTGGAAGTATATAAATTTTTTAATTTAAAAAAAGTATAAATAATTAAGAGACATCAAATTTTACTATACACATATGGTTTAATTTACAGTCAGTTACATGATAACCAATCAATGAAACATTTTTGGTAAATAGGTTTAAAAAAAATCAACTCACATTAATTATACCTAAATTAACAACATTCTATAGCCGTAAACCTACATCGATTATTGCTTAAATTAACCTGAGATATTGTGTACTGTGCAAAAATTGACAAAATGACACAAGTGCACGTTCATGTTTTTTCCCTAATTTTGTTCAAAATATGTTTTCATTAGTTTGATTAGATTTAATATAATTGATCTATAACTACCAAGCCTTGTCTTATTTCTTACTTAGTGTTTCTAAACCCAACTTCGAAAACAAAAATAATAATTTACAAAGAGCTACGTCAAAAGTGTGTAAAATAAGTTGCATAAGTTGAAGGGGCACGCTTCTTCAGGGAAAAATAAAAATTATTGCAAGAGAATAACTTTTGAACAAAATTTTGTATTTATAATATGCGTGAGCGTGAGAATAGCTATTTGAAAACAATAAGCAGTGTTTAATTCAAAATTTAGAACTATATATATATATATATATATATATATATATATATATATATATATATATATATATATATATATATATATATATATATATATATATGTGTATACCTAACTTATAAATAATAAAAATAAAACATATTATATGAATTCGATAACAAATTTTTACATAATATAGCCCTAATTATTATCTTCATTTTTAAAAATGTAAAAGTTATTTTATTTCATCTTTAACTTTTGTTCAACTTAAAAATATTACTCTTTCCTCATACACAAATAATATCATGTATAGCATACTTTTTCCACAAATATTTATCATGTCTTGTATATTGATTCAGTCACAAAATCAATCAATAATATGTGAAAAATAATTTTAACAACACTGGGTCAAATAAACATGCGTGGGAAAGAGAGAATTATGGTGGCCCGCACAGATCGAGTGCCAATTTAATTCTTTTCGTTGCATTGTACATCGAAAAGAAAACTCAAGTGTAGTTTTTGTTATAGTTTGTAGGCCATGATGCATTTCTGAGAAACTTCTCTCTTCACACGAAGCAGTGAGTGCTCCAGATGTTTTGTAACATAGCCTGTCTTATTATTTAAACAAATACTTTTTTTAATAATCTTAACAGTTACAGTTTCGAATTTTCTTTTTTTCTATATATATTTATATATAATTATATAATGGAAAAACCAACAAGCAATCTTACATTTAATTTTGTTAAAAGACGTATATATATACAAGAATTAAATTTCATTAATGGCAAATATACTTTTAATTTGACACTGAAATTAGGTAAACGACTTATAGAATGATCATTACTTATATTATTAGTCATGGATACATATTATTATATATCATGCAGAATTAATAGTGTGTCTTGATTATTGGGAAACTATTTTATATAAAATTATTTGATTTTATGTCATCCATTATAGATTGGATACAACATCACATTAACATAAGTTTACAATACTGACAGTGGCAACAATATATTACTGTTGTGAAAAGAAGTGACGAGTGTGTCTGATGAAACTCTGCCAGCAGGTCCATTCAGCAGCATCCGTCTAAAGCAGCAACCTCTCACTGCGGCAGACCGGCACTTGAAGCCTCTCTTGCCGGCAATATGTTTACTCAGTGGGCCCCACTGTGGCGAATCTCTCGTGCTGATTTGCACACACAATTTGCGCTCTCGATCCACACAATTTATACTGACTCTCGTGATGTATGTTTATTTATATGCTAAGAAAAACTCTATTTCCCAGGAAAACTGCTCAACTTTGGATGATCTAATACTGTATCTAACATTTATATTTACTTGAACGAATGCCAATGATTCTTAATGTCTCTCTCTCCTTCTCTATTTTTCATGCATAATTAATTTAATTTCGTATTTTTTATACCTTAATTTGTAACGACAATTCTACGAAGTATTACTTACATTTACATGATATTTTTAAAAAAAAATAGTATTTAAAAAAGGTCTATTAAAATAGCTGAAAATATATCACTAATAATAATGAAACAATAAAATTATAGTTTTATTTTTAAATTAGTACAGAATTGATATTGATTGACTGACTGCAGTGTGTTATCTATAATAACGCCAACTCTTCATGTATTTATATTTATGTATACAGTATAATAGTTATAATGTCGATAATTAAATTTTTAAGACACAAACATATACAATATGAATCACGATTAACTTGACAATTCTCTCTAATCAATACCTTGTTTTTACATTTTTTTCATGCATGTTGGTGTTCTGTTTTGTTTTTTTTATTCATTACCATAATGTAACAAAAGTTAAATACATTTTGGTTCTACCCTAAAAACAAATTGCCATTTTTTTAAAAACATAATTACAACCAACATATTTCAGCTGGCCAGGCGCGGATAAAAAAAAAATAAAATAAAATAAAAAAAAATCAGGGGGAAAGTGGACCGCCTTCATGTTGGCCAATGTTAAAAAAAATTGCCTACATTTCCCATATTAAATCCAACATTTCGCAGCCCCCCAGCCCCCTTTCCCTCAAGCAACTGGTTCAACAAGGCAACGTACAATATATTATTAACATGCACACACACAAAAAAATAATAATAATAAGGACATGCAGGAAAATAAACATAAAAGGAAAACAAAGAAACAAAAATATTTGTATTAAAATAACATTGTGTTTTGTGTATTGAATATTACGTGTATTGAATCATGAATAAAATTAAGTTTTCAAAAGCATTACATATATTGAGAAAAATTCTATACAAATTAATTCTTTCCATATAAATTTGTTAAATACTAAAATTTTATTTTGCTTGACCACATAATTATTTCTTGAATACATGCATACACATATAAATTAAACATCGTCATTGTTCTCATACATATTGTTGACCCTGAGTCTCCATTATCCCTTGCTGTTGTTCGGACGTCAGCTAGGCAAGCAATATCATATTATACGCTGGCCTCTGGGTTTTAATTACGTCCAGGCCATAAAATTGCCCCGAGCGTGATGTTCTTCCCGTCAACTCCGGTAGCCGCTGCTGCTATTGCATGCCTAATAACATCCAAATTGTGTAATTAATTACTGTCCCTCAGCAGGCGGACGAGAATTATTACACTTATTATTATTATCGTGATGGTAGCAAAGCGCGCCGGGTCTATTTGTTGCCGACAAAATTTGCCTTAAGGCATTAAGACTTAATGAATAATTCCCTTATGTGCTATCTTGCCGACTATATATATATAATATTATATAAGAAGAAGAATGACGTAATAAAATTCTGCTACTGAAATTATTTGTGGCACTAATGGCATATTCAACTCATAAATAATCAAAATTTTATACATTATTCTGTGTGGAATTTATTGTTTGACAAATTATGTTATTTTTTTTTATTATGTTGTGGTTTATTGTTATTATGTTTTTTTTTTTATGTACATCATTTTTCAAACTATAAATTAATTACTTATTTAAATAATTTTCTCTATCAAGTTTTAAGTTAGAATAATGCTAAATCCGTACAATATAATGCTTTTTTTTTTTGATGAATTTCATCACCTGTTAGTTAATATTCAAAACTGCATGAACAGTATAATAATGAGATTCCTGCAAGTAATTTTGTATTATAGCTCAATCGAAAGAGGTTAAAAAATACCACTTGTGAGTTTTATGCGAATCTTTTGTATATGCGTACATCCTGGTGATGCATTTAAGCTTTATTTATAATTTAAATTTATAACAAATTTTATAGGATATAAATATTAATGGGGGACATTCACAAAGCACTTTAACCCCCACTTTAGCCCCGATTTTTAACCCTGGTGCTAAACTAGGAGCTTAACATGGTTAGCCCCTGGTTTAGTACCATGTTTAGCACCAGGGTTAAAAATCGGGGCTAAAGTGGGGGTTAAAATTCTTTGTGAATGTCCCCCAATGAGTCCTATTAATGTTCTAAAATTTTCATTAGACAATAGAAAATTATTTAACAATAAATAATCTTTTTATTGTCAGAGATGGGATTTTATTCAAAAGCAAAAGAAAATAATATTCATGGTTGCAATTTAGGGTATTGAAGCATATCAAGACTCATATATTAATTAATGTGTTTTTGTGTTCAATTCTCTAATTTATAATGTAAAATAAATTAAATATGTAGCACATCATATTTAAATCCTTTTAAATTGAACACTATAATACATAATAAAAGAGTATTCTATATAATTCTATCACATGAGATAAAATCGATGTTAATTAAATTTAATTAATTAAATGTGTTGAAAATTATAGTCCTAAGTCTTTCATAAGAACAATGCCGCGGAGGACAAAATGCAGTATTATAGCCACAACAATCCCAGACGATGAGACAAAGATTTCTGGAATAGAAAGACAACAGCTATTGATGTGGTGCTGCAGACATTAGACATTAGAAGGCTCATTTGCAGTCAACACGAGATTAATTGCCGGCAGAGCTGTTGGTGATGTGGTGGGCTCTCCTCTAGCGCGGCATCGCCATCATTCCTAGAACTGCATCTCGAGAAGCTCAACTATATTTTTTTGCCTACTCTAGATCTATTTTTTTTTATTATTATTAAACCCTCCTTTATATATAGTTAGATGACGAAAACGATCTCACGAGAAATTATACCAAGTTAAGCGAAAAATATATTCATGCATCTATTATATTTAATACTCATCAAAAACATAGTCATAGACATCAATGTTGGGGGCCAATACCGTGTGAATTTCATTAAATATACCATCACATTTTATATCAAAGCGTGTATAAATAAGATTTTTTGATTGAAAAAATATACCCCCTTATTATATATTAAATTGTTGTATCTAAGTATATTTAGTAAGTAGTTTTTTTTTTCCCTTCCATTCTGATGTATGTATAATAAGGTGACTTGCAGACATTTACCGAACCTGAACAACATCGATAGGTTCTACATCTATCATTATATGATGGAATAAAATTAGGAGGTAAAATTTTATCAGTTTTCTTAAAGTTAGACGCTGTTTTTTAATTTGTCACGGTGCATCTAATAAATTAGATTGAAGGAACCATATTATACATGAGAAACTTGCTCTCCTTAAAAGTCAATTTGAATTTTAAGAAAAAATAACAAATTATTTTATTTTTTAATAATTTACCGTTTTAAATAAAAATACAACCAACCCTTTTATTGAAATTTTAAAAATTATAAAATTTATGTCCTCGTTAAAAAAAATATTTATAATGCATTGCTTATATGATAGTTCTGTTACATCAGTTATTTTTTACGGATGTGCTGCAGGTATACTTTCAATAAAATTAAATATGATAAAATATTTTCATATTAATGCTTGTAAATTCTTTAACTCGAATCTTAAGAGTGATAGTTATTCATATAATACGGTATATTATAGTTAATTGTATTATTTTTATAATATACTATAACAGTAATAGTATTTGATGAGTAAATAATAAATTTAGGAAAAAAAATTACATTAACCATTTTTAATTTCCTTACGAAATAATCGTTTGGTTGTACATAATAAAAATAATTCATTGTGCAAAAATATGTATAATAATGTCCATTTAAATTAAAGATATTTGAAGTAAAGAAAAGTAAAAAATTCTAAGAAAATCAATTAAAAAAACTATAAATAAGTTATCATCAAAATGATTAATTAATACTTCTTAACGCTTAATTATAAAGTGATAACATTATATAATTTTAAGAACAGATTAATTAGCTCGTGTGTATAGAGCGATGTTTATTTTTTTTTTTTTTTGTTTTTCAGTGTGGGAGGTCTTCGTATTACCGTGGTCCATACAGTAGCAACGTGTGTATGCTCGAAATAGATAAGGAGGCGCTTAGACACGACTGGTGATGCGCGTTCGCCACGCTCCTCCTCGTCTTGGCGGAGAACGGACGGCCATTAATAACGTGAGGACCCTCTCATCACACGGGCCACTTCACCAGGAAACTGCCTTACACCCCATTACACCTTCCCTGTTATACACTCTATACCACACACACATGTATTACAACTTGGGCGGTATTATAAGGGTTTATGCTTACTTGATTACAAAAAAATAATGTATTTGTAATCATCATTTAAATAGTGAAATTTGATAGTTAATTTTATTAATTGTGTCTTTGAACTTCTTAGTTTTTAAAGAAATTATATAATCTGTTAAAATAAAACATTTAAATGCACGAAAAAGAAATATGTATATTATAAGAATTTTTTTGAAATTATTAACTTCACTTATTTCATCGCATGTAAATACAATTAATGGAATGAAATTCAGGTACAGTATATAGTCGTAATCTTGTAAAATTTCCCTAAATGTCAATGTTTCAACACTCGACCGGACAGGGAAATTTTCCAAGGTGGTGATTGTACACGTTGATTAATTATTAAATATCCGTCTTACTATATGAACACAATATTATAATATTGGAGAAAGAAGATTGTGCTATTTCACAGAAATGAATTTTATTGTAATTTAAATAAGTTGAAAGAAATGTTTCAAAATGTTAATTTTTTTATTTTTCTGGAAAAATATTTTGTCAATAATTTCATCTATATATTTCTTTGAAAAAAAAAAACAAAAAAAATTGTTGTAAATTTAGATTAAATTTAAAGACATAATAAGGGTCTTGAAGAATTATTCTTTTTAATAACTTGTTTCAACCAATAAGGTTATGTAAAATAACCTTGGTTGATCTATGTAACAAAATGACCAATAAAAAAAAATATATATATTATATATATTAATTTTAATAATTTTTCTTAAAAATAATTAAAAAATGTGAGGTAAAAATATTATTATATTGGAAAAAAACAAAAAATAAAAAAACACTTCACATCAAAATATCCTCTGCATGACAATTAATTGCATTTCCCTTCTCATGCTGCATGCCATAAATAGAATTCTCCCACGGTGTAAATAAAACGTACCAGAGAAATTGAAAAAAATAAATTGTATTTTAAACCATACTCCACTTTCTAATCAATGCGCAAAGATTTGCAGCATTAAAAACATTTTATACACAAATTCAAAGGCATGTAAATTGACAATAATGAAGTATATAATTGTATTCGAAAATTTTTAAGGTGGTCAAATAGCAATAAAAAAAGGTTCTATTTGGTCTTATTTGGAATATATATTTTTCTTTTATATAATATAAAGCATGATAATTTAAAACCGTGCATCGTATATCACACATGATGGACATTTTCCCGTGTATCACGCGGTTGCGTACGAATTTTCCATCATCACGTTTCAGTCAATGGAAATCATTCATCCTCATCATTTTACGTGCGGGAGGCTGCTGGTCCAGCATCCTCGTCATGCTCCGCCAACCAGCCAAGGGGGCGGGGCTGCACGAGGACACGCCCACTTTTGATTCGCCACGTCACGGTAGCCATTCCTCCGTGGACATCACTGAAAAAAATATCACGATCCCACGACCGTGTGAGGGATGCTGGGATCACGTACACATTCTCATGGACCTTTTTTTTTTAAAGTATATATAAAAATGTTTACCTTTGATGATTCATACAAGACCTCCACATTTCAAATTAAAAAATAAATTTACTATAATAGGTCTTCATAAATTTATTGGTGCCATGTGCTCGAATACATTGAAGTTATACTGCATGCTTAGTTATTATTTTTTTGTGACTTTTAAACTTATTTAAACTTTAAAATAGAGATTCCATTCCGTCACCTTTAACAAGTAGATAATAATTATATTGTGTTGAATTTAAAAGAAATGTACTTTTATAATTCAAACTAGATCAAAATCAGCATCAATTTTCCTCTCTTCCTTCTTCTTTAGATAGTTTAGATTAATAGCAGGAGTTTAACTTAAATCTTGAACAGTTGTCAAAAAAGAAAAATACAAAAACATGATGTGCAGAAATTAATATAACAGAATAATAATTACCTACAGTTAAATTGATAAAATTATTCCCCAATTTAACCTGTACACATAAAGGACATTCAAAACAATTAAATTAAATATTTATCTACACAAAATGTGTAATGCAAATGATCATACAGTTTTTTTTAGGTAAATAATTGTGAACCTTAAAAAACGCTTTTATTTTTAAATCTTCTGGGGTTACTGAGATCAAGTATATACGAGTGCAATGCATGCATGACAATTTTCAATGCAAAATAGAATATAAAATAGAAAATAGAAGTGCAGTGATAAATTTCTAGTAAACTTACTTACTTGAATTTTTTCTAAACTTAATTATTTCAGTTTTTTTTTTAATTATTACACCTAAAGAACCGAGAGTGTTTAAATTATTTTTACATACTATTATAGTACCCGTAATAGGAAACATGAGCAATTTTTGAATCTTTGGTCGAATCACAAATAGAAAATTTAAGTTATTTTAATTTTTATGATGAGCATGCATCAGTTCTTATATTGCAGCAAATGAAGTGACACATAATGAGCGATTGCTCCTTTTTACATGCAATTATAACCCACGGCCGGGTGCAAGGGTATATATTATAGAAGGTGCGCCGCTCTGATTGCGCGGGTTGCACCACCTTCTCCTCGTGAGTCATCCCAAGGGATCACAATTAACAGTGTTTACATTTGCAGCGTAATTCTGCGCCTCAGAATCCTCAGGTGCAATTAACCTTCTTGTGGTGCAACGTCATTTCATGTTTCAAGTGTTGAATTTTGTGAAATTTTAATTGTATTATATTTATAATCATGTTCTAAATTAAAAATTTGTTTCTGACATTCAAGGCGATGAACTAGATTTAATTCCAACATATATATAATTTAATTTAATTTTTAATTAACGATTACTGATGTATCAAATTTGATTACGGAGGTACTTCGATAATTTTCCTCTTATGTAATCATTCTTCTATAAATCGTTATATAATATACAAATGATGCTGCATCTACGATCTTTAATATATAGAGTTATATATACAGTTGTTAATGATTAATAATAAATTTATCAAATATTATTATAATATATAATATTATATTTACTGTTTATTTTATTATGCATGTGCTTATATATATTATGTATTGTACAGTACGTACGTATAGCATTAAATATATAGCATATATAACAAAGCTATACTTATTACATCCAATAGCAATAAAAAAATATATATAAGCAATGACAATTAGGTAACTAATAACGTTAGATTTTATATTATTATTTATTATAGATATATTTTAAAATTCTTCATCATTAAATAACAAAAATTTTCCTAAAGCCAGTATATTACACGATAATTTTGCAAACAATTTTTCGGATTTTTCGTTAGAAGAAAATTTCATCTCCCTACAAATAAATGGAGTTATAGTTTTCTTGTAAGTTTGTAGTTGTGTGCAATAATTAGAAAAATTGTATCGTGTAATACCGGCTTTATATATATATAGGAAATGCATTAGTTATTAATTCTTAAAGTTAAATTCCTGCGATGTACATTTTTTTTATTGACATTTAGTTATACAGTAGTGTCCAGAAAAGGCATAGTAGCCTTATAACTCTAGTGCATATTACATTAAAATGCTGTCAAATTACCAAATTAGTTCTTATAATTTAATTTATATTTTTGAATGATGATATTTTTACAAGGTAACATATATTTTTTCTCTAACTTAAGACATAATATGATCTTCATTGTAACCAACACAATACGATACAGCAGTAAATAGTTTGATTTTTTGTTATTTAGATAATTATTTATTTTTATTTAATTAATTAAGTCGATCTCATTAAATATAATATATTTATACGATATAATATAATATATAACTTCACATGACCCAAGAAAATCTTAATTTAATATTTATATATATATATATATATATATAATATACAAGGTTTGTGAATAATATGTTATATTTATGTGCGTGTAAGAAATATATCACTCAATAATAAAGATATTAAAAAAAAAGTTAATGAGACTGACTTAATTAACTAAAAAAGATGCAATGAAATGGAGAACATAAAAATATGTTATTTAATGCTTGATGTATTGCTATGTTAATAACATGACACATTTTAGGATTTTACATTTTACGACGGTATAAAAAGTAACATTTTAAGACCCTCTTGCTGCAGCAGTTCATAATAACTCATTTAACTGCGGCTAGCCGGCTGCAACTCTGCAGTAGAAGGACGGGCCGGTGCAACGACGGTCGGGGAGGAGGCTGAGAGCGGCGTGGGCGACAAAAAGCCAATCGTCTGATACACCTGTGCATGAGAAAGACAGGGAGGCTTTTTTGGTCTGAAATTCAGAGACTGCGTGGAGACTTCACCTGCAACTTTTTTCCTCCTGCCAACAATTAGGTGTCAATTTCTCATTAAACTCAAGAAAATGAGTGTACTTTTTACATTTTTTATCTCTCAGTAAGCACGGGGGTGGGAAACGATGCTTTGAGCTAAGCCGACCACACCATGACTAGCGATTTTAAACTTTTAGAGCAACTTTTTTCTTCACCATCCCTTCTCGTTTTTTTTTTTTATATTCTCTACACGAGGACATCGTCAATCTTTTGTTTCAACTTACACGGGTCACAAGCAAGCATGCAGGCAGCAACTATTTCATCTTTGTCTTTTCTTTCGCTTGTAACTTCGATTTGTCATAGCTCGGTGAATGTTTCTTTTTTTTTTATTAAAAAATAAATAAAAACTCGCGTCAACGAGGCGTTTATTCTTCGATCGATAGCTATCCACTCATCTCGACTTATGTTTATGGGAATATACCCAGCAGTGGTAGCAAAGTTTGCGAATACAAAACATTATAAAATCATCAGTCTCACGGGAAATTGGTGACAATTTGTTTTTCTTTTGTTTTTTAACAAAAAATTTCTAGAAAAACATAATTTAATTTATTTTTTTATTAATCATGATCCGGTACTGTAATATAGAAATATTGTATTAATATTAAGAAAGAAATTTTAATGAAATACCCGGTATACATATATGTTTGTTAATTCTAATTAAACATATCAATTATTTATCAACTTTTCAGGTGCCATGAAATCATTTATCAATGATTTTTTTTAACATTGTTTCTAAAATATTGTAGGAAAGGTCTATAAATAAGAAAAAGTTTATCATATCTATATATATTTATATCATTATAAGATAATATAATTTTATAATTATTTACAGTATATAATTCACTTTAAAGTTACAAAAATTTGATATCAAATTATACAATTAACTCAATTGAGAAATAAATCTGTTACTATAATAAAAATGTCTAAAAAAAAGATTGATAATATAAATAACAAATAAATATATACTAATTGCAAAGTATTTTGTGAATAATCTCTAAAGTATGTAATGTATTATTCTTAGTTTCATGTTTGATATGTTTTATATAAATATAAGTAAATAATAATATATAACACAATTAAGATGTTTATTGGAGTTTGCATTTTTTAATACTGCTATATCATGCTATATATTTATGATATAAAAAAATGTGTTTTATGTTTTCAAATTAAAATTCTTTTTGTTTTTCAAATTTCAAATACATTTATGCATGCATGCATGATATATAATTATATCAATAGCTGCAGATACAAATAAATATATATAGCATTATAGATGGATAAGACAAGCCAAAAGGCAAATAAAAATTATTATTATCAAAATAAATTAATCGCCTGAATATTTTAATTTAACCTAAAATGGTAGAAAGAAATTGCTCTTGATTACGTAATATATAGAACAAAACATTTTATAGCATTTTATAAATAATGTAGTTTTATAAAATCATTAATATATTATAAAAGATAACATGAAACATGATAAAAGAAACATAAACTGATGTGAATCATTTGGTATACTTATTGTTTTAAAGAAAAAATTATCATATTTAGCAATAAAATTGTAATTCCTTGCTCAAATTGCAGGAATAATATGCGTAGAACTATTGATTTAAACCAGAAAATAGTTAGCATTGAATTGAAATTGTCACAGAGTTTATCGCATAACCGCGTGATCAAGTCCCTCGCTGTGAAAGGTGTAATAAATTTATCTCATAATAAGGTTTGCAGGGTGCGAGTTTACACGTAACTTGCAGGGGGATCTGATGGGATATGTAATTACGTTCAAAATTGACCGATGTTTCCTGTACACAACTAATTGATTTTGTGAAACCGAAAGCGATATTATACTATTTTATGTTCCACTCGATCGTATTTATAGGGATGTAATATAGAGAGGGGTTGCAGCACCCTCATTGCTTCTTCACACCTGCCCTGCCTGTGGTCTACTTAACAAATTGCTTGTCCATCCATCAGACACGCCCCTTCTGTCGCATATGGCATTTTGCCGAGTGTGTATTATGGCACATCATATGCAGCCAAAAACATTTATAGCTTTAAATAACGATATTTGTGTGTTGAAAAATTGCTTCAAAAGTTTTGACGTTTCAAAGAAAACTTTTAAATGATTAATTAAACAAATGACACTTAAAGGGGACACCATAATAGTTAAGATGCACTGTTAAGATAATAATATATAATTATATATATAATTCATATAACAATTAAAATGTACCCCAGTATATGCGACAAGACCGCCGAGTGCATACCTTCCCATCACGTGCATATTTAACACTTAAATTCCGCGAGATCACTTCTAATATGGAGCTGCCAAATAAAAACAAAGCAATGCAAAAGAACCCAAAAATAGTAAATTTAAAATATTAATTAAGTGTTTCATTCATTTTATTTTTGTATTAACATACTTTTTTTTTGTAATTATTTTATTCTTTAAATTTGAAAAAAACTAATATATTTTAAAATAAAAATTTTATCAATCAGTTTTGGAGAAGAAATGAATAATTTGATACATTCACAATTGTATACGAATACAATATATTAATATATCGACACGGTTTCAGCTATATATATGTGATCTCAAAAAGTATAACACAAGAATCATCATTAGATGCGTGGCATATATTAGTTAACTTTGAATTATTAGCTTTTATCTCTCGGACATACGTTAATTTATCGATCGAATCTTTCACTATTTTCATATTTATAAAAATGCTGAACTATTTTATTTTTTTCCGCCAAAGACGTAAAATTACAAATTTTATATTTTTTAAAATCTGTATAAATTGCATTCAATATTTCTATATTGCAACTCAAAATTAATAACATTGTTTAACATTCCTTTAATGATGCATTCCAAATGCATACAAAAATAAATATAAACAATTTGACACCAATCATCATGCAATCAATATTGTATATATTAATTGAATTTTAAAACCTTTGAAAATTATCACAAATTTTTTCTGGTTCAAATTTAAACCGCATCACATAAAAAATTTAAAAGTTTATAAAAAAAAGCATACAGGTGAAAATAATATATAAACTTTTATGATATTTAAAAAGAAAAATAATTACTAAAACATAATTGCTCCCATTTTTTGTGCTATCTCATGACTTTACCACGAAAAGAAGGGACCTAATTTAATTCTTTATTTTGTGGTTACATTAATCTTTATATATGATGACAATACAGGATAGAAAATTTTAAAAAAATTACTGCTGACAATTTAATGTCTTCTTAATAAAAAGTTAATTTAACTTTTAAAGTCCTTGTTTGAATTTTGAAATATCCGCTGAAGCTTTTGCATTGTGCATTGTTGGATATATAGTGCAAGAAATAGTAAAGCAATAAAAAGCTTCATCAGAATTTCATGACATGGCAATGGCAAACTCGTCATCGCTTGATTTTTGCCACTTTCTCCCTCAAAACTTGACGACTCCCTTCACTTTTGCTCCGCCACCCGCGCACCATTTCGGCGAGGCTCCTGCAGGAGATGACGTAACAAACTTGCATGGTGCAAGCGGGGCGCCACTCGAGCGTGGTTCTAACTTGTTGGCCAACACAACCTTGGCGCCACGTGCGTGCATGACCAAGTGACAACAATCACATGTTGACAGACTTTAATTGTCTTTTAATATTTTTTTGTTATTACTTTTATTTTACACGTCATGACTTTAATTAAAGAATTGACATATATGTAATTAAAACAAGTCCTAGAAACACCAGTACAAAAGACTAAAAATAAGTATTTTCTTTCTATTTTTTTTTATTTATTAAAAAATATTTTGCTTTTTATATTTTTTTAATGCCAATGAAATTTTCCACCTGTAATTGCAAATATTCTTCATGTTTTATGTAACCTGTTGGGCTGGCGATAGAGCTCCATATACTGGCTAGGTAACCATCCAGTTGAACATGAGCGCTGCAGATGGCAGACAGAAGGCTGCGAGCTGACACAAAGGGTTCAACGCGAGGGAGGCAGGACCGGAGATGAGAAATTTTACGCCACACCTGTGAGTGATGGTGTCATATATATAATGTACAAGAACTGCAGCAGCGCAGGCCAACTATAGCAGCAGTGGAGCAAGCAAACCGCCTCATAACAATAAAAACTGTGGGCGCAAGAAAAAATAAAACGTCAAAAAGTTACGCGCGTGCGACAAAAGACACGCGATTGTTTATCAAGAAAGACTACCTTTTTTTATATTATATATCACAACAATTGCTGTTGTAGTAAATTTTCTCTGCCGAAATCAGTGAAGCATAATCTTAACTCTCTTCTTATTCTTTATGTCTTTTCCTTATAGCATGGTAGCACCCTGCATTGCATTGTGTATTGAATTAGAGCAATGCTTGTGACATAAATTTTCAATTACTTAAGTGTCAAATGGGCCGCAAGGAGGTAAAAGTACCAACAATTCAATTATATCAAGTGTTCTTCTCGTTACATCATTGACTCCATTGGTGTAATTGCATTTTGTCATCATTGAATTGGTGAATATTGTTACTACATACATTATAAAAGATTAAGCAACATTACAAATATTTTTAATTGTTTAAATTTACAGAACAACTGCATTAATTATTCCAATAACATAAGAAAAAATGCAAAGTTAAACTTTGATCATGTAGACTAAAAAGTTTAGTATCTTATTTAAACAAATGATGACTTGAATGACCTCTGATACCTGAACTGCTTATACTTCGATTTGAACTCTAATGCCCCATACAATTTCCAGACTACTAATAGCTTTACTATAAAACATTTCAGACTCTAATACCTTTTTTTCTAGGGTATTGAATATATGTAGAATCTCTGTGGTGTATTGAGAATTCAGTCATCACAGTAAAAACTTCTTCTTATTGGTTTTAAATGCTATTCAAGCGTATACTTTTTTAACACTGACTCTAGTCAAGAAGTAAATAAATAAAGAATTCTTCCGACTATTACTTCCTTCAACCTGGACGTTTAACATAAATAAGTAAGCAATAATTCTTTCACGTCTTAATTTCCATTGTGTCACTAACACGACAACGAGTATCTCTGAGGGGTATAATGAATGGCCGTGTTGCTGACAGGGCGCGACTAAGACGTTGCTGGCTAATTCAGTGCAACACAAAGCCCGGTAGTAAACCCGGCGCTGCGAGGGACAAAGGGCAAGCATACAGACGACGTTCCCACGCAGCGGCCGGTAAATATTGCCACCTCTGTCTGCGTCATCGGCCGGCTCGTCACGCTTCTGTATGAACGCTGAAATATCGTTGTCTGACGAGCAGATGGAAATGGAAAACAATACATATAATGAAATAGTGTTACTTATGATTATGATGGAGTGTAATTAATTCATCATTGAGCATAATATGTATTTTATATAGTGAATTTGGCGTGCATATATATATTAAGTAAGATTATATACCTTTTTCATTACAGACATCCAATACATAGGGGTATTTTGCAAAGCTCTTTAGGACTGACTTCGCACAATTTTAGCCCATATTTTATGACACCATATAAAACTAAATCGATGACAATGAGTTTAATGAACACTTCCCATAAATATTACAGTCGTGAATCAAGTAAAAATGTATTTTAATACAAAAATTTACTATAATATGTTTTTTTTTTTTTTTTTTTTTTTTTCATAGATTTATTATTGCATGTAGAAATTATCTGCAGTTTTAATCTATGAGATGCCTTTTGAAAAGAAAATTTAAATTTATACATTTTTAATCAGGCGTACAAAGGCATTATACATTCTAAAAATCTGGAGACTTTAACGCAAGGCTAAGCAAAGCAGACGATTGCTCATAACTCACTTGAGTGGCTTCAAGATATTTTCAATCCCAAGTCCATCCTAAGGCTTCCACGGGGGAATATTTTATTTTCCTGTCCGTCAAGAAATTATGACTTCGTTTGCAATATTATTCTCTGTAAACATGCCAGTTCTGTCCTGATGCCAATAAAAATGACTATCAAGTGAATCATGAAGCTTGTTACAAAATGTCACACGGGTATATTCGCAATTTCTTATAATTTATAGTCGCAACTAAATAAAAAAATTGTTTAGAAAAAGAGGATTGACCAATCATGCGGAGAGTAAAATCAATTGAACAAATATTATCACAGGCCACAGTTAACAGTTTATTGGACTGTAACATTGAAATCTGCAGTAAAAATAATCTTCTCACAGAAAAGACAAATCGGTAATGTCTCTGTTTCTACCACAACTATATAGCTTAAGAATATTAATCACCGTCATATGGTGACGTCATCGCAGTTTCTCCACATCAGCTCGTGACGTCACAGTTTCTACCGGTAGTTCGCAGTGTGACTGCAGGTTGCACAGGTTGCAGCTTCCGTGCCAGGGCGTCGGCTTGCCCACGCGGGCCCGTGCGATTGTCAGCCACATCCGCAGCCCTTTCCTGCCGCCCTTCTGATGCTTGCTTGGTGTATCCTCCAGCCAGGAGCTTTCTCCAGGAAGGCGCCTCCCTGCAAACCAGCAGGAAGTTTTGGTCGTCACAATCAAGATTTTTAAACTATATAATACAAAATCTTAGTCACAATTTAATACCTATATAGATACTAATATTTATTATATGATACGGGTTCTAATTCTTGTCTCAATATATGCTTACAGCATAAACGTAAAGTTATGTCTATAGCTTACAGTTGAGACGTTTTCTATATTCAATGCATTTCATTCTTAGGATTCTTAAGTACCAGTATAGAATATTCAATAGAAGTATATGAAACATGATAATCAATGGATCAATGCGTTCTATACGACCGCATTTATATTAAAGAAGGATTTGGTATTGCTTAAAAATTATTAACAGTTTACTGTATATACATTTACTTACTTAAAAATCGCAGCTTGAAAAACTCCCTTTGGCAAGTTGAATTAAGTTTTTCTTGTAAAATAAACCAAAAATATGTCGTTAATATTATAATTAACATTCACAATATTTCAATATTATGATAATAATAATGAACATTAAATAATATTCAATATAAAATACAAATAATTGGACGATTCATTAAATTGCTAAAACGTAACATATATATATATATATATATATATATATATATATATATATATATATATATATATATATATATATATATATATATATATATATATAATGGGTCTGTTCGTAAACCGTAAACCCTGCCCAATTCCCAATTTACGAACAGACCTTACACAGAGTACTTATAATTATATAGATTAAAAAATGTGCTGTAATTTATTAAAACACTAGTTAATAATATACTGTATAGTTTTTTTTCCTCGGGCAGGCAGGTAGCTTTAAAAGCAGATATTTATTATTGCTTTGACATTGAAAACACATTTCTAAAATAAATAACCCAAATAACGTTATTTTTTAAGCACATATATACGAAGTTCCATTATTCGTAATTTTTTCAGAGTATTTTTAACGGCAAACTTGACTCGGCCTACCGATCGGGTCTTATAGGAGGACGGTAGGTAATCACCAACCGTTACCTGTACAGCACAAAAAGTCTCCTTCGATTCTTTGGCTAATAAAATGTAAAACTCAGAATGACCGGCCCGGCAAGGTATACCGAGATCGCCGCTACGAGCATGCAGTAAATCACGAAAACCTGAAGACAAACCGCTAACATGAAAAACACAAATACGTCAACGAAGATGGATTTTACTAAAAACTATATACAGCACTCCCATGAAATTTAAAGTCTACAATAATATTCAAGTTTTTTCCCTCTACTCTCTACTATGCTTTGCTGTAGGCCTCTTTTAAATTTTGTTTAGTGATGCGCAGCGAAGTTACCGTTGTACTAAAATTGGGTTTGAAATCTAATTTCAAATCCATGGGAAAATTTGGTTTATAATTAATTTATCCCTCATTTCTTTTTTAATTTTAATAAATTTGCCATCGATTATTATCTCGAAAAGATTATAATTATGCAACGTAATTATTATTATTTATAAAATCAGTACACCATATGTTACAGAATTTAATAAAGTAGCTTATTAATTTCAAAATAAAAATATATTGTTATACTAATTAGGAATTAATTTGTTACATTTACAGGAATTGAAAATTTTTATTTCAAAATTACTGTTAATAGAATGTAGATAAAGTAAAAAACTTGAAATGAAAAAAAAAAAAAAAAATCTTCCCACGGGAATGAACTATAAAGTTCGTTCGGGTCAACGTTTCTTGAATATCCTGATGACCTTTGGTCAGCAACCCCTTCACGAGTCAAGGGCGCGTGGGGGTGAATGTCATGCCATATATTATATGGTCACACCCTGATGTATGATTTGAATGCTCAAGTGTTTGCTCGGTTGATCGGCGTGCTTGATTGCCGCTATATAAACCATTGTGAAGAACATCCCTTGGTCGGCTGCACGCGCGACCCTTCGTCAGCCTTGAGCCTCCCCGGGCCAAGAACCTCGCGCCAACTGGCCATTTACCTCTCGCACCCTCCTGTAAGTCTGGAATTTTTACCCTAGCTATTCAATATTGAATTATTTGCAATTTTTTGTTTCCATAAAATCTACAAGAATTTAATATACAGTACTTTAAATTTTTGGTAAATAAAAAATAATTAATTTTCTAGCTATAAATTACGGTTTTCGAAACTATAATAATTTTATTATTAATTTTTAATAATTTTGTGTGTTATTTACTCTGTTTATTTATCAATTTATTGGAATTAGTAATTAATTAGCAATGAGTTACAATTTAACTATATATACTGTTTTTTCCAGGAAGGCTAATTATTAATATTATATATGAAGTAAGCTGCCATAGCATGCCATGCAGAGCACACTGCGCTGGGTAAATCCACACATACACCTGAAAAAATGTCACACCATATTTAACATTGTAATGAAATAAACCTTTCACATAAATCAATATAAAAAATAAAATGGTACAAACAAAACACTGTTTTGACTGTTTACATTGCACGGTTATTTCAAAAGCGTATCTAACTATTACAATCGCACAGCAATAGAAATTCACATTATATTGCTGCATTATCCTCAACATTGCTATATTCTATAACATGTCCTTGGCAAAGGGTGTAAAACACTCTAAGGGCAAGGAACTAGGGGATGAGAGGTCAAAAGCAAAAGAGAGGGTGACCAAGTTTGCCGATCATAAAATCTTGTCACTTTCCTGGAAATCATCGTTATAAACCTTGAAGTATAGAATTAATGTCATGCGCATCCCTTTCGGTCGACTCGGCTATCAATAAAATTTGTTTTATAGTGTGCATCAGGTAGCGCACACTTCTTCGTGCTTGCGACTAGAGGCCTTGAGGCACGAACCCACGCGTGAGGATGGAGGGTCGTGTCTCTTAGTGTCGTAGTTCGACACCCGAACTTATCAGAGAGAATTTTGAGACATGGAAAATTGCAGAAAAATATAGATTTACATCGAAATAAACATACTTATTTTACCATAATTAACATTTATTATTATACATATTATAAGTTTTGTTTAATTTTTCTTACTTGATTCATATTCCTGCTATTCATTATTTTAAAAATTGTGCATTTAGTGTACATCATTTTTATGCTATATAATAAAATTTATAATTTATATTATACTAGTAAAATAAATTTATTATTCGTTTATTTAATCATTAAATTAAATAAAAAATAAATTTATTATTCATTATTAAAATTTATTCGTCTATTATTCTTATCAACAAAGTTCTGTTTATTTAAAATTGATTTATCTATTTATCAAACCAACACAATAAATGTTATCGTATAATTTTATTAGGTTTAAAAACTCAATAAAGTTTTTATTATCTTGCATGGCTTTATTAATATGAATGTTTTGTAATTATTTATTAATTAATTTCAAGCACATAAAATAATATGAAAGCATAGACATCTATGCTATGTCTATGTATGAAAGTGATTCATAAATTTTTATTGCCCTTTATTACGTTTCATACAGTACAATTTGTACAATGTGATGCGATTGCAATTGTGATTTCTTTAAATACAAGTTAAATATTATTAAAATGACGCAAATAAGTTTATTTCTGTTTCATTCTACATGATATTTTGTAAATAGCTGCTGCAATGTTTAATTGAACTGTATATATAATTAAATCTTTAGCGTCAAATTTGACACAATTTTACTATATTACCATTAACAAATAAGATATTTATTAAATATAAATAAAAGCTAGCTTTTATATTTTATAAAATTATTTACCAGAAATTGCAATAATATAAAGGGAGGTGTGGCGCAGTGCGCTTGACCGGGTCTCGTCAGATCACCGAAGTCAAGCAACGCCGCGCGTGGTTAGTAGTTGGATGGGTGACTATTTTCAACAAAAACCACGTTTCCCACCCAGGGGTAAATCGTTGCGCTTTTCCACTATGTGGTTCCCCTGGCTTTGGACCATTGCACTTCCGGTTCATTGACAAAAGCTGTAGCGTCCATCCTGGCTGAGGTTTCCACGTTTCCCTCAACCGCAGGCAAATGCCGGGATGGATTTGCAAGGCCGTGGCCGCCCCCGTTCCGGAAGTGCCCGCGAAACGCTCAAGTTAGGGTTTCGGAAGGTTCGGGGTTTCAAAGTAGTATGTAATTGGTAAATAGAAGTACCCAATAGGGTTTGATAAAAAAAAAATAAATAAATAAATAAAAAAAAAAAAAATAAAAAAATATATATATTATAGTGGAACCTTAAGTATATTATAAACACACCTTGATTTTATTTTGAGTAATAAATTAATTTTGTTTTATATAAAAAAATAAGTGGCAAATGTTGCAAAACTTTGTAGACCTATGTAATGTCTATACAGAGCATTTTATGTACTTGTTTGATGTGACAGGCGCTCAAAAGTTACATCAAAACCCAGCATGCTCTCTTTATTTATTTTTTTTTACTTGAATTTACAATAATTGTAACAATTACAAAAACTCGTTGGCTGTCTTGTCAAGAAAATATCACACACATATATATAAAATCACAAACTTCTTGAACATAAAAGATAAACTGGGAGTTTGATGGAATGTTAAATTGGCTATTTATAATATACACAAATCAAATTTTACATGCAAGTTGTTTGATTTACGTCGTTTTCTCAAGAAAAGTGTACTAAAGATATGTAGCTCCTCTTATTGTATGATATCTGTGGGTGGTGCGAGAGATGTCTGTCTGGACCCCCGTGGGTATGGACATGCTCTGTAGAACCTCCTGTTGGAAAACATTTGACAGCAGCCAAGCGTGACGTCAGACAATCCTCACTAGAGATACCTCCTTCCTCTTGTATGCAGTACGAACTTATCTCTATATATTATTCAGGTTGCCGACCATACACGTATATAAAGAATGGTGAAATGTTTTCTTGATGATACTAAAAAATCTTAAGGTCTTTTCTATATTATTTTATGTATACTTCCTTTTTTTTATATGTATATATATTTCTTATAATTCTCCTCCCACTAATATAATACAGCAAAACTTTATAGCTGCTACTGTTGGTATAAAAGGAAATAATCTTTTGTTAACACAGATGGAGTAACGAAACAATAAAAGAAAACATTTCTATACAAAATAAATAATATTATAAAAAAATATATATATTACATCTTAACACTTTTATTGTATATTTGAATGAAAAGTAGGACGCATTAACAAATAATACTCAATGTTATATTTTTAGGCAATTTTAAGACTACATATTTTTTTTTCCTGCTTTTGTTAAATTTATATTTTTGTTATTGTGGTCTGTTTTGGCTTTATTTGCAATAACTGGATATTAAGTCAAACATATGTTTGATTGCTATGAAAAAAATCTTACTATAAATAAAGTTGAATGGATTATTTATTAAGACTTTTTATGTACGTTCATTAAATACTCTGATAATGAATAAACAACTGATTTTACACGGCTTGATGCAGTGGAAAGAGGTGGGGAGGATAAAAAAAACATTTAAAGACTTGATTAGAACTGACAAATTAATTTTATAATCTATTGTGCCTATAAGTTTGTACATCATAATCTTGAAGAATAATTACACAGCAGATAAACAGTAGGTGTTAATTTGTTCCAGTCAAACATTCATAATTATATTTATTACAATTTTACAAAAAAAAAATCATTCAGTGGCACAGCATTTTAAAAACAACGTATTTTTTATGTACTTTAATATTTCCATCTTCTACACGTTAAAAATATATTGAGTTACTGAACTCTATAAAAACTACACATTAATATTAATTGATAAAATTACAGATATGAGCCATAATTTGTCATGTTGTAAGATTCTATTTTTTTATCAAACTATTTCAATGTGTTGATAATCTTAATTAAATGGTTAGTCAAATGTGCGACTGTTTAGGGTATATAATAATATTTATATTAGGGTCACAGCATTATTCTTCCTTCACATTTCTTTTACCATTAAATCGATCAAAACATTTTTTTTTCGTAGCTCATTATTGAAAGGGCAATCAATTGAATAACATTTAAGGAATTTTATGTTACCACATATATATGATAAAATTCTATAGTGATTAAAAAAAAAGTCCTAGGCACGCGATCATAATATTTTAACTATATATATTATATATTTTTCATTATAAAAAGCATAGCCACTGTTCTTAATTGACCTAATCACATAAAAATATGGATGTTTATAACAATTAAACGAACGAATTTAACCAACAATATGTAACATTTATTCCCAAAGAATATAAAATTCTTTCTATTTTAATAAAAAATATTGTTAAAACAGTGTTTTTTGAGACAAAGGTCCGACATCTAGCGTGAGTAGCTAGAACTATATACGGAATGGTGCTTGACACAAGGCTTTGTTACTTTTGAATGAATTGACGAGGAACAACAATATTAATATAACATTATTATCACAATAGAAGAAGAGAAGACTTTTTGATTTCCATTATAAAGATGTGAAAGTTTGCATGGTAGAATACAGAATCAGCTTCTCCACAGAGCTAAAGATACTAGGTCCAACAATAATTTTATGACGTTAATTAATTAACAGTACAGCTTGCAGCAGATCAATGAAATATGTAACAAAGAACAGGAAATAGCATTACATTTGTTAAATTTGTAACTATCGGTCCCAGATAAGAGTTCAGATATAAATATAAAGTGTGGTTTGAGAAATTTAAGCTAGCTTAATAACGATACAAAGTCGTCAATTACAGTCACATAAATTTAACACGTACCCCCAAACAGAGATAAAGAAATAAAGTTAAATTCGCATATTTCTATACTATTGTTTTGTAGAAAGTTTGATATTTACTATCAATTCAATATCAATCAATATCAAAATGTTTGTGAAATAATATTAAATTTTCATTGATTCTACGCTTGCACGATTTAACCAAATAATAATGTGACGCTAATGATTTAAGTTATGTCATATATCACTAAGAAAATATAACACTGTTTACCACATAGTTTTAAAGCTCTTGCTGTAAATTTTTAATTCAATTTCAGTACTTAACATGCGGTTAAAATTTAAAATGTTTTAAAATTTTATTTTATATATATTAATATAATAAGGTTATTAGAGTTGGACCAAGCAGCCTTTACAGCCAGCGAGAACAATGAAAAAATGAATGACGTTTCAATTCACTAGATATACATCAGTAAAGAATCAACATCATGTGGAATGTACTATAATAATATTTAGAATGGACAAGGGACACAATTGTAAAAGTTTTTCCCTGCGAAGCAATAAGTTATTGAGAACAGTATAAGTTAGCAAAGTTTGAGTGCATTAAGAAATGATCGTAATCTTACCGTTATTATACTTGTGAAGTTGACAATTATTAAAACATGAATTAAATTTACCCACATCCATTAATTTGTATTAATAAAAGTTTCACAGTTATTTTCGGCGGTTATTATAGTTTCATTATACAATAAATATGCTGTATACAATACAATTACACAGACGGCACAGAGATATACAGTTAATTATATATTTAATATCTTTGTATTTCTTCTTTTTTTTTTTAATAAAACAAAATTAAATAGAGTACATAACTATTTCAATAAATTCACACAATGCTTAATTAAATTATCATCAGTCCATCATCTTAAAATGAATGAGAATATAAAAAAGTTATAAGTTTACATATCACACTGTCTTCTTTTCTGTTCTACTGATATGGCTGCCAGTACTGTTGGTACGACTGTTCTCCAGGACTTATGTCCTTTTGCATCACTCTGAACTGCGGTCGCTGCTAGAGGGTTGACCGAGGTCGAACTCTCTCAATGGGCGGTTTCTCGGATGAAGGCCCCGCCCCAGCCTGATGTCATGTATCTGGTCTCATAGTGACCTTGACCTCTTGAGGACTATGACCTTCAGAACGGTGACTTCGTGCTGGAATTTCCACCTTCACTACTTCCGTTTCAACGGAAATGGATGGTTCCTGACAGTCTAGAGTAGTGGATCCGACACTGAGTTCTCGTGTACATAAATCTCCAAGGTCAGAGGTCAGGTCAAGTGCCATGCCTCCATTTGGTATTATATCATCTTCTTCATCTCCGTCACCGTTAAATGCTGCTACCTGTATACAGAACCACACTAAATTAAGAATTTAATTTTTTTTATTATTATTTTATTGTATTAACTTACTTTCATAATGGTGTCTGAATCTTGTAAGGCTTGTTTAGCTAAGTATCTTTCACGTTTGATTTTTAGTTCAAGACTTTCAGGAATGTCGGGTACAAGCACGTCAATGAGACGGCATATTCCAAACACGACGTGCTGAAACAAAAGACAAGCTAATTAGAATCGTGCGTCTTCACGTATAGACCTCTTAGCATGGAACGTGATGCGGTAAATTTTGAAAGTAATTAACGTCCACCATGCATAGTCTGACGGTAAATGTAACAGCAAAAACATTGACAAATTTAATACTTCATGTGCTTGAATTTTTAATTATATTGTCATAAAATTGTAATTATAGCCCGTTTAAATTTAATAAGAATCAAAAGTTTTTTGCTATTAAAACATTTTTTATGTTTTGAAAGGTAATTCGGAATAAAATAGCTAAAAAAACAAAAAAAAAAAAAACAAAAGATAGACCAGACTCAGACATTTTACTATTTACAAGGTAATAATTTCTAATGTCATAACATTTCACTATATTGCTTGCCACTTTTAGCAGGATTTGAATACAATTTCTGATACTCTCAGCCTTCTTTCATAAATTAAACATAAATCCAATATTGACATTAATAATATCAAACTCAACAAGTGTTTCAACACCATCATTAGATTGTTAATCAAACTGAATGAAATTATCGGAGGCTACATAAATTATCGGATGATCTCAAATATTGGTGTACAACCTCAAAGATGATAACGAAGGCGAAGCGCACGGCCAGCAGCCGCCAGAAGAAGGGCGTGTGTCGTCCCTCCTCGTCCCTAAAGCCACGGTAGCGACACGGTTGCGATAACGTGCCGTTGGGCGAGTGGGCCAGCGTGAAGTTGATATAGCCGCGCAGTTCCCAGTCGTACTCGTACTGGTACAACAACTTGGGCAGGAACTCCGAGGTAAACGCAATCAGGAAACCCTGGACATGAAGAACAGGTGTTGTTGAAACTGGATGTATATTTAAAAAAATACTCTTGCTGATTATATATATCTACAATAGTTGGTCACTTTATTTTTAAAATCCTAAAATTTATATAAAGTCTGTTTATAAATGCACAGTCGATTGTGAATTAATAATCAGATGTACAAGTAACATTTAACAAGGAAAATAAAATAATCAATAATCATCATTACTTAAGAACGGACCTATAAATGAAAATAGTAATTAAGGATGAATCTCAGTAGGTTGATAACTCGCAATCGTACCGCCTGAATGCAACAAGACTTGCAGGGGACTTAGAACTCACCATCAATAGGTGGCATACAAATTTTGAAGCGAATTTGTCTTATCAGTTTTGTGAAAACTGAGGTAGAAGTTTAACATTGGCCTTATGGACGAAAACCGGAAATGGAGCTGTTGTAAGAAAACTGCAAGACTGAATTTGCTCAAACCATAAGCGATTAAGTTTTAGAACATTCTTGATTTTTTAAAATTTATTTCATTCGATTCGTTTGCAAGGAAATATTCTTTGATTCCGAAGTAACTGAGATTAATCGTTAAGTGCAATATTATTGTTTTGTAATGTTCGTTATTGTGATTTTGAATAACAATAAGTTTTGATGGGATGGAGGGAGGAGGGAGACGAATACAAAAAATGTTTCAGTGAACAAAAGAGAGAGTTAATCTTACGTTGCTGATGACGGCAAGGTGCGCCAACATGTGCAGGATCTTGCACCAGATGCCGATGTTCTCGGCCCGCTCCGCCACGGTACGCCGCGTCTCGCACACGAACTTTTGCGCATCCAGTCGAATCTCCACCCAGTTGTTGAGCAGCGCGAACAGCGGGGCCAGAGGGAACGCCGCCACGAAGATCGTGATGAAGCCGAACTGGAGTACTGGAACGCAGAACAAAGCAAGGGATTGGAATGTAGCTTAAATTTTTGTGTCATAAGAATACTGATGGAAGTTTAAATAGCTATCGCCCCGGTGGCTGTAGCACCAATGTATTTCTCTGATATATTGACTTTGGCGAGGCGTCTTTTCAAGCGTGACAGCTTTATTTGCGTGCTTGAAATTTAAAAAATAGGTCGCAAATATATAAAAATATAAAATTTCAATGAAAAAAAAATCATTAAAACTTAAAATACAACTCACCCATTTCAAGATATTCTTGAAATAAACCTTCATTTGTAATGAGTTGAAAATCTTCTTCCCATCTTGTTTTGTGCTTCTTAGAAATTTTTACCTAAACAAGAACTACTTTTAAAACAACATCAAAGTATATAGCTCTTAAGCTACGGTAATCCTCATTATACAAAATAGTTTCAACATTAAGCTAAACTGTGGTTTTCTACTCTCGCTCCTTATAATGCTGCAACCAGTTGCTTTGATGTGGTCGAAAAGTTGCATAGTTACAGGGGCTTAATACAAAGTCCACTACAACAAGTTACCAGCTGTTTTACATGTTTCCAAATAAAACATTACATGGTGTAGGAAAAACTGCTTAACCAAAAGGCACACATATCATCATATATTAACAATTTGTGATTTACAAAAATTATGGCTAGTTTGGCTATAAAGTCATATACTGTATGTACTTAAGCCCAAACATTAAATAAGATGTAATCATTTTTTTAATAGACATTCTGAATCTGAATAAAATAAGAAATAAGTGCAAGTGCTCTCCAGAATGCAGATGAAAATTTCCATTAATTATCTTTTTATTGAACAACAACAGAATATATAATTTAAAGACCCTTAAAGTTGAAAGAACATAAAATATAATTAATTTGTTATTTCCATATATATATATATATATATATATATATATATATATATATATATATATATATATATATATATATATATATATATATATATATATATATATGATATATATTTTTTAATTTAATATAAAAATAAAGACTTTATTTTTTACGATATCGTTTTAATGTATGCAAAGAAATGTAACTTAAAATGATAACTATATAACTATTCTTGCACGTACTCAATTTATGAGGAATGAATTTTATTAGGTATCACGGTATCACCAATTTGCTATAGCGCAGCTACATCACTTAACACATTGCATACTAAAGGATAAAATTTTGAAGAGATTTATTTTAGAAACATTTAATTTTTTTTAACGCATTAAATCGAATTAAAATTTAGAAACACAAAATTTTACCTTTTTCTTCATATACCACGCTTTCATTTTGGGTACGATGATTTCCTGAGCGTTGTTGATGATCTGCTTGCCGATCATGATCACGGCCAGCTGTTGTGCCAGCTCGATAAGACACCCGCCCGCACTGCACTGTAAGCGAGACAATATTTTTCATTTTGGCGTCAATTTTAAATTTAGTCTCCACTTACGTCCTCGTTACGAAGACGCAGAATGTGAGTGTAGCTTCCTGGATAACCCACAAATCTGCCTTTGAAGAAGGCGATGTAGAAAATTGAGGAGTAGAAATTAACAAATTGAAAAATAAATACTTTGAATGTTAAATTATCATCAAATTCTGTTTGTGTACGATGCATTTCTGAAACATAAAAATTACTTTGAAATAACTTTTTCCAGCACAGTGAATATCTTGAATACCAAAATCCACTGCAACACTGTCATATTGCAATTAATTTTCTTATATAATATAGAGCAATATTTATATATTGATGAACAATTCATTTCAGCATAATAAAAAGTTAGAAAGTCTTCCTAACTCACCCTGAGGCTAGGCAACTTGTGCAGCATCAAAACAGACTGGATTAAAGCTAACTTCAGTCCGGTTATAATACAGTAATAGAGGCTACAACAACATATATATTATATATATATATGTCAACCAACTCCGTTTTAGTGCTAAATAAGTTACCTAACCTCAGAGCAAAGGCATGGACACTAGGTCAGATTGAGAATCCAAAAAAATAAAGCGTACTGGCTTGAACGTCTCTTTGGAAAGATTAATTCTGGAACTATAAATTCCATTATCCGTTAAGGTAGTATATAGTTACTTTAAATACGTGTAAGGGTATTGTATAAAATTGATCGTAACAAAAAACAAAACAATCACTACAAGTACACTCAATGCTAGCTTAAAATGCAGAATATAGAGAGGGATTTGAAGCCTCATTTCCAAGTCAACCTCAAGACTACATTACGTTAGACCACTCGAAACTACTTCCTTTCTCTTGACTGCGAATAAACAATGCATAATTTATAAGTTGACTCAAACTTTCTGACCGCAAGACAAGGAAAACCTTTTACTGTTATTGAATTATTTATATAATAATATTTTTATTTAATGTTTTTTATCTGTCAGCAAAATTAAACATTTAATGTTACGTGTTCGAAATGGTGAACAGTTGTCTAATATTTAATATTACATCGTGTATCAAATATTATGTATTTATATAACTTCACGAAACCTTTAGATTATGTGAATCATTTTCCGTAACAGTTTTCACCATGTGAAAAGTTAAAAATCCACATTTAGGTTAGTTCTTATCAATCATATGTTAGAGAATGACCTTATATACACGAATCGTTTTTATCTATACATTTTTATCTTTAAGGAATTATTTTATGCAACAAAACACTTTAGCTACTTCTGTATTCTGCTATTGTATAGTATAAACTATAAACTGTACTGTAAATTGTAATATATTGTCATACATTTGTGTTCCGATGTGAGAAAAATCTTTGCAGCAAACAAATAATAAACTTTATTATAAATGCCAAAGTTTTGGTACTTTACGACTCGTCCAACATTGTAATCGATTTATTATTTAAATATTTATTCCTTTTATGACTGAGCAAAATATTCACTTTTTTTTTCTTTATCAATCTGCAAGTTATTCAAATGTGTGCTGGAATACGTAAGCCCTCTATTTCCCCAAAGTCTCACCCCAGGTGGTGAGGCGGTAGGCGAGCTTCTCGTAGACGCGGCTCATGGCCATGATGAGGATCAAGTTAACCACCGCGCCCGTCACGTTAGCGATCGCCTGCGCCTGCGAGCGGAACGTCGAGTTCTGGAAGAGCGGAATGGAGACGAGCACGCGGTAGATGATCACTGCCACGATGAAGATGATCACCAGACTCATCTGAACACGCCACAAAATTAATTTAGATGTCAATATTTTAGAAATGGAAAAATTAATAATATATTACAAATCTGCAAGATCTTGAAATATCATGAACAAAATGTTATTATCGGTTATTAGAAGGGGCATTCACAAAGTCTTAAGGCCACATTTAAGGCTCGATAATTTAAGACCAGAAAGTTTGGGTCTAAAAAGCATGCCTAAAATCGGGCTTTAAATTATCGAGCCCTAAATGTGGCCTTAGGACTTTGTGAATGCCCCTTTAGATTTTTTAAAGCTACTAAATTATAAAATATAATTATCTTGACGCAGTATATCGAGTTGTATTGGACAATTTGAATAAGTTAAATATAACTTTATAAACAAGCAAACTTACTGGTCAATGATGTGTCAGTGATGAGATAATGTAGAGAAATAATTATTATTTATGTTAGTAAAATAATGTTTTTATGTAATAAACAATTTAGCAGCAGTGACTTACTTTTTAGGCGATACTTAACTATTTTATTTATCATGCATGCAGTATATAATTAATTTACTATCTATAATAATTTACTATTTTATGTGCTTTAGTTCAAAAGGTATAAACCGGATTTATTTGATAATAAATATTTCCACGTGTGACATTTTTATCGCATTTAATACAATTAATCTGGTATATGATTATTTTCGAGATTTCGTTATAAATATAAATTGCTTGTGAAAACGTGTCACGTACCATGAGGAAGATGATTCCGATTCCGGCCGCCACCCGTTTGGTGCGCAGTGAGCTGGGGAAGCTTGGTTCCCGCACTCCGGTCACGGGGTTACGCTCCAGGAAGGGTGCACGGGCGGCGAACTCAGGCCGGGGCCGCTCCTCCTCCTCTTGGAAACCCATGCAGTCCCAGTGGTGCGCCAGGCTAGCGGACTTGCGCTTCCAGTACTCGAGGAATGAGACCGCTGCATAAAATAATAGCATGCACTTATAAAAATTATTGATTATTTTGCTTTCCTTTCTCTTGCGCAGCAAAAACAGTCTTTAAAATGAAAATACTTATGTAAGAAGGCTTTTGTCTTTCAGTTTTCAACGTTTTTAAAAGGACGAAAATCATAAAACTAAATTAGCAAAATTAGCATGCAACTTCCTAAAGCTTATTTTTTATGTATAAATATTTAAATAATATAAGATGATGAGATTGGTTTTTTATCTCTCACTTTGTTCCTTATAGTAGCGCACTCACCCCAGAATGAGACGAAGACTGCGTAGAAGACGGTGCCGGGGTGGTCGAAGAGGTAGGCGAGTCTCGCGTAGCCACACACGTCGCTCAGGTCCCAGAACTTGCAGCCAATGTTCTCGTCACACAGCGGGCACATGCGGAACTGCCCGCGACTCTCACACACCTCGAGTGCCGGCTGACTCGTATGGATCGTCACCACGCCGTACAAGAACACGAGCAGACCCACTATCGCCGCCGGCAGCAGCCACCCAGTATAGAACCCTGAAGCAGGGGGTACCAATGACGTCATGCTACCCAGTCACGTGACCAAAGACGTTATTGAGAAGTCACGAGTAACTCATATGCATGCGTCATTATATTAAATATGAACTGTAATTGCATTATTTCTCACTAATCTTGTAATCTAACATTATCGATTCAATAACATGCATGAATATTTTTATTTTTATAGTCTTTAATACATCAATAAAGTACTTTTTCTAATTATAATTCATAATTAATTTAATGATGATTTTGGCTAGTTGTACTCACCTAGCCAGGCGAAGTAAATTGCAATTTTCTCCCCAAAGTACTCTCGGATATGGTCGAGTGGTTGGTACTTGTACCACTTGCCCCAGCGAGCCCAGTACTCGTACAAAACTTGTCGGGCGTTCAGCTTTGAGGGATCGTTCATACTGGTACGTCGGTTGCCTTTTTTAATATCGTAAGGACCCTAAAATAGAAAATGTATTTATAATTTTATAATTAAATTTACAAAATATGTTTTAATGTTTTTAGAATTTCAAAAACTTTTAAAATTTCTCTCTATTAAATCTGTTCGTATACACGTGCACAATCGATTTCTATTAAATCAAGAATCAGATAAATCATAAATAGATGTAGATATACATGGTCCATATCAAGATTTATCTTCTTGACTGTGCATTTTATATTTCGAACAAATAAATCAAAATGATATAAATTTAAACAGCGCCTGCAGGATATGCATTTAGCATTACAAACATGCTTAAGAAGTTGCCTAAAACTAATAGCTGCAGGCGCTCTGAAAAAACGGCGTCAAGAAGAGAATGGGTCATTGTTGCTGCTGGAAAAAGTCCCAAATCTGTTTCTGTAATATCTGAAGAGTCACACACCCGTTAAACTTAAATATCATACTGAAACTAAGCTCACTGTGCTCTAATTATACAATTAACTTTTAACTTTCTTCAAACTATTCGACTTGTTCAAGCTTTTTACTCGTTGCTAATTAATAATTACTTTGATATTATCAATGCTTCAAAACAAATTACTTGTAAATGTTATTTTATGTAAGTTACTAATTACAACAGCTGACTTTTGAAATTACAACATTTACAGAGTTACACAAATTTACATCAAAGTTATCGTTATTTATAATTACATAAAATAACTTTTCACAATAATTTTGGGTTTTTGTATGTTTTGATAATAAACAGAGTAAAGCATTGTCAAACTAATTTCCTCTTCCTTTGTTCGTATAACTTGTTCTGCACACAACTTCACTTTAATTGTACTGCCTGCACTCGTGAGAAGCACGTCGTTAGTGACAGTCACGTGACTCACGTCGTGTAGCGGGAAGGCGGCCGAGAAGACCCCCTCGTCCACCAGACGGTCCACGCCCACCTCGCCCTTCTTCTTCTTGCCGAACACGGCCGTGCTGAGAATTTCGTACAAAATGCGGCTCCTCTGCACGCAGCTGAAGTACGCACCGCGGTTCTCGCTGCCCAGAAACCTGAGGAGAACAAGTAGTGACATTTATACACACTCTAAAATTTTACGTGACTTTATAAAAACTTGATATTTTCATTGTGAAACTTTATACATGTTAAGTAGCATATTAATTATTAAGAATTTCTTAAGTAGAAAGTGTCTATAGAATTTTATTTTTCTTATTTTATGGCTACAAACTTTAGTGTGTTAGCTTACGTACTTTTCATTTTTTTTTTATTATACAATTTTATAGTGCGACGAATGATATTTTCATATAAAAAAAACTAGTTCAGTAATTAACAGAGTATCCATGCAGATACCGAGGAGCACTTTCTGACGCAACATTGTGTTTATTATTCGTCTATATTTTGTAATTAAAATTTTATAAAACACTGAACTAATACTGCATTTTCATACTACATTTTTATATGCATAAATTTTATTTTAAATATACTGTTTACTGAATCTGGCCGGAATATATGGAATGACCGTATTCATCTTACTGTCGGTCGATATTACATTTATTCTACTGATGATAAATCAAAACCTTATATCTATAATATGATTATTTATTGTAAAAATTTAGGCATAAAATTTAGCGATTGATACAATCAATATTTTATTTAGATTAAATATTGAAGAAACAGAATATTGAAAAATATGAGGCCACGTCTTGAAGATAAAACTATAAATAGATTCATACTGAACTGAAGGGATCAATAAATAAATAAAAATGTAGTAAAATATGAAAGTTAAACACGTTATTCGTGCTTAGTTTTTAATTAAAAGTAAATATGAAGTACATTTTTTAAGGTACTAGTGCTTTTTTAAATTAACACAGTGACTTGTCATAAAAAGGATAATTATCACATTTTTTTCCCTCTCTGTGTAAAAAATTAAAACTTGCAACATTCGCTCCAACACTACCAACACTGTGACGTCAACTGAGAGGTATAAAACACGGAGAGATAATATCCTCTTAGCCTAATTTATTTACATTTTCATTCTCCGTGCTACTGGATTAATTTTGCTAACTAAATAGTAAGCGCATCGTACTTGTTAAACATTATAAATAATACTCATTACAATTTATTGGAGAGTTAAAGTTTTAAACACACAATTTTAGCTTGAAACTTGAAATAAATTTTCTCCGTGGTCAAGCTACTAAAATTTCTATAGCAAAAAAGTTTTTAAAAAATTGTTGTCGACAGACGCAGGTGTGCTTTATCGTTGATTATTCAAGTTATACATACTTACATCAAAGAATTTGTTATGTTACCTCAGGAACTCTTTTTAATTAAAAATTTACGTATTTGAAATTGAATGGAAGAACGAAATAGAAAATATGTTATACGTATTTCACTTAACTAATATCAAAGCTTTATTATTTTGAGCTTTATAAATTCATTTTGAAAGCTATAATTAATTCTTTAAATTAAACTAAATGTATAGGTAATATTGTTTAAAGGCTCCTATTAATTCACTATAAATGTATACCGTTCTGAAATAAAAATGATAGTGGTATTAAATTTACAAACAACTTGGAGCATATTGCCTAGAAAAATTTAGTAATAAAAGCTTATGTTGAATTCAAGATCTGGTTATAAAACTTGCCATACATACATACACTCTATATATAAGTATTTTTTACTTGCTACATTTGATACTACTATTTTTTTTTTTTGCTCACTTTAAAACTAATAATCACTTAAAACCAACTTTTCCAATAAAGTTGACCGTGTAGAATAACAACGAATCCTTGCATTCAATGGCGAAGTACATTTTTAAAAATAATAATAACACAACACTTATTTAGTAATAGCTTTCTTTCTTTGCAGATAATAAAGCTTTTAGACTCTTACATATATAAGTATTCAAAATGCAACCTTCACTACGCTCACATAGCGGTGTTTATACAGATTTGTTGAAGACGGATAATGTTGTTCTTATGAGGTGACGTCAACGAATTCGTATTAAACAACGTCATGTAAACATAGTTATAGAACAAAATAAAATAAATCAATACGAATCCCTACGATATCGAGAGAAACAACACAAGATGGAAAATTCACATATATATAATGTGAGCAGTATTATAAAGAATATAGGCCTAGTCCGTTAGGATTGATTGTTACATTTTCAACACATGAGACCACTTACTTTTCAATCTTGGACTTTCTGAACGGGCACGTGTAGTAGTCAAGTGGTTTGTTGGGCACGTCCTCGTACATGACGTTGGGCAGTCTCAGCGTCCTCAGCACGTGCTGGGACCAGTTCATCGAGGGGTTGGGATGTGCCTGCAAGCACGGGCTCCTTAGTGACCAAGGCAGCACACAGCGGACCCGCAGCACCGTCAGTCCGTGCTCGAGACCGTAGGAGCGGCAGCTAACAAAGCGTAACAACTACTCTCCACAATGTTTAATTAGTGTGCGTTAAGTTAAAGAGGATGGTGCAGGATTTGTAGGATTTAATTTAAATCTCAAGCAAAAGCTGATAGAAGAGGGAGATTTTTTTACAGTTCCTGCTTATATATTTACTAAATTTGATTAAATTTTAATATTGATTAAAATTTCTTTGCTTCTTGCTATATATTATATAAAATGATATGTTATACAGTAGAAAGTCATTTCATTTAAAATAAAAAAAAAATCTTTTTGATAGCTAAAACGTACTTTTAACGAATCGATAGACTTTAATTTTCAACCTAGTTTTCAAAGTAAATGAAGTGTGGTAGAATATTTTTTCAAGCAATATCCTAAATCTAAATTGAATTGAATTTATTTGACTTTTTCTTTCAAAGTGGAAATTTTTTTACAATTTTTGCATAAAAGGACCATAAAGCAATCGATGTAGAGGCGTATGAACTGGAATACTAAAAGAAGTAATAATTTATTGGTCCGTTGAAAATAATAAAAAAAGCCAATGCAAATAAATTGTTAGTACTGTCACATCAATTAAGAAGTTTAACGCGTCTCTCTGTAAAACAATAGAAATCTATAGGTTTTTTAGGAAAGAAGAGAGAAAGAAACATATTGCAAAACAACATGCTAATGTGCGCATTTATAGGGTTAAGAATGGACTGTGCCATAAGAATAAAACCATTAGAAACACAAAATGAAATAAAGCACATCACTTTTTCCTTATTAATCACACAATACATACTAATTCTCCAAGAGAAACATCAGAAAGAGAAAATCGTGCATCTAAAATCTTTAATGTATTGGAAAGTTTTATACACACAAGGGAACAGTTCATTCTTAATGTACAAAGCACTACAAATAATAAATTAGTTAATTAAGATGACACGCACATGAGATAGGGTGCGCGGAGCGGCCATGCTTGTGACTTACCTCCGAGTTTTGCCGGCTCTGGAGTGCAAACAGTGTAGGAACAGAAAGAGGGGAAGATAGAGAGAGCAGAGAAATAAATAAATTTCTGCAACGGAGCTCGGTTGAACTACACACGTTCAACAATAATAAACACACCATAATCATCACCATCACGACTTGTTTTTGTGCATTCCAAATTTATAAAACAGATATTTTTACAAATTATTTAGTCATTTTTTTATGTATTAAAAATGCAAGACCAATCATTCATTAAAATATGTAAAGATTCGTATATTTTTTACATAAAAAATATATTTTATTGAAAATAAAAATTAATACAAAGAAACACAAGACAATAATTATATTTAAATACTTATCAAGAAGCCACATATATCAAACAAAAAGGTTGCAATTTGGTTAAATATTATTAGTTTTATTTTATAATTGGTATTTGTATTTTATATCCATGCATTATATATAATAATATTCGATAACTAAGAAAAAAGAAAGAGAAAAACATTGGGAAATTAGCGTTATTGTTCTGTTCTACTTATTTTGGGAAGATCAAAAAGAATCAAAAGTCAATTGAATTACGGGTCACTTATACAACAGTTATCTTTTAGAGACCAACTCGCCCTTCTACGATGTAAGATATAGTTTTGATTTTATTTTTATCTTCTTTTCGTATCTTAAGCAGGATAAAACGTTGCATTAATCGTACATAACAGTACTTACAGTAGACGGGTGTATATAGTAAAAAGGTTTCATTGCTTTATTAAAGTGTTGGAAGAGAAACCTAACCGAGAAGCAAGTCCCTTGACGATTTGATGATGGATTCACTTCTCGCAGTTCATATAAAATATACAGTTTAACAAATACAGGTTACTACCGGAACTGAGAAAAATATATTTTTAACATTCTTTTTCATTTGCCCCATGGACCTTGGTTTCTCTTTAAATTTTGACTATATAATACATGTATTGTTATATATTATTGTATTTGTGCCCATGAAAGAGTAAAAATCTAAACTCAACGTTTCAACTGTAAAATTTAAATTATTATAATGATAATTATAAAAATGATTATTTTTTGTAACTTTCGGAGATAACTAACCTTAATTGTTTTGAACTGTATGTAGGCCAGAAGTTTTGCAGTAATTAAAAAACTCCGGCAAGTCGTATTATTATATTAAACACCAGTAGCACTCTTACTGATTGTGCAATAAGAATGCAGTGATTTCGTGTCACAAAATAAGTAGTATTAAAAACCACGCCCAGCCGTTTTACACGTCGTATTTCTTACTCCATATAAATAACAAGTTATATCATTTTGTTAATGTAAGGTTTTGTGTTATTTTTGCATGGTTCCATTGATTATATAAAAAAAATATATATTTTTACATTCATCTGTTTCATGACAGGAAATATTATTCTTTATTTATAATTGTGATGCAAAACGAAAGATATTTATGTTAACAGGCATATTCTATATCAAAAATATTGCCTGATTTTTTTTTTGAGACATAAAATCTTTTATCTTCTAATTTTCTGACTATTAAGTTTAAAAACTGAATGAAGTACATCATAAAATTTTATGCGATCATCAAGAGTAAAGAAATATAAAAGTCTCTTCATATTGTAATATATATATATAAGCATACAAATTTCATGTTATAAAAGTTTTAAACGAAGAATCGACTGTAAAATTTCATCCTTAACAATTGTCGTGCAATGTATAATATCAGTCATAACCTCATAACTACCATTTTTATGATTAAAGTATTTAAAGTCGACCGTAGTTTTTTTTTTCCATTGAATGCTACTTTTTTTTAAGATTTCAAGCAGTTAATATTAATAAATATTAATATTAAAGATAAAAAGTTGTCGTTTCAAACATAAAAATATGCTTCATAAAAAATACAAGGGTCTTCTCTTTTGAAAAATAGGCTAATTAGATATCTTACTATGGGTTCAATTGATTTCTGAAAGAACTAATAATAAAAATGTGACATTCAGTTCAGGGTGTTTATATGAAAATGAAAAATTAAAAGTTCTAACTAAATTTTATTACTTGTATAATTTAATACATTTATGCCTTTTCAACTACTAACAAATTAAATTTTTTAAACACGTTATACTATACTTTTTGTGTATAATCTGGAGATTCTAACAATAAGAGACATTACCATATTCAAGACACGTTCTTAACCATACTTTAAGGTAGAGATAATACGAATCAGCTGGCCCAATGCTAAAAAAATCCCATTCATAAAAATTATGAAAAAAAAATGAAAATGTTCTCCTCTACATCCCCTATCAGTAGGCAAAATATCAGGTATACAAAAACGAGCTAGTTTTCGAGATATTAATTTTTAAAGTTCTCTAATTTAACATGGAGAAATGGAACTTTCATGTTAAATTAGTCAATTTTAAAAATTAATAACTCGAAAACTAGCTCGTTTTTGTATACCTGATATTTTACCTACTGATAGGGGATGTAGAGGAGAACATTTTAAATTTTTTTCATAATTTTTATGAATGGGATTTTTTTAGCATTGGGCCAGCTGATCCGTATTATCTCTACCTTAATACAAGGCTATTGTTACTGCACTAACTTTTCATCGTCTGCCACATCATTAATATAAATTGCGTCAGGATGTGTGAATATCATCCAGCCGTTATTACAGTCTGGAACTCGCCAAGCGCAGCCCCGAGGGCTTCAGGCAAGGGTCTGTGGGGACACACCATGCAGAATCTGGGTCACGTGGTGACCTCACCACCACCATGACAACTGCCGCACACCAAGGTGTAACATCCTCGACTGCATAAAACTACAGCACGAGATAAAACTCAAACATATGCTTCTATATATATATAAAAAAAAATGCATTTAAGTTCATGACACTACACTGTTTTATTTGTTCTTTTTTGTTATAAAAATATACACATTTTTTATACAAAAAGTATATATATTTTTTTTATTTGTAGTTTTAATAATACAGATCAGAATGGTTTGTTTCGTAAATAAATGCTCTACATAACCATGGAAGCAGCATACTTTTTTTGTTATATATAGTGATTCTAATTAAAGCTTTTCATCCTATACAAAAACAGGTATAGACTAGTTGGTCTATTTTACGGACCTTACCAAGCTGTGCGTTGCTAAATGAAAATATATGCTCTGTGCAAATATGAAGAAAGTTTAGATATTTAAACAAAAAACAAAAAAACAAAAACGGTCACAAACTGAGAAATTGCCCATGTACTGTAAAAAAACTCATGTTTATCCTTGTTTTTTCTTAAACCCATATAAGCTAAATTGTATGGTGTTCCATTGCGGAAACTAACCGACAATACTGAAAATGTTTTTTTGTTATGTCAATGGTAAATAACTATTTTTCCTGTCCATTCCTTTTAAAAGATTAACATGTCTTGTTTTTATATAGAAACATTGTTGTAGGGAAAGTATAAAATTACAGAGGGGAAAAAATCAGCTCTTTTTTATTTAAAATTTTCCCTTTGGGCTATACGTACTCGACTCATTTCACTTCAATAACCACAGCATGAAGGATATGTATATAAACCACCAGTGTTCTTTATATTTACAAAATATTTTTCCGTCGTATTAAGCAGGATTCTATTTTAATCTTCAATCTTAATTAAAAAAAAAACAAATACAATAAAATTAATTAACCCTTAAATAAATTAATCAAATCAATTAATCTATTTTGTTATTTGAAAAAAATGACAGATTCGCAAGTAAGTAAAGATTTCAAAAGTTAAAACGCTACGAGTGAAGACTGATTAACTTTAAAACGCTTTATATTCTCCTCCGTACTTTCTAACTTACGTAAGAAATAATCTTTGGTGGGGGGGAAGGAGGGGGTCGCGAGGCTATTGTCGCGGAGGGTACTGCTGCAGCGTTGCGGTGGGGGTGGGGATGACGGGCGTCGCGCTAGCCGGGCAAACAAGGGATTACAGCAAGGCAGGGGGCTGTTTCATCCCAGCAATTTCACCTCATTACCCATCTCCTAGCATGCCGGCACTCTCACATAACTGATTTGCATGTTAAGTGTGTGTAATATGGAGTGCGCGTTTGTATCCCATTTAGAGTTAAAGTGTGATTTACTCAGAGAGATTTTTTTTATATGTATTTTTTCTATATTGATTCACGTGCCGTATATATTATAGAGCATGAGGATGAAGGAACATTATTCTTAATGTCACCCAGTTTCAAATTATACCTTCTCGAGTGTAGTAAAAATATCACTATTGACTATAATTTATATGGCTTTTCAACACGTGTGATTTAAATTCCTCTTACAATATTTTCAAATTAAGACAAATTTTAAACAAAAAAGAACAACATTTCAATCCTTCTCTTTTTAATCAATTCAATGTTTTCATTATCAATTTATTTAATTCGTTTTTATTTAATGATAACAACAAACCTTTATATATATGTGAATTTTATTCAAATATTTCCCAGTACAATAATGGAAGAAATCAATTCAATCGGTTTTTGAAGCACGAGAGACAGATAAACACTGGAATTTTCATCGCAGTCGATGTCTGTTCAATAAAATACAACAAAAAATATCAATAGAAAAAAAGCCCGCATGATACAACGTATAATTTTATTTAGCTTCACACAAAAAACAAAGAAGACCAGTTTTATAGATGCACGGTCTAGTACCGATAAAAATTGTGTGCTTCATGTACACATTTCATTCCGATAAATAAAGCTAAAAGCTTCTATATAATAAAAATAAAGTGTAATATAAAATAATCTTAACTATAAAATTATAAGCTACTAATAAAATTGAAAAAAATTTTAGGTCCAGTGGATGGTAACAATTCTGATTTACATGCTCATTTCGTAATTAAATATATATTTTCTCCATCACAATAGAAATTTGAGTTTTTAACTAAAGTTTCTTTCATCGTGTTGATATTTTGACTTTAATTGTATATAATGAATGAAACACATTTTATTTGCATCAACATCGATCATGTTGTGTATCCGATTGAGGTGAACTTCGCTGCAGGAGGGCGAGTGGTCTCCCTGGGGTTAAAGTGGCTGTGCGGCACCACCAGCTGGGGGTGAGTGGGGTGAAGGGACTGACCTGCAGGGGCGCGCGCATGTTGAGCTCCTCGGCATAGTGGCACAGCACGCTCCACGGCGCATGGAGCTTGATGAAACACAGCACCTTACGACCGCTTGCCTGCACCACCTCCTGAGAAAGACCAGCATGATTAATTGACATGAGTGTACCTTAATTGAGGAAGTTTTTGTAAACATGATGAGCAGAGAACTCAAGAAGGCAATCACTGCAGCAATGAAACATCGCGTAATTAATTTTAAATCACTTTATCCGAATGTTCTGTTATAAAAAAATACATATTTTAGATATTTTTAAATTATGCGTTGTCTAATACATAATTGAAGAGTAACAGAGTAACTGCATGCAAACTTTCAAATTTTTAAAATAAAAGCAATTCTAAAAAAAAAATAAAAAAAAAAATGGAGAGAGAGAGAGAGAGAGAGAGAGAGAGAGAGAGAGAGAGAGAGAGAGAGAGAGAGAGAGAGAGAGAGAGAGAGAGAGAGAGAGAGAGAGAGAGAGAACACGTAGGGGTTAATTGAGTCAATTTAGAAGCCTTTTTTCCGATACTTCAGATAATTGGTTTCTATTTTTAACTTTAAATTGAAAAGCTAAAGGAAATTAATTGTAGATTGTAAATGCCTTAAAGCAGTAACATTTTAAAAACCTAGTACAATTTTTTTATCGCTATAATTACAAAAGCTTTGAACAATATTTGATATTTTAATCCAGAAAATGATAAATGATGAAAACAATTTGAACATTCAAACATAAGTTCTGTATTTATAAGCTTTACATTTAATTAGAAAAAGATCCATAATACAATGAGAAGACGTAATTAATTAGGCTTAAGTTTGCTTATTTACCTCTTCCATGTCGAGTCCTACTCGTCTGAGGTTGGCCATGAAGCGCTGGCGCCACATCTCTTGCTTGTTGGCGCGCCTCTTGCCCGTGGGCGGCACGGACGCGGCCCCTGCAACCGCCCCCGCCACTGCAGCAGCCGCGCGGTTGCTCGAGGCCGCGGCACTCTCCTCATACACCAACATGAAGTCGATCTTGCGCTGGCCATCACGGAAGAAGGTGGCGTGGTCTTGTGGTGCCAGGGGAAGTGAAGGGAGGCCTTCACCGCTGAGGAAGTTCGGACTTGGTTCCGAATCTTCGTCATCGTCCTCTTCCTCGTCTTCCTCCTGGACATAACATGTCACAAGGTCAATGAACTTAAGTGTAGCAACTGTTTTCCGCACGGAAGTTTGAGGCTAAGGGAAGAAATATATAATTTTTTAACGTAACAATATTGTATGAAATTATTATTGTTTAAATTCTAATATCATTTTATATATATATATATATATATATATATATATATATATTATACAATATAATGAGTGTATAAATACGAATAGTACGTCATACCAGTCTCTCTCTCTCAGTCGTGTAATCAGATATTTACTATAATATATCAATTCCAGTTATACAGGCAAAACAATTTATTTAATTACAGCATCTCAGATATCAGGAATCGTGTTCATCATGAGCGTATTCTCCTCTTTTCCAACATCATTTTCCACTACTTTATATCGTTATTAGATTTCATTGTTCAAACTAAAGCGTTATTACAACCCACTTCAATTGTTTTTATTACATGTTATTTGTTGTTGCAGCCTGCTCATTCTTAACTCCATCTTGAAGTTTCGGGAAGCAAAAACGCCCAACATGCGCCAAGCTGCATGATGACCTCAAGTCACGAACAAGGTAGGATATAAACTCAAAAGACTAGCGCACATATTGATTTATTATTATAAGCAGGTGGGTGGAGCACGTTGTATGCATATGTATGTATATTTTGTGTTTGTGATAATTTAAACCTTTAAACACGCACTATACATTTCATACAAGAGTAAAAAAAATTACAAAAACAAAAACACGGAGGGACATTATAAAGTTGTCGCATTGCTTTCTTGGCTACAAAACAAACTTTTCCTTAAGCGTATAACTGGCAATTTATATTGTTACTTTTTTTATTGCTCATCTTTCTTGAAAGAAAAACAGCAAAAAGGAAGAAAAAAAAAAAAAAAAAAAAAAGATTCCCAAACCTTTTAAAAACGTTCTTGTATCAGAAACAAAAGTTTGATTTAAACTCAGTGTGATTTAAACTGCACGTGCTTGGTACGATCGATCAGTCACATGATACTGAGGCTCACTAACTTTTATTTTATTCTCTAGGGGAAAAAAAGGCTACAGAAAAGTTTCTTTTTTATTTTAAAACAATAAAATAATTGAAAATATTGAACTTTATTGGCCCCTTAAAAAAGTTTTTCTAAAAATAAAGTGTAAGCAATAAACGATGTAACAGACCTTCTGTTCTACGCTAAGTTGCGTTTAAATCGTAAAAAGTTAGCTGCAATGAAACGAATGAGCATGAGCAAAATGCAGATTACAAATATAGCATTGTAACAAATGTTTTTATACGACCCACTTTATAAATTGCTCTCTTAATTATAAATGTGAGGATAACGAACTCATCCAATTTGCACTTAATTTCACCGTCAATAAAAAGAGGTGGTTGTAGAAATACTTGCTATATACGATCGAGTCTACACAATGGAAGCCATATATTTTAAAACTACTGACTAAAAACCAAGTTAAATTATGGCAGTGGTGAGTGAAGCTGATTTTGCTGCCAGAAAAAAATAAAGATAGACATACGAACAACAACACAGGCAAGTTTTATAAAATTTTGTTACAATTTTGAGAGAAGTAAAGGTTTGCGGAATATTATTTAATTAGAAATCTAAAATGAAGTTAAGCAAAGAGAAGAAACTGTAAGTATTTTCCTGTGTGTTGGGTTTATTAAAATTAAATATTATGAGTTATTTACACTGTGGTTAATATATTGAAAGAGACTATTGTAACTAATTATTACTGTCAGTGTCGTGATAACATATTTTAGGAGCAAATATTTACAAATCAATTAAGTACGAGGTGTTAAATATAGAAAGATTTCATTTTCTGGTGGAAACAAATTACAGAAAAAAAACATCAATGATAAATTTTTAACGATTTATGCTTTTATAAAGGAAAACAACCCTCCTTGCTATATAACATTATGATTTTTAGACGAGAACGCCAAGTAAGTAATAAGAAACATTTATTTATTTATTTATTTATTTATTTATTTATTTATTTATTTATTTATTTATTTATTTATTTATTTATTTATTTATTTATTTATTTATTTATTTATTTATTTATTTCTCTTGTGGCTGTACATAATACAACATAGAGACAAAGGACAGTTTTCTTAAAAAAATTTATCATATATTACATATTTTGTAATATTTATGCTTTATAACAGTATGGTTTAATTAAATTTTGTATATATTTAATTAATATAATAATATTAAGACCAGAAAAACTGCAAATTATTAAGTTAATTGACAAATTTAATTGATTTTTTTTCTACGTGCGACCATGTTTTTATTTTTTTTTTTTACTTTTGTGTATGTGTGTGTGTGTGTGTTTTATAATAAAATACCTAATGGAGTATCGGCCTAAATTTTTTTATTGCAGAAATAGATAGAGCGTGCAAAGTTATGCTACCCTGATTTTTTTCAGGTTTTTTAGAGCTCGGGCAGTATTTTTAAAAAATTATTGAAAGTTCTTTTTGCGATGTCACGAGACGCCGCTCCTTAAGAAAAATATAGGACTTGCCGCCTCGTGACGTCACAAAAAGGACTTTCAATAATTTTTTAAAAATACTTCCCGGGCTCTAAAAAATCTGAAAAAAAAAACAGGGTAGCATAACTTTGCACGCTCTATCCATTTGAAATAAAAAAAATTTGAGAACGATACTCCATTGCAATTTGAGCACAGTTATTGGTCACTGACGTGTACAGTATATTAAATTTAACTGTAAAATTCATAAATATAATGCCAATTAACGATATAACAGCTGTAAATTTTCTAAACTTTTGACAGTAATTAGTAAAATTCTGCGACCCAACTTACCTGCAAAAGAATACCCTGCCTGTCGAGCTGGTCCCTGGCAATGACTTCCTCGACACCAGCGCTCGGTCGGCGGATGTCCGAGTTGATGGTGCCGTAGTTTCCGTAGTCCACGACGCCGGAGTGCAGCTCGTAGCGCTCGCCCAACTGTGGGGCTGCGTCGCTCATCTGCAACACGCCAAACTAAGGTGGCGTCCCAAATCACTTTCTCGTCCCCTGTAGGGGCCCTAAATGAACTTTCCCCTCCCCTCCAATATGGCCGCTATATAAGTAGGGCGCATATGATGCGCCCTAAATTTCGCCGCCATTGTAGGGAAGGGTAGGGTAGGGTAGTAGGCGAGAATGGACATTTGGGACGCCACCTAAATGTTAGTTTCGAGTCTCAACACGTCCCACCTCGAGCCTCAACGCAACAACAATTAACGTAGTTTACAGGTTCAATTTAAACCCAAAACTTGGGGCAAAGTCCAAGATCAGAAGACTTAATTCAATTTTGTGCTTTTTAAGAGAAAAATAATAAAATTGTTTGAATTGTTATAATTATTAATTTAGTTATATCATGATTTTGTAAATTAATTAATGCTGTTTTGTTAACACGGCAATCAAGGATTCTATATTTGTTGTTACCATTTTTAAACAATCACCAAAGAAAGTATCAACATAATATAATCCATACAAACTTGGGTGTGTATATATATATATATATATATATATATATATATATATATATACATGCAGGGAAGGTAGCATATCAACATATTATTATCATAGTTAGAAAAAGCAGTATAAGTTTGTCTAAAAAAATATCTTGATTCTTATCGAAATAAAATAGTTCAATATTTTATCTCTGAGTTTTGTACTCGTAATCTGATAAAGATAGCAATTAATGACTATTTTACATTTAAAAGCCCTAAATTGATATTTCTTAACTCCACATATTACAGTGCAAATCACGTATCACATATATATTATATATATAATATATGTATATTATACTGCATATAACTTATTCTCTTATGAATTTTAAAAATAGAAAATAGGTGCTATTGTGATGATAATGACAACTCCATATTAAATTACGTACTATAAAGCAGTGTTAACACCGATGTATTCTAATAGCGTGCTACATAGCAATTACGAAGCTGAGAGTATCTTGCCATAGGCTAGTAGTCTCAGATTGCCTCAACAATGCAATGTGCAAACATCACGTTCTCCCCAGTCGCTCGTTGCGTGAGGCAAACATACTTGCTTGCGCACTAAATTATTCAAGGGTCCCTGCGACAACACTGTGTCATCGAAAAAATCTGTAAACGAAAAATAAAGACTCGTTCAAAATAATAAGATATAAAGCTAAATATTTTACAATTTGTCTGTCTGGATTTTTATAGGATTTATTGATGCAGTATATATATAAAATATTTAATATAAATATATAAAGAATGAAGACTTCTTGAAGAATGAATTGAACAACACTGCATCGTGAAATCGATATGCAAAGAGTACAAAAAAAAAAGCTTACAAGTCACGATATTGTTTTACTTCTGATACGCGTATTTCAATGACTCCAAAATAACTGAGAGTTAAGAGAATAAATGCATTCCATGCAATAAAATTAGAATAAAATTAGTTGTTACTCCTTTAAATTAGCTTTGCTTCTTCGTTTAATTAATATAACAAATGTGAAATTTCTGCTGCGATTTGCTGAGAGCAGTTATAATAAAAACTGAGAACGTTGTTTATGTAGTAGGACAGTACGGAAACTTGAAACCATCTCACGAAGTATATATATACTGCAGAACAGAGGTATATCATCTAGGGCGAACAAAGTTGTTCATATCCAAGTAAGTAATTAGGTTCCGTAACATTTTATTTATATCTAGTTTATGAACACGAGTTTCATAGTAACTTTCTGTAAGTTACTGACAGTTGCAATTGCCATAAAAAAATCACTCCTTTAATAACAAATGAACATAAAAATGCAATGTACTTTTTTTTAAAATTTAACCTTTGGTCTACCTTGTGATTAACAACGATTATTTTTATACTGTCTGGGTCATAAACAATGGAAGACTGCATGCGTATATACCTTTTTGCTCCTCTCATTCTTCTTTAATTTAGTGCATTATATTTACCGTGTACACAGAAAAGCCATCCATATTCCGGATGTTGGTAATGCTGCTTCTTAATTATTATATAATTATTTAAGTATTAAGTTTTTGGGAAAATTTTGATATAGGAGCTTTTTTTTTTTTTTAATTTAAACTTTTAAGTTTTATACATGGTCTCTAATTTTAGCATTTCCTTCCTTCCTTCCTTCCTTTTTTTCAGTTAAAAAGTTGAAATAACTTTTATTTTAAAAAAGAACAAAAAAAAAAAAAACAATATAAAGTTTTCTATACCACACACAGAGGTAGAAAATTTATTTTTAATAGTAAAGTTATTCAAGCATTTAGAATATTAACACAAAAGCATTAAGAAAGAAGCCAGAAAAAAATGAAGACATTTTAAAAGAAATCTGATTATAAATACACAGTGATGGTGCCGCGGTAATTCTTTCTTATCTGACAAACAGTGAATGACACAAAGTGGCAAAACGAACTAACAATTTTTGCTGCGGAAAGTGAGAAAGTAAGTGTTGTAAGAATAGCCGTTAGTCATTTTAGCCACCGCGCAGCAAAAGCTGTTAGTCCGTTTTGTCACTTCGCGTCATTCGCTGTTAATCTTTGCATAATTGCCGTGACACCACCGCACTACTTTAATATAAAATTGAAATTCCTGTTGCAATGATATGTTGTTTTCAACAAAACATAAAATATGGCTAGCAGAGATATTTTCATCAACCAGTTCAACAAAATCAACAGTGCGTAATAAATTCACGTTATCTACACTTTGCAGTCGCGCAACTTGTTTTGTATATAAATGAACAAAAGAAACATTCATGACCTTCATTTTTTTCATCGTCATTAAAGATAAAGATGTAATGATTGTAATGCATAATATTTCCTATATATTTTAATATAATTACTTTACAAATTAATTGTCATATTGCTTATATAACAAAATTGATCGATTGAATGTAGTTACATTAAAGTAGTACATACTTCTATGTCATGCGAACGTGAGAAAAAGTTTTAACAGTTTTAATTAATAAGAAGTTTTAAAAAAAATCTTAAATTAATTTTATTTTTAAAAGTGTCTCTATATTTTGCATTGCATGCACACGGAATATCAAATGATAGCATTTGACCTTAAGAATTTGACCTAAGAATTTACATGTACCAGTCACGATTCTGCGGTTATACGAGCTATTTTTACAACACAACATTCTCAGTAAAAAAAGTAAATAAATAAGAATGTGGTGCTATGTAAGTTTAGGCTTCCGAGGGGATTACAGGGTGCATGGCGAGACACTGTGTGGTCCACTCCATGACATTTCATTTTACAATCTTCACAGCGCTCACAATGATGAAATTTAAATATATAATTTGTTATTGACTTAATTGTGTCGACTTATAAACAAGGTAAAAAAAAAAAAATAATAATAAAAAAATAAAAAATAATAATAGCATCAATGATATGTTTCTTTTACCATGTAAACATAATCACATGCAGTCAACGATTCATATAATTTTATAATATTATATTATACACCGCTGCCACATTATGACTCTGTTAAAAATAATCTGTCACAAAATTATTCTTGTCTTATATATATATAGTGATGTTTTTGTTCTTATAAATGTATTTCTTAACTATAATATATTACAGAATTTCTCTGTGTGTTGTGTAGTATAAGTTTAGACAACTTAATTCTTTCTGACATATAAAATATATTGAATCATCAAAATAAGAAAGTATAGGTATTTTTTTTTTCCTATGAACAACATAACAATACATGGAAGATAAAATAAATTATAATGTTTTAAAAAAATGTCACGGCTGTTATTATACATATTTTATGTCATGAAAATTTTATGGTAGACATTTTATATTAAACTATAAAAACAAAGGAATCACATCATGCGAGAAACTAAACAAAAAATATGTCACAGTCATGGTAAATGCCATTGACGTACGTATCTATGGCATTTCCCGATGACAATCGAGATCCTGGCTTTAATGCCAGCTGCTCCCCGATTTTACAAACTTTCTCTACTACGTGCTCGGAGACAATATCAGCACACCATGCGCATGTTGAGTCATCTAGTACAATTTTCAATCTCACGAGTCAGTAACAAAGGAAATTGCTTTAGATTTTCTACCATCATAGTACTTTATTCATCTATTTTTAACGCTAATCAATACACGTGAATACATCAACTTTTTTGATGTTGTAAAAGAGTTTTTATCGAGATAAAAATTGTGATGTAATTTTTTTTATATTTTAAATATATTTTCTGTGTCAATATTATACTTTAAACTTTAGAAGAAATATAGAACTATTTATATAGCATAATATAGCCTTATTGTAAATTTTTCATATAGAATAATGTAATGGTTAAAAAGAACAATATTAAAATGTATAATGTTTGTTCAAATAAATTTTGTAATTATTCAGACAAAGCATCCATTAATTAATATTATCTTGAATATGAAATTCCTGTCTCATTTGTATTCATGAAATAATTAGTAGTTTTCAGCTGTTTAAAGTTACAGGGTTTTACCCTTTGAAAATAAGCAGAGAAGTTATGCAACTGGCTGTTACCGCAGCACGAAAAGTTGCCTATCTCGCAGGCGCTCCTATATTACATATTTATTTTTTCTAATAAAAGCCTTTTGAATTTCATTGAATTATTAGTTGATAATAATTTATCATTATAATTTATATAATTATATAATATATAAATTATATATTATATATGAATAAATTATTATATAATTATATATTATAATTTATTAACTTAGTATTAATGTATTATACAGTATATTAAATATTATAAACTGTTACAAAAAGAAGATAGCAAGCATTTTAGTCTAAAAAAATTTTAGTGGTAGATTTCAAAGTTCGGTTTAGTGCTAAAACTTCAATTGATATCAATTTTAGTACTGAACATTTCCAGGCTAAAATATATGGCAACAATAATATATGTTGGTAAATAGTCCCTTTTATTCCCATATTTTTATAAGTGTACTGCATTAAATTACTCAGATGTTCAAGCTAAAATTAAGCTTATTTTTTTTCCTTTTAAATGTATATTTTAAGTAATATATAATATAATGTTATAGCGCAAAATTAAATTAATTCTGTGTTTTAAACATATTAAAATAACAATTTAATTTCTTTGTTAATTAAATCATGAATTTCTGCAAATTAAAATTCTAATTGCTTATAAATGACAACGAGTATATATATTATCTAGAGAAGATAATGCACTTTCTCACAAGTTTAAATTTGATTTATTATTTATTTAGAAAAAGTTACAATAACCAAAAGGCACTAACAACAATAAACTCAATAAAGTCATGCAACAGTAAAAGAAATACACAATATAATAATAGTAAATAGATGTAAGTTTAAAAATATTTACAATAGCTGATTTAACATATTAAGACTAAAACATTATAAAACTAAAAGTTCAGCAAGATCGTAATTGTGTACTGTGTTTAGACATATAGAGAAATTAACATGACCTTGTATAAAGTGATATAAGAGCTTTTGAATTCCTAAAGTACGCCTGGAAGAGATCCAAATTTAATGGTTATAAACCTCTGCAGCGTTATCATTTACAGAGAGTACCGTTCTTCTTATAATTCTACAATTTCTTACATTATATTTAGAATATGAAAAGATTATGCATCCTTATTTTACTTTAAAAAAGCATGCTATCTTATTTTGCATATAGAAAAAACTGAATCTAAATCCGTTTAAAACTTCACTATATCGTAATACTGTATAATACTTATATATCCAATTTGAAACGTTTAAATAAAAAAGAAAAAGAATAAATAATGTAATAAGTTAGCATAACGCAAAGTACACCATTTTTACTCATAGAATTTTGAATTTCAATGTATTTTTTGCTTTGTGTTTATTTTACTTTTAGAGTTACTTTAAATAATATAAATATAATGGATTATATTAAAAGAAAAGAAATATAATATATATAAGTTGAACATCATATAAATCCTGTCTACATAATACTTTTTTTTTTCGAGCCTTATATACAAGAATAAAAAAAAATATCGTCACATATATCGATATTTAAAAAAAGAAAATATATATTTTATAGATGACAAGCAACATGAATAGCATGTTTAATGATTCATAGAAATTTAACCTCGTATACATGAATGAAATGAGATATTTTTAAATAAAAATAGGAGAAATATATAACATATTCTTACATCATTACTAAAAATACAAAAAGAATGAAATATGATTCACGTCAAGCTTTAACAAAAGAAATTTCTCTCCAATCAAGAAAATGTCTGGAGATAATATATAGCAGAGAGTTTAGGATTTTGCCAAGGTGTTAGAATAAATGTACGTGAGAAGGAGTCGGCATAAACTTTTTGCGGGTGGTTTCGCTATACATGCAGTAGTAGCTTATGAAGACGGCTGGTGTGTGTGCTGGTGTGGATCAATAGAGAGAGAGTCAGCCGACGTCGACACTTTGTGCCTTCTCTACTACTGCGTCCCGCCGGGCCACGTCCGTCCCAATTACGTGCCCCCTCTCCCCCTGGTGGGGCGCACCAACGTCACGTGGTGCCCTCGTCAATCCAATTCGTTCACCCCTCCCAGTCTTGCGGTAACCTCCCTTCTCTCTTCCTCGTTATTCTACTTCAGAACATGCATGTAGAACTTTGTCATCAAGTGAACACAAAAATTGCTACTTGTTGAGTGTCATTAACTTGTTTTCTATAAAATTACTCATCTAGATTAAAAAAAATTGTCACACTGGAGACCCATTGCTAATTTTACTATACCAATTATATACATGTTTTGTTATTTATTTTAGGTTATCGTTATGCAAAATATAAAAACTGGGGCATGAAAGGTCCTAAGATTTAAAAAAAAAACTCTATTTTAATGAGCACATCAACATCAAGATCTGCGTATTATATTATACATTTATTTGCACTCTAGAAGCATGATGCTTTATGTAGTATGTGTTTTAAGTAGTATAAAAAAAAATCACCCTTTACTGTTTTCAAGGTGAAGCTAAAATTTTAAAATGTTGTTTTCTGTTGCGAATTAGGTACACTCATCGCCTTGGAAAATTTCTCACTTGCAGCCTTGTTAATCACTAGGCCCTGTGTAATTCTTACAAGACAAGACAAGGCTGCAAAGGGAAATTTTTCGCGGCAATCACTAAAATGTCGTTCGTATTATGTAAAGTGCCTGAAAGTGCCAAATATAGGCACTTTAGTATTATGTTGTAGCTCTTCAAAATCCAAAATTTATTTTTAACATTGACCTTATGCAGGATCTCTCCCTTCCAATTTATCCATAACTAAATTTTCATTTTTTTTTTTTTTTATTGTTATTTTAAAACTTCATAGATGCTCTGAATAATATATAGTCAGTTGTTATCAAGGATCAAAAATTAAAATGAATTAAAAATGTATTGAAATGTGAACTTATAGTTTTATAATGACTGCATGCAGCATTCAAAATTTTAAGATAACCCTCTGATAAAAAATATATATTATATAGCATTAATAATTAAGTTTAATATATTCTGAAAATATAATATATATATTAACTTTGTATGGCACTTATAATTACCTTTCATGTAAAACTGTATTGCATGCATATTAAAATTTTGTATACTCCTTAATTATTCATCGTATTGAAAAAATCATCATACTATATACATGATAACACCTATATAATATAATTCGTTTTAAATGTTATTACCATATCATACAGTACATGTGGTGTGGTGTAATATAATGCGCAATATTTATTGCTCCCTTGAGAGTTAGAGAGTAATGTTTTGACGAGTAAAATGTGTTCAGAATTGTATCGATCAGCAGTTGTATAGTCGTAACACTTACTGGTATATACTACGACACTACATATATATATAGCTAGCGTATACTGCAGACATTTCATTCGTGGAATTCAATTACGAAATAATTGCCTAACATTGCTTACGTTGTTGTACGATAACGCAACAATAAATAAATATAAAATTACAAAAAAACACATTGTATTATTTATGACGATATTCCACTACAAGTTTATATTAGAGCATTGCATAACGGGAATTTCATGTTTACATTTTGGGTAGCACGGAGATGCCCGAAGCCGCCCGAAGAGCTTCGGGATGTAGGCAGAAAACCCTAAAATCCTATGCTGTGCATGTTAACGTAACTCACAACACCTCTTTTCTCATAACAGTTTTGATCGCCAAATATTTTTTTTTTATTAGCATTGGTTCTTCTTGTTACCATTTATGAAAGAAAATTCTACGAAAAATGATACGAATCGTCAGGAGAAAATAATTTCGAGACCAACTTTAAAACGTATTTGCTATGCCGCTGACAATGTTTTGCCTACACAATTATGACATCATATTGTTTGGTGCCAAACAAAACAAAAAAAAAAGCAAGAGGAAAAAAATATATAATGCACATATTATTAATATTATATTATTATATCAAAGTTGTAAAATTGATAAAAAATATATTTACTAAAATATAATATATGTCGTATGAGTAATAGAAATAATAGTTCACAATGAAATATAATTTTATATTCAAATATTTCAAAGATATATGGAAGTCTTTGGTAGTATTGAGTATTTTTAATGTATTATACATAGTGATATAATATACTCAAATATTTTATTTTATTTGTAATTTTGACAATAATAAATAAATAAAATATTAACATGAAAAATATAATATATAAAGAGAAAAATACCAAGTGTGCGCACGAGATTCCGCAATCTAGGAAGTGGATTGTTGACTGTAGAGTGTTGTGGGGTCTCTAGTGTCAGAGTCAAGAAACTCAAACAAACAACGAAGAGAGAGTAGAAAAGTGTGTTCTCCAGCTAATGAGTCGGGCGGTGTCACGCTCTGCTCGGTGTGCAGGACTCAGATCGTTAAACGCGGTCTCAGGGAGGGGAGGTACCGCAGTATTGAAGCACGAGCTGCATCACGTCAAGCTGACACGCATTGCCGCAACATGCACGAGACACTGACGTCATATTCACAACAGCACGCACATGCTATCAAGTCTCTAGCTCCCTGCTCTCTCACAAACAACCTTTCTTAATTGCTGAATAAATCTCACAGAACCTTTAATATATGGTCATTTAATGTATGATTATATACATATAATTATCTAAAATATTATTTAAAAAATTTATAATTAAATGAAAACTAAAAAAATTTCATGGAACGGATGTATAATTAACTTATATGTAATTATATAGGATGCTTCGATTATTTATTTGGTTTATTATATTCAAAATGTCAAAACTGAATAAAACTCATTTATAAATATATTTAATTAATATTATGATTTTTATCATTATAATATTATTTAATTTCAGAGAAAAAAATATAGTTGTGACCCAGTTAAATATTTTCTGATATTTGCATTTGCTAAAAAGTTCGAAGAAAGATGAGTTTGGTATATTAATTGCGTCATAAATTTACAATATATTTTTTACACGTGCATATATCTTGTCCCCTTAAAATATGCAACTTCTTCAGCACGCTGCTGAACGGTGTCCCATGCAATTAATTAACACCTCAGCATAATATAATGTATAATATAAGAGCAATTATTAATGTTGCATGATATTATGGGCTTTCAAATTAAGCATTTTTAAAATTGCGAAGTTAATTTTTTCACAGTTTGTAAACTTGGAAATTAAACAGACCACAAATCCACAATCCTATGTTATACTTAATTTTATTAATTAAACTCCGATTATTTAGTTTTTCATTTTCTAAAAAATTATAATCCTGGGATTTATCCATACATGTGCGTGTCATTAATTTCAACTGAAATATATAATTATTAAACAGCATAATAAATCTACCTTTTGTTTATACATAATTTATAACTTCATTAAACTTCAATTTATTTTATTCTAAAATATAAAACGAAGAAAATGCGTTGGGTAAACATAAAAAATGTATTCAAAACAAACTATATTATTATTCTGACTATATAATATATTTATTATGTCATAACAACATAACAATTAAATAATCTAATACTATGCTATATATATAATCACAATAAATTTACAGGTAAATTCATAGAAAAATATAACTATCTGACTAAATAATAAAAAGTAGTTGTTCCTAAATTTTATACTGCATTTTATAAACCTCTGCATTTCATTATTTTTAGTAATTATTATAGAATTGAAGATAAATAAAATATACGGTTACAAAATAATACATGAAGCAATATTAATACATTTAAATAAAAGTACCTTCAATAAAAGTCCGCGATGCTACGTGAGATTCTTTCAGTCATTGCGGGAAGGCCGCGCACTTTCTGTATAGATCCTCACACGTTCTCCGTCTCTGTTGGACTGGTGCTGCCGCATGTATAGCGATGGGTACCGGGTCGCGCAGACCCGGGTTGCGGGCTCAGGCTCGCATGCGCTCTCGAATTAAATTAAAGCCTCCCGAGACATCAACGCGCTTGCTACTCTTCTACTGTGCAAACACTTCAGTAAGTTTTCGTCGTTTTGGAAAACCTTATTTTTATTGATGAAATTTTTTTCAAGTCTTCCTCATAGGCCCAAACTCGATCCGAGCGTTTACGAAAATATTCAACGAAGGTAAATATACTTGAGTAACATCAGCTATATAACGCGCAACAAATTCCCGATCGATATAATTGCCCGCGAATTCAAGCAGCACATATTCTAAATCTGAGTATAATATTATTTATTTACCTGCATATATAATATAATATGGAATATATAATATAATATAATATCATATCATATATTCAGGCATAATGCAGACTCTAAATGTAACCTAATATACTCGCGTCGATCAGTATGCTAATTATTAATTAATTATTAATAAATTAAATTAATTATTACTAATTATTAAAAAAAAAAAAAAGTTTTGTGATAAGATCAGTCACTGCATGGAACAAGCTTCCATGCAATATCAAGACTTGTACAGATCAGCAGTTCTCAAATTCTGTTAAACAATATTATATTGACAGGAACTGTTAGTACAACTGTTATTTATTTTTTTTTGATGCAGGATTAATTATTTCTGTAGTATATGTATATATCCCTGCTCAAAAATCTTGAGCCAAGATCTTGTAAGATCTTGGCAGATCTTGGCAAGATTATGCTCATGATAATCTTGCAAGATCTTGCAAGATCTTTCCCAAGATCTTTCCCAAGATCTTGCACAAGATCTTGCAAGATCTTGCAAGATCTTAAGTAAGATCTTGAGCAAGACATATCATAATATCTTGAGCAATTGTTATCTTGCTTAAGATCTTGCAAGATCTTGCAAGATCTTGGGAAAGATCTTGCAAGATCTTGCAAGATAATATTTGCTCAAGATCTTGTGATATTATCTTGCTCAAGATAATATTTGCTCAAGATCTTGTAACAGCATCTTGCTCAAGATCTTGTAAGATCTTGCAAGATCTTGTGCAAGATCTTGGGAAAGATCTTGCAAGATCTTGCAAGATAATATTTGCTCAAGATCTTGTGATATTATCTTGCTCAAGATAATATTTGCTCAAGATCTTGTGACAGCATCTTGCTCAAGATCTTGCAAGATCTTGCAAGATCTTGTGCAAGTTCTTGGGAAAGATCTTGCAAGATCTTGCAAGATAATATTTGCTCAAGATCTTGTGATATTATCTTGCGCAAGATAATATTTGCTCAAGATCTTGTGATATAGTATCTTGCTCAAGATCTTGCATGATCTTGTCAAGATAATATTTGCTCAAGATCAAAATAATTGCGCAAGATCTTGTGCAATGCTGTCGGTTGGTTTAAATCCGTTGAAAGGCAGCCATGTTGGGTCAGTAATGTAGCGGCAATTCCAAGTAGCAATCTCCGAGTCACGTAGCCAACATAACGTACTGAAAAAAAAAAAAAAAAAACAAAGTTAGTATTGTTAGTTGCAGCTAGTTTTCGTTAAATAAGGAAGTCTCATGATGCATGGTTTCATTTCTTTATGGATATGTTCATCATCTTTGCTTCCTTCCACCTCTCCGTTCAATAATTCTTTTACTCCGCGGGCCATGCCATGTATTTTCTCCTTCAGCTAGGCTCGGTGGAACCTGGGGGTCAAAAACAAAGAAACTCGTCAATAAAATTAGGCACAAATCTAGAAAGTTCTTGTTTAAGACATTTCCTTTAGAAATTTAGCAAATCTTGCACAAGATCTTGCAAGATTTTGATCAATTTATCATACATTGCAGTATTTTAAACATACCTGTTTCAAAATATCACAAACAAAACCCTGCATTGCAAATAATCTCTATGACATGTTGCTTTATGCATACAACAGCAGCAGGTTGTCCTCAGTATATTCGCGTCATCATATTCCAGGTTTGCAAGCAGTTGCAAGGCAAACAGGAAGCAGGTCCGGCCATCCGAATTTCATGAAAAAACATAAAATATTCTATGAGCTTAACAATATATTAAACAAAAACAACTAAACATAAGTTTAAGCTTACCTGGAACTGTGTATAAAGTACTAAATTAGCACAAATGAACACAAAATCTTCATGTTTCTTCTTCAGCTCTTACGTTCACCAACCGTCCATTTTCAGTTTCAACACATGTTATAAAAACGCGTATCGTATTGCATTTGTTTCGCCATCGCGCGCAAATTTGAAAACGAATAAAAATGCACCGATCAAGCTGAAAACTTGTATCCAAGGGTTAATTGGCAAGCTGAATTTAATGAAGGTGATTAAATTAACCCTGACTAATTATTGGGGGTGCTGTTACCCTTATTTAAAAAAAAAATTGAATATTGCGATTCTGAATAGAAAAAAATCTGCAAACGGGTGCGATCGATCGGCAAAAAAATTATATGACCATGGGAAGGTTTTCACACTTACTAAAATCTTGCGTAAGAAATTACTTCTTGAACAAGATTGCCATTTTAAACAAGAAAAATTTTGCCATAACTATGAAAAGAAGTGTTAAGTTTTTTCTTGCTCGAGTCTGTTACTTGCTCAAGATGGAAATCTTGGGTAAGAAAAGACATGTTGGACAAAACTTCCATCTTACGCAAGACGGTAACTTGTCCAAGAAATAATCTTGCAAAAACCATGAAAATAAGCATATGATTTTTTCTTGCTCGAGTCTATTACTTGTCCAAGATGTAAATTTTGGGTACAAGATGTTAGTTAATCTTGGGTAAGAAATGATTTTTTGGCCAAGATTGCCATCTTACGCAAGATGGTAACTTACCCAAGAAAAAATCTTGCGATATCTATGAAAAAAAGTGTAAGATTTTTTTCTTGCTCGAGTCTATTACTTGCCCAAGATTAAAATCTTGGGTAAGAAATGATTTCTTGCACAAGATTGCCATCTTACGCAAGATGGTAACTTACCCAAGAAAAAATCTTGCGATAACTATGAAAACAAGCGTAAGATTTTTTCTTGCTCGAGTCCATTACTGGCCCAAGATGGACCTCTTGGGTAAGAAATGATTTCTTGGCCAAGATTGCCATCTTACGCAAGACGGTAACTTACCCAAAAAAAAATCTTGCGACAACTATGAAAACAAGCGTAAGATTTTTTCTTGTTCGTGTCTATTACTTGCCCAAGATGGAAATCTTGGGTACAAGATGGAAATCTTGGGTAAGAAATGATTTCTTGCACAAGATTGCCATCTTACGCAAGATGGTAACTTACCCAAGAAAAAATCTTGAGAAAATATTGAACACGCGCGCAAGATTTTTTCTTGCTTAAGTCTATTACTTGCCCAAGATGAATCTCTTTTGTAAGAAATGATTTCTTTGCCAAGATTGCCATCTTACGCAAGACGGTAACTTACCCAAGAAAAAATCTTGCGTTAACTATGAAAACAAGCCTAAGATTTTTTCTTGGTCGAGTCTATTACTTGCCCAAAATTGAAATTTTGGGTAAGAAATGATTTCGTGCACAAGATTGCCATCTTACGCAAGACGGTAACTTACCCGAGAAAAAATCTTGAGAAAATTTTGAACACGCAAGCAAGGTTTTTTCTTGCTGAAGTCTATTACTTGCCCAAGATGGAAATCTTGGGTAAGAAATGATTTTTTGCACAAGATTGCCATCTTACGCAAGACGGTAACTTACCCAAGAAAAAATCTTGCGATAACTATGAAAACAAGCGTAAGATTTTTTCTTGTTCGTGTCTGTTACTTGCCCAAGATGGACCTCTTGGGTAAGAAATGATTTCTTGGCCAAGATTGCCATCTTACGCAAGACGGTAACTTACCCAAGAAAAAATCTTGCGATAACTATGAAAACAAGCGTAAGATTTTTTCTTGTTCGTGTCTATTACTTGCCCAAGATGGACCTCTTGGGTAAGAAATGATTTCTTGGCCAAGATTGCCATCTTACGCAAGACAGTAACTTACCCAAGAAAAAATCTTGAGATAACAATGAAAACAAGCGTAAGATTTTTTCTTGTTCGTTCTATTACTTGCCCAAGATGGAAATCTTGGGTAAGAAATGATTTCTTGCACAAGATTGCCATCTTACGCAAGACGGTAACTTACCCAAGAAAAAATCTTGAGAAAATTTTGAACACGCAAGCAAGGTTTTTTCTTGCTGAAGTCTATTACTAGCCCAAGATGGAAATCTTGGGTAAGAAATGATTTTTTGCACAAGATTGCCATCTTACGCAAGACGGTAACTTACCCAAGAAAAAATCTTGAGAAAATTTTGAACACGCGCGCAAGATTTTTTCTTGCTTAAGTTTATTACTTGCCCAAGATGGAAATCTTGGGTAAGAAATGATTTCATGGACAAAATTGCCATCTTACGCAAGACGGTAACTTACCCAAGAAAAAATCTTGCGATAACTATGAAAACAAGCGTAAGATTTTTTCTTGTTCGAGTCTATTACTTGCCCAAGATGGAAATCTTGGGTAAGAAATGATTTCTTGCACAAGATTGCGATCTTACGCAAGACGGTAACTTACCCAAGAAAAAATCTTGAGAAAATTTTGAACATGCGCGCAAGATTTTCAATCTTACGTAAGATTTTTTCTTGAGCAAGTTAATTACTTGCCAAGATGTCTATCTTGCGTAAGAAATGACTTCTTGAGCAAGATTACCATCGTGCGCAAGCCATAAACTAGCTCAAGAAATAATCTTGCAAAAAATTCGAAAACACGCGCAAGATTTTCTATCTTGCAAGATATTTTTTCTTGCGCAAGTATGTTTCTTGCCAAGATGTCGATCTTACGTAAGAAATGACGTCTTGAACAAGATTATTATCTTGCTCAAGATCTTTTTAAACCAAAAATATCTTATTTTTTTATTTTTCCCAAATTTTTTGCTTAAATATTATTTTTAGAAGGATAATATATATTCCTGACCAGCATTGATTACTGTCTTGCCTCTGTTTTGGACTTCTTGAGTTCACTTGACAAGATCATAAAAGATCTTGTAAGATATTGCTCAAGATTTTTGAGCAGGGTAGTTATAAGGATAGTAGCCACTTCTGTGATATAGTGCCTTTGGTGCTTTGTTGCTATCCCCACCCAGTGTTATTATACTATTACTCTCTGTACCTATATTACTTATGTAATCTGTGGTGAAATAATAAATAAATAATAATAATAAATAAATTATTATAAAACTCAATAACCGCAAGCCTCGATCATTTGCAATATAGAAAATAAATTAAATAATTAATAAACTTCACTACATTAATTAAGTTATTAAGCCATGCACAGCTATATAATTATTAAAGCATGGGGCGATGTGTTAAATCTTTTTTTTTTTTTTTAATTAAAAATAATATTAAAAATATTTTGACATTTAAACATAAATGCATAATCATGCATTTTGATATTAATATATTATATACACAGTTATATACTATATTATATATATAATATACATCGTTCACCCCATGTATTAATTTTTGCAATTAAGTAACGCTGGAGTTAATTGGCAAAATAAAATTCACAGCTACAGTAGCATATCAAATTCCTATATATTTATGTACTTTAATTCTTGCTTGTTTGTGACGTACGTGATCCATGGGGGAAGGGGGAGGGGGGAGGGGAAGGGCCTGAATTTAATTTAAACTTTCAATTTTCAGTTGTAAAAATTTTCTTTTAAAGAAATATTTGACCTTATATCATCATGCATGCAAAATAAGTTTTTTTTTTTTCAGAATCCATATATCTAATCTTTTTGAGATTTCAATATAATGTACTTATATATATCTCATGCACACAAATATCATAAAAATGTTTGCTAATTCAGTACACTATATACACTATACAGTATACATACAGCCAGGCGCAGACCCAGTAAAAAATTTCAGGGGGAGGGGGGGGGGCTGCCTCCATATTAAGGCCAATGTTAAAAAAAATTGGAGTGGGGGAAGTGCCTATATTGCCCATGTTAAATCCAAAATTTCGGGGTGGGGAGGGGGGGGGGGGGGTGCAGCCTGTATACAGCTTAAAATTGTCTATTTTAAATGTCAAAGCAGAAAGCTCTATATTTCTAAATTGGGTTGGGTTGGCCCTTTTTAAATATGTAAAATACATGTTAATAATAGATTATGACACATCATCACTATAATACATTTTTATGCATGAAATTTTCTCTATTATCAAAAAGAACAAAAATAAATTAATTGTTACAGCAATTATAATTAAGACAAATAAATATATATATTAAGATAGTTTATATATTATATTTTTAAATATTTTAAGATACTCGAAATATAATATTATATAGTAACTGCAGTGTTTTAAATTAATATTTATTTATTTATTTATTTATTTATTTATTTATTTATTTATTTATTTATTTATTTATTTATTTATTTATTTATTTATTTATTTATTTATTTATTTATTTATTTATTTATTTATTTCTTCACTACAGCATTTTATACCATTAGTGAAAAGTCAAACATAAAAATAAAACAAAAACAAGTTGTAAAAGTGTACATGTGAGTACATAATAAAAGAAAATTAATTAATATTAATAGAGTTTTCCACAATATATATAATAAATATAAAAGCTATTTTCATTTTCTCAATTTTATAATATTCTAAAATTTCAGTAAAAAAATTGCTTCTTTATTTATTTTTATTTTATTGTTTAAATACAATACTATAAAATAAAAATTGTAAATTAACAGGTTACAGTTTAATCAGCATGGTCTTGATGAGGTTATCCTTAGCTTCCTGGCCAAGCAGCTTCTCAACAATGGCCAGTGCAAACTCCTGCGCTGTACCTGGGCCACGACTGGTAATCAGGTTGCCTGCACAAGACACACAAGTGTCAAGTTAGTTTGAATTTATAAGGTCACTAGCCTTTGCTTACCATCAACAACTACTCGATCTTCGCAGTAGATGTAGTAGTCCTCCAGCTGACTTCTGGCAGTGGGATATGATGTAATTCGCTTGCCTCTGCCGATACCATTTTTTTTCAGGGCAATAGGAGCAGCACAGATGGTAGCCAGTAAGCGACCTTCAGAATCTTGTTTTTGTATCACACTACCCACGAGTGATGACTGGAAAATACAAAAATTGCATGAATACTTAATTGTTGTACATATAATACAGTTCAACAAAAATTTCAATCTTAATGAGCATTCTCCAAAATTATTATATATGATTCTATATCGAGCCTTTTTTCATTCAAATATCCTTGATTTATCACGGAAGAGAGGGGGGTTCCTAGACTCTAAATAGTATGCCTCTTGGTGAATCGTCAAATTTGCTGAAGTCAACTTGGTAATAAGTGTCTAAATTGACAATATATATATACAGTTAAACAAGCCTTAGATTACGCCTGAGATCACAGACTAGACGTCGCCAAGGCGTAGTAATCTTAATTTTTTAAAAATGTCCCACAACAAGGTTATTTTAAACTATGGAATTTTTTAAAAATATTACATGCTTCTATAATATGTATAACTATTGGAAAAAAGTATAAAAAAGTAAGTTTAATTTGATTTCAAAATCGCGTCGCCACCACTTCGACCACTTTGCACCTCTTCCAGACGAAAGCCTGGGGCCAGTGGGGCCGCATGGAGCCGCTGTTGTGACAACACGTCGACACCAAAAATGCTAAAAACTTGAAAAAAAGTGGTGAAATTAAAAAAAAAGGCACCCTTACGCATTTAAAAGCAACATTCTGGATTTATTATAGCTTCTGGAGGCGTATATAGACGTATATTCCGATCTGTCTTTTATTTTAAAACGAACGCCTTTTTTCAGCTCAGCTGATCGGTTAAGTTCGATTCGGTTCGATTTAATTAATCGATTTCGAGCTCCTCGTGACGTCACAATAACAAAAATCATGGCAGCGTGCCTTTTCTGTTCTGGTTTTAAAGTTCGCTAAATTAAAGAACATTAAACCATGATGTCAGTACTAATAATAGGTTAAAAGTATATTAGATACTTGGGATGGCCGCTAGGCAAGCGGATTGCCGCGCCCACGGCCGTGGCGTTCTCATAAACCGGCAAACTAAACTAGGGATGTGATGTTTTTTTCTAATCGAGCGCCTATCGTTAAAAAATGAAGGTCGTAACGCAAAACGGTACTATTTTCTATTCAAAATGTCTTCCATACGTAAACTAAGGTTTGTCATACTGTATGTTCAGCTGATTTCCATTGCACTTACTATTGACAACGATAATTAAAAACTTGTACCAAGTTGACTTCAGCACATATTAGATGCTATATACCTAAGATGGTATAAGTCAATTTTATATGCAGCAGATAGATTTGAATATACCTTATGCCAGCATACTGTATACATGTATCAGTACATCTTTCATAATGCATTTTAGTAATGATGTCCAAATTTGTACAGCCATTTTGCTTGGCATATATATATATACGATCTAGTCTCCCTTCTCAAAAGTTAGTGCGCTTTACTTATAATCACAAGCAGTGGTCAATGTGTTTAAAGATCACGGAGGTATCATTTTACTTCCTCCCTAGTCTTTTGATAATAATTATTATATTATATATAATAATTATTATTGGTATGGTTACAAATACAATGCAGAAAAGCGAAGAAACTGGACCGGAAAGAACCCATATATACTGTGTAGGTGTTAAATATATATAGATTTGAGTATATATATATGCACACTGTCAAGTCAACAACTCACCTCCGCCAAGTTCTGTGATCCAGTCCGTCCTCCAGGCAACACCACTACGTCAAAGGGTCCTTTGCTGGCTGCAGTCTCAAGAGCTTCATCAGGCGTGATCTTGACATCCCGGCTACAGTTGACAACAGAGGCACCGGCAACACCGGCAATTGTGACCTTCACCTGTCAGAAGGGTTATGCCGCCAATTAATTTATTAATGAAGGGTTAATGGCACCATCTTTAGCAGATCATAAATAATTCTCATCATTTCAGTGAAACACCTCAAGACAACACGGACTTTACCGCTGCTCTGTTTGTAGCTAGACGTTGCCACACAGCTTGTGCCATGAAATTTTTGGGATATATATATATATATATGGATAAACTCTTCATACCCATCCCAAAATTGCAAATCTGCATTTCTGTCTCTTAAAGCTGCAGCGTCAGAAAATGTGGCAGGAGCAAATTTCGTGCTGTTTCAAGGTGTACCTTCATAAAACAAAAATTCAACATAGTTATATGATGTAAATTATATATATGATTGATTGATTGGTATTTTGGGGCAATTTACACATTTTGGTCATGTATGCTCCATGAATTATATAATATATATATATATATAACACGGTAGAAGTTTAAAATTATATATATATATATATATATATATATATATATATATATATATATATATATATATATATATATATATACACATATTATATCAACAGTTAACTAAAAACTAGAGTCCGACCCGCCTCCCTCTTCATATATGATATAGTCACTTTACCACTATCTGGTAACAGTGCCACAATGTTCAGATTTATCAGCATCAACAACACTTATTCCTCATCTACGCAGTACGGTGCATTGAGATCGTTTATAATAAGTTATAATGAGCAATTAATAATCACAATGTTGTCAATAATCAATAATAAAATAATTGCAAGTATAAAATTTAAACTTACCCCTGCCCTGCGAAGAGTATCTGCAGGAATAATAACTTCCATTTCTTCAGCCATATCAATTAGCAAAATTAATGCACTCTTTGACATAATTAACTTGATTATTCCAGAATTTTTAGAAAAACTCTCCTTTTGTGCACAGTCCAAGCTTGGGGGGGAAAAAATCAGCTGATTCATAGACTATATAATAGAGTGGCTACCTTATCATCATGAGTCATGCTTTTTTTAGATAACAAATATCTTTTTTTTTTTTTTTTTTTTTTTTTTTTCAGATTTCAATGCAATGAGATATTAGAATGTGAAAATTTTAGTGGCTTAATCGAAAGAAGGGGATGGTACTGTGAATTTTTTCAGATTTTTCTGAGACCAGGAACTATTTATAAAAAATTATTGCAAGTCTATTTTGATGACGTCACGGGCGGCACTCTTTAAAAAAAAGGATAGGGCAGTGCCGCCCGTGACGTCATAAAATAGACTTTCAATAATTTTTTAAAAATAGTTCCCGGTCTCAGAAAAATCTGAAAAAATTCACAGTACCATATTTTTACCCCTTCTTTCGATTAAGCCACTAAAATTTTCACATTCTAATATCTCATTACGCACAAAAATTGATTACTCTAGCGCCATTCTGCAGCTTGTTTTATTTTATATCTCAGCTATTTTAACAACTGGAAGCTGGTGATGCATCAATGGTTATATATTTTTAAACATGCAACCTTTAAATACATTTTACACAGAGTTCCACTTACTTATAAATTTGATGTATATTTTTTTTTTATTTGGGTGCATGTTTGAAATTTTTCCCTTAATATCATAATGAGAGTAAATAAAATCAGTTATTAACGCAAGACAATTATAATACATTAAAATTTTAGTGCATTTATTTTTGAATAAACAGTATACTCAATATATCATACACCTGTAACTGCCATATAATATTGAGAATTATTATCATATTATATAATAGTTTCACACAATTTATACAAAACCGATATTTGCAATTTTATAATATTCTAACATTCCAGTAAAAAAAAAATTGCTTCATCGTTTATTTTTAATTTATTGCATAATATAATAATATGAAATGAAAACTATGCAACAAAAAGTACAAATTGTAACTTAAAATGTTACAAGAACGGGAAGGACAGATCTATATTTTTAGTGTGATCTGATTTTCTCTTCTCAACAAGCTAATAGCATGATTAGGATTTAGGATTGCATGATTAACAGGTTACAGTTTAATCAGCATGGTCTTAATGAGGTTATCCTTAGCTTCCTGGCCAAGCAGCTTCTCAACAATGGCCAGTGCAAACTCCTGCGCTGTACCTGGGCCACGACTGGTAATCAGGTTGCCTGCACATATGACACAAGTGTCAAGTTAGTTTGAATTTTTAAGGACACTAGCCTTTGCTTACCATCAACAACTACTCGATCTTCGCAGTAGATGTAGTAGTCCTCTAGCTGGGTACTAACGGATGGATATGAAGTAATTCGCTTGCCTTTGCCAATACCGTGTATTTTCAGAGCAGTAGGAGCAGCACAGATGGCAGCCACTAAGCGACCTTCAGATTCTTGTTTTTGTACCACATTACCCACGAGTGATGACTGGAAAATACAAAAATTGCATGAATACTTAGTAAAATAACAAAAAATTTCACTCTTTTACTTGTTAATATTCTGTAACATTATTTGTCTGGTTCCATACCACAACTAATTTAGTCAAATATTGTATATTGTAATTGGTTTATCACAGATGGAGACACAGGGGAGAGGTGGGGGAAGGAGGGGGGTCCTAGAGTGTCCTAATATCTGGGTTTTGGTAGCATCTAATTTGCTAAAGTCAATTAGTAAGAAGTGTCTTAATTAATTGTCAATGGCAAACTGATTTACCATTACGTCTCCTATTAATATCACAATCCGCTTTATTTAGCTCACAATCAGAACTGAAAATAAGTAGAAAATGTGTCAATTGAACTGGAAATTTTCAGGCATCATCTATCTATTGTTAGCCTGTATAATAGTGAATATAGTAATGATAGCCAAATTTGCATTGCTATTTTGCTGAAAAGCATTCAGTTAGTCTACTTGCTCAAATTAGTGTGCTTCACTTAATCCCATGCATGCAGTGGTGAATGTGATTCCATCACCTCCTTTAAGGATTATTGTCACCAGAAGTTCGCCATTTTTATTTCATATGGGTGATTTCAAGAAGCAATATTCGAAAAACCATTAGTAGTACAACAAAATATGTTCATTTAATTATTAATTTGAAACACTTTGCCATGTATTTTATTCATCCCCCAACCTTGTAAATATTAAAAAAAAAGCATTTAAATATGAAACATAAAAAGCCTCACACTGTTTTGACTCATTTGTCAAAATACCTAAGCCACCTAAGCCCAGGTGATAGTAGTAAGTCTATACGGGCATACGCCAATTTTTTCAGATCATGCTCAATATGGCGCAACAATGTATAAAATATCTACTGCGCAGCATTTAAGGGGTGCGAGTCGTGCAGTTTTTATGAAGGCTTGTATCTCAAAAAGTAAATGTTAATCTATAATTATTATTTCATCATAATTCTATTTAAAATTGTGATTATTTCTTAACCTAAAAGTTGGTTCAATTATTCGTTGCCATTCGGAGATAGAAATTCATATTTGATAACATGCGTTTTTTATTTCTCAATTTAAAAAATATCGGCATCGACTTTAGGTTGTTTTTTATTGCATGAGAATTTTTATTTATTTTTTCCCTATGATGCAATGCTGAAAAAATTGGAGTGCTGAACCATCTACTAAGACTAGTGACATTAATCCTTAAAAGATTTTAAAATACGTTGAAGCTTTTTTTTTTTTTTTTTTTTTTTTTTTTGCATGGGTAATTTAATGGGCAGGGATAAGGGAGGGAAAGAATGAAAGAATGGTGGCCATGACATGTTACACATCCCAGCATTCTCTGAGGTGAGAGCGACTGAGAAAACCATGGAGGGAACCACCTTTTACTACCAGGTACCCTCCTGCCCTCCTTCATCTTATGATACAAAATTAATTTTTAATTTTTTAATGTAAGGGGGAACTTTTCTTTTTACAGAAAGATAGTGAGAGAGGGGAATCTGCTGGGCTGGGAAGTAGTGGAGGCGAGCATTTTCGGGGAGTTTAAGAGGAGGCTGGGAAGCAGAAACCTAAGGCGAGCCACCGAGGTATAGCCACAATTGCCGCCTAATATCAACTTAATACAGCAAAGTATACAGTGCGTAGCAGGGTATCGGATTCCCTTAAGGACAAGTATATATATATATATATATATATATATATATATATATATATATATATATATATATATATATATGTATTATGTACTGAATTGTGTAGGTATTATCATACAGTTTTGTATGCCCACAGCACATTTTTGTATGCATATATGCTGGATATAAAAAAGCATATACATAATTATGTATATACTGGTACTGTAATGACAAGCTTCAACTCGTAAATGCCGCAGCGCCACGTTCTGACATTGCTCCGTAAGGTTTGTTAGGAGAAAAATCTTATTTATTTTTTTATTCAAATTCTATGCTGCAAAAAATCTCGAATATGATGCAGTATACCTAATGAGAGGCGAGGTACTTAGGGAGGACGATAAATATAAATACCTTGGGGTGGTTCTTCAGAGAGAGCTGAATTGGAATGAACATATTAGGTATGTAACGTCAAAGGGAAGGAGAAATTTGGAGTTTGTTATGAGAAATCTGAAGGGGGCGACTGTATTTGTCAGAGACAAGGCCTATAAGACCTTAGTGAGACCAATACTGGAGTATGCATGTAGTGTGTGGGACCCATATAGGCAGATTGGAAAGAAGGAGTTGGAAAAGGTTCAGCGGAGGGCTGCTAGAAGAGTTATGGGTAGAATGAGAAAATGGAGATTAGTTGCAGATGACAAAAAGGTGTGGAAAGATTATGAAAGCGTGTCGAAAATGATTCAGACTTTGGAGTGGGAGCCACTCGAGGAAAGGAGAAGGTACAACCGATTAGGAAATTTGTTTAAAGTTAATAGGGAGATGGCAGGTTGGAGCGAGTTTAGCGATAGAACTAGGAAAGGTAGATATATTGGGAGGGGGGATCATCAGTGGAAGCTGGAGTTCATGGGTAGTGGAAGCGATGTGGGAAAGTATTCCTTCATAAACCGAACAGTGAGGGAGTGGAACTCCCTGCCGTCCGAGGTGGTGGGGGCGGAGAGTTACGGGGGATTTAAAAGTGCGTTGAGCACTATATTGCGAGCCACCGTGGTTTAGCCACATTTGCCGCAGAGCGTTAAATCTAAATCTTAAATCTATGTCGTGTAAAGTGATCTTTCCCATGAATCATATGAATTATTAATCTTGCCCTTCATAAGAACTGTCGGAAAAAATTAAAAGCCAGGTACCGCTGGGTGAAAGGATAAGGAGCTTGGTAGAACATGTCGTCGCGCGCAGTTCACGCGCTAGATTGTCATTGGCTGAGAGAATTGTGTCGATCGTCAGTGTTGAAGCTTCTCATTATAATACAGTATGCATATATGATATCATAATGTATGCATAGGCATATGACGAGTCAACAACTCACCTCCGCCAAGTTCTGTGATCCTTTCAGTCCTCCAGGCAACACCACTACGTCAAAGGGTCCTTTGCTGGCTGCAGTCTCAAGAGCTTCATCAGGCGTTATCTTGACATCCCGGCTACAGTTGACAACAGAGGCACCGGCAATACCGGCAATCGTGACCTTCACCTGTCATATGGCAAGGTTGTTATGTAGTTGTTAGTGCAGCCAATTGATTGTGAGCATAAAATTTTAAACTCACCCCTGCCCTACGAAGACTATCTGCAGTAATAATAGCTTCCATTTCTTCAGACCCTTCAGCAAGCAAAATTAATGCACTTTTTGACATGACTGAATTAATTAGCGTTAATTAAAATAGTTCAGAACTTTCAGGCAAGATGAATTTTCAGAATTTTGCAGAAGAAAAAAATTCAGCTGACAGCTAGGAAAACAAATGAGCAACAACAAACGCAAAGAACACTGATGACGTCACTGGTGCACCACCGTCAGGTCCGTCACACCGTGCACCAAAGATTAAAGCTTGCTAAAATCTAAAATATATATCCCTATAAAATTTGTAAATTATTGAAAATTTTATCATTTTGATATGTAAATGCATACGTTTCCTCCAATAGTTTGCTCAATGCCAATTAAGGCAGTAAGCAAAATGCCAATATAGCATGATACAACTATAATAGATAGGTCCATCAGCCCTACGAATTTGGACTGATCTGCGCATTTTGGCCAAAAAAACCCAAGGTGACGTCACGTAGTGAGCTCAAAACAGCTGTTTTGCTGCACGAGGGGCCCCTACCGGAGCAGAATTTTTGTTCAACATTAGCGAGAACGTTGCTTTTTATCTCATCTCAAATTTGATATTTATTTGCAATACTACAAGCCAAACCGGTTGCAGTAACGTATTAAAAGAATTTTTAAACACTGCAATTCGCAAGCAATCTGGAGTAGAAGTTCGTATCTTTGTTCATAAAGCATACAAAGTTGCTATTGGCTGCGCGCAGATTAGTCGCCTAGCGTTTGCGCAGCTTCATTTGGATTCAAGCTTTTTTGTCATACACACTTCGCAGAGCCATGCGCAGTAGACTACTAACATTTAAAACTCGTTTCTGCGCAGCTTTTCTAAGCCGTGGCTATTAATTTACGGAAAACTCTATAATAGAGCAGAAAAAATTAAACGTATGCACCGTGCGCATGGGACGGCCCTGCAAAAAGCGCAATTTTTAAATTTTAATTTTACGATATTATAAAAAAATATAATCTTACAGCTTTTTTTTTTTATCGATCAAAATAAATGAAATACATAAGTCAAAATAGTCAAATTCTATATTGCATTTCATTGGAACTTGCCATTAGAAAAAAACCATGGTAAAAAAAAATATATTGTAGTTGCGGCGCCGTTGCGGCTAGACGCCATATTGTACTGAGAGTGGCAGGGCAGCTCGTTCTAAACTGAAACAGGTTGACGCTATTTTGCAGCTTAATTTTTGGTATTAAATTGATTATTAGCAGGCGTTGAAAGCTCCTTAGAAGCGCCTGGGTTACCCATGGTAAAGTATACTATTCTTTAATTTAGCATGTCCTGTCAATGAGTTGTTTTTTTTACGTGTCAATGAGTTGACTGATTGCTCGGTGATTCTGGCGTCACTGGCCAGGTCAAGTTCCCTTATGCTTGTCTTTTTCGAGACGATCTATCGCCTACCATTAATATTCTTCATAATATACATGTATTAATATTCTTGATAAAAATATAATTATGAAATCATCTTCACAACGTATGCATATCTTTTGGTATTGATCAAAATAATGCTCTTTCGGACCTTTAGAAAAATTTCTAGCCTCCATCGCAAAAGAGCTTCGACTTTTGTTCGTATGCATATTTCGTATGTTGAGTCTTTTGACCCGAACATTTTTAATCTTGCACTTGGTGCATTTTTTTATGCATCGTTGCATAAAGTTTTAACGAAAGGTAAAGAAGTATTAATTAAATATAAGGAAAAGAAAGAAAAGTGTTTGCATCTGAAAAATTTATGAAGTAGCAGCCTATCAGATCTCGTGAATAATTAGGCCAAATACCTGCCTCCGGCTATCGTGCTTCTCTCGCCCACGGCTTTACCGTGTTACCGTAAATCTTCCGCGTGAAGAACTGTTAATGCTCTTGCATGCTTTTTTTCTAGTTTAAATTATTAATTTTCTTATTTATATTATTGCAATAGCCGTGGATCTTGCTCGCCTTTGTTCTTTTTTATTGTGTATGACAGGTGTATTGCAGTCAGGCTAATTATAGACGTGTGGCAAGCTAGCACTGGCTTTCGGGACTTAATTGTTTGGCTTTATTCATTCTGTTCGCCAAAATTACACTGAAAAACAATCTGTACCGGTATATAGGCATAGTTATATATTTTAAGTTGTACTGTAGTATTCAGTATGCATACATACTGTAGTATGCATATCTATGCATACAGTGTGCATTCATATTCCCACATCAGGTTTTTTTAAAGTTTTTATTTATGAAAGTAATGTGTGGAGAACTGGAGACAGTTTATTGCTGTTTTTTTATTGTATAAAAAATAAAAAAAGAAAGAAAGAAAAAGTATTGAAAAAATATGTGCCTGTAATTAATCGTTTTATGCAATGTAATTATAATTTTTTGAGGTATAGAGGTATGCATACTGTATGCATAGAAGAAAAAATAAATTTAATGTTTTACAACAGTGACAATTTATTACTGATTTAGATTTAACGCTCTGCGGCAAATGTGGCTAAACCACGGTGGCTCGCAATATAGTGCTCAACGCACTTTTAAATCCCCCGTAACTCTCCGCCCCCACCACCTCGGACGGCAGGGAGTTCCACTCCCTCACTGTTCGGTTTATGAAGGAATACTTTCCCACATCGCTTCCACTACCCATGAACTCCAGCTTCCACTGATGATCCCCCCTCCCAATATATCTACCTTTCCTAGTTCTATCGCTAAACTCGCTCCAACCTGCCATCTCCCTATTAACTTTAAACAAATTTCCTAATCGGTTGTACCTTCTCCTTTCCTCGAGTGGCTCCCACTCCAAAGTCTGAATCATTTTCGACACGCTTTCATAATCTTTCCACACCTTTTTGTCATCTGCAACTAATCTCCATTTTCTCATTCTACCCATAACTCTTCTAACTGTATTTTAAAGAAATGTGCATACTGTGTATTTATGCATACATCTATGATATGCACACCGTATGCATTATTATGAACTTCCTGCATAATAGTTAGCAGTTGGCACCAAAATAAAATTGAGAATAGTGTAGAAATATTAGATACAGTACATACTGTACATAATCTAATACTTGCATACAGTATATTTGACAAAACTACATTAACGGTAATTTTGGTTGAACAAGAAAAAAAAAAAAAAAAAGGAAGAAAGAAAGAAATAACATTTACATTACAGTGTGTGTTTGTCAACTATTTAAATTCAAATACTTCAAATTTAAATGCATTTATTTTGCCACCAAAACAGACATCCACTTATCCAGTTAAGAGCTTATGTTCTTACTTAAAATAAAAGTAAAAAGATAATAGACCACTTGCAAAACTATGTTTTAGCAAAACGTAAACAAACTCATTCGCCCGGGTATTGTTGGTTGTTGATTATGTGTATTTTTTTCCCAATACATTGGACCTTATGGGAAATTCACGTACAGCCAAACTAACCGTAATAAAACTTCAGCATTTTAATTTTTGGTACAAAAAATATATATATAAATAATACACGTTACAAGCCTCTCTCTCTCTCTCTCTCTCCCCCCCCCCCATAGGTTTGGACTCAACAGATTGCAAATAAAATTTAATTGTATCCCTTTATGTAATATTTAAGAATAATTTTTAGCTGACATTTTGTGCTTGCTGTTCCAGTCTTCCACACCCAACAGCACGGTCGAGGCTTCGACAACATCCTCATCTCCCGCTTCCTGCATGGCATCCAACAACAATGCCCCCAAGTATGGCACACGGGTTCCGAACCGTGTGTTTGTGGGTGGACTTTCGGCAGACACCACAGAGGAAGAAATGCAGTGCCTCTTTTCTAACTACGGTCAGGTCTCTTCAGCCAAGATCATCAGTGACAGAGCAGGAGTCTCTAAGGGATATGGTTTTATCACATTTGAAACTGAAGATCAAGCTCGCAACTTGCTGAGAATGAGTGAAGTGTACTTGAAAAACAGAAAGCTAAACATTGCTCCAGCTATCAAAAAGCAGGTGTGTAATTCTGTGTGTTTTTGGTTTAATCATGGGATTAAGTTTGGAACTTAGAATTTCTCCCCTGATGTTCCTGCACAGGCTTGAAAATAAGCAGGTCATATTGAATACTGTAATAAAATTAAAATGCTCTCTCTTTCTCAATCTCTCTCTTTTTTTCTCCTACTCATGATGTATTTATAACATTAAACTACAGTATAGTGGTTTTGTTTGTACTCTTCATTTTAATTTCCAAAACAGTAATGCCTAAATAATACCTGTCTTGCCATTCTCTCTCTCTCTCTCTTTAACGTACAGTATTAAAACTGTAATTAAACATTCATTTACACACTAAATTTTGTCTGCATTTGATGCTTAACTCATTACCATCATCATTTATTGATAATTCTTCTATTTTGATCTAACTTAGATTTTTTTACTATATCTACCCTACCTCATTTCTGTCCCACCATCCCTCCGCTGTTGCCCTACTTGTGTCTTCAGTACGACGTATGCGGCTCTTTGCAGCCTCAGTACAATGGTCGATCGTACGACGCCCCCTCACCCAGTGTGCCCAGCGGCTCAGTCTACTACTCAAGTGGAGGAGTGCCATACACGTTCCAGAACAATGGCATGAGCTATTATCCTGCTGCGGCCGCTGCTGCCGCTGCTGCAGCTGCACAGCAGGATGCCTATAATGCAGCAGCTGCAAGCTATGTCTCCCAGCCACAGGCACAAGCTGCTGCAGCAGCAGCCGCAGCCTCATACCCTGGCTACCCTTACATGTATCCTGCTGCTCAGGCTATGTATGCTCCTCAACAGTACTCTTACCAGAGCATGCCGGTAAGTAAAATCAAGTGCAATCATTTTAAGTTAAAATAGTACATTGTTCTTAGAAGACTTCATTTCTTAAACCCTGGTACAGAGGCAAGCAATATTGTGTTAAATTATCCACTTGTTAAACGTTACAAATGTTGTTTGAGATGATAATTTTGTATGGCTCTGTACCATAATATTTAAATAGCTCTATCATTGGCTGAGATAACAATGTTGAGTGTGGTCAAAATATATATGAACAGTAAAACAGTAAACACATTGTATTCCCAGTTGATGATAAGATGTTGATTATTTTTTATATAAATGAGAACCAACTGAATTTACTTGTTCTTACAACAGTTAAATTAATGTTAGATACTTTTAAATAAAGTGATAAATTAAATGTTCATGTTTTTGGCTGGCTGTATTTTGACTTGGTAGCAGAAATGAGCCTCGCAAGTTCGTTGTTAAATTTCTATTGAAAGCCTCGTGTTAGTTTGTAAATACTGTATTTCTTCCAAAGCTTAGAATTCTTTTCTCGGGCCATTAGTTCACAATGAGTGCGTTTGAATATTCACGGGCCAGCCCGGGCTGGCCTGGGCTGAAGCGTTTTTTGTCGTCAAGTGGGGCCAGCCCGGCGACCATTTTTCCTCCTCTCATGACGTCACTTCCTGGCTGGCCCAGGCTGACGCGGGCGGACTCTACAGTGCGCCTGAGACCTAGCGGATAGACTGGGAACTAATTATGACGAAATTATGACGTTTCATACCACGCGACCAAGGTCACCGCCATTTTACCCAGCCCGGGCCAGCCCGGGCTGGCCCATGAATTCAAACGCACTCATTTAGATTTGTTTTTTTGTATTGTTTTTGTTTTTTAATAATTTTGAATTGATTGTGATTTTAAAATTATAATATAGTTGATTCAAGTTTTAAAACAAGTCTGATTTTTATTATTAAATTTTTTTCAATTTATCAAACCACAATTCAAAATCTTTATTCAATTTTATGTACATAAAATGACGCCATAATTTTGCTTGGAATAAAATTTTATATTGTCGCTGTAGCGGCTAATTTCTCGAAGTAAAACTCAAAATCAGTAAAAAGTTGACTTCAACAAATTAAACACTATTATGTTTTTAAATCCCTTCTTAAGTTACATTAGAGGAACTGAAGAACATTTTTCTACCAAAAGATTTGACATTCATACCTTTGTAAAATATTTTATCAATCATTCGGGCTTCAACTTGATTTTAGCTATTTCAGGCTTATTTCAGCTACAACGTCAATGTATAAAACATGCATATCACTGCTACGCATTCATTAAGTCTATATTTATCGTGTTAGGCTTTAAAAAAAAACAAAATAATAATACTGTACTACTTATAATTCTCTTTTTTTCCTTCTCTTATTTCCTCTTCTATCTCAGTCACAGTCCAGTAGTGGCTATGTCCCTGAGCCCGTCACCTACCTCAATTCCCCTGTGCAGTATGTGCTCATCGATAGAATGTACTGACAACGTAAGCCAACTTCCACCCACAGCTCTCTGCATGCTATGCAGCGCTTAACCCTTGCACCCATCACCCACCACACTTTGTAAAAAACTGACACAACACTCATGACATAATATATCCTAATATCAAACCTATTTAAAATAAATAATATATTATAATTATATATCTAACATATGACAGCAAATTTATTACAGATAATTTTCATATTATCTGGGTTGATAATTAATTAATAACAACCTAATAATTGAAATGTGTGGTGTTTGTCCTTCTCTTTCCTAAGCATAAAATTCCCATAAAAATGTTAACTGTATATTTTGGCTTTAAGAAAATGATAGAATGAACAAAATAATAGAAGTATGTTTGAATTCACATAATTTGAGTGCTTGGCTATTTTGATGAATGCAATATTAAAAAGCACCTACTTATGACGCCTGATTGCCTGTCTGCCTGAACCTTGCCGCTCACACCCTATACACTCAATTGAGGACAGGCTTGAAATTTGGACAACATGATTGACTGGGAGGGGCTTGGCTGTGCTGTGCGGGAGGGGTCAGCAGAATTGCTTGCTGAGGTGGTGCTCTGTCGTGTCTCTCTTAACTCAAGATATGAGCATAACTTGAAAGCATTAGAATTTTCATATTATTTAAGTATTTTATCAATGGACATTAAGCACGATTTTTATTTTGTAAACATTTAGACATTTTTGTAATGCACGCTGTCCATGTTTATTATTATTTCTCTCTATTTTAGAGTAAAATTCAAAGTATTTAGTTTTAATATAAAAGCTTTTCAAAATAATTGCTCATATGATGGGTATATCAATGCTTGCAGTTTAGCTCTTAGGTTTTGCTGACTTGTTGTGCTGGTTCTCTTCTAGCCCCCTGCTCTTCCTGCACCCACCTCCATGGTACCCCCTGTGATGTACACGAGTTCCTCAACCTCTTCCTCTCCCCCATTGCAGGGCTGTATGGCCCCCACAAATGGTTCCCTGTCTACCGTCCCCCCACCTTCCCTGCAGACTCAGCAGCAGCAGCAGCAGCTACAGCAGTCAACTTACTTCATGACTGACGCTGCTGGCAACAACATGGCCTTTCCACTCAACATGGCCTTCACTCTGCTGCCCATCAACAATGGAGAAGTAGTTATTCAAGAGTTAAGTAACGGAGGGGATGCCTGCACTACAGACACTAACTCCACAACTACAAAAGGAGACGAACCTCAACAAGTAAGTGTTTACAAAATGTGGTATTGTCTTCTCTTCCTAATTTATCATGATATTATTATATTATTGTATTATTATCTATTTATGTGATATACATAATAATATATAATACTATGAGTACTGCACTCTCAAGCAAATCAAAATTAAGTTAAAAGTAAAATAATGTTTTATTTTAAAATATTCTTTAAGTAAGGTATTTTAAATTTTGATTCGTAATAACAACAATAAGAAATTTATTAAATGTCTTGGAACTGTCAGGTTTATGGGTTATTTTTTATTAGTTTTCAATTTTTTGAGAATCTAAAATTAATGATTCATGTGATTGCAAGGTGTTTATTATATTGCTCTTGTGAAGAGTATTGGAGTATTTTATCTAAAACAACAAAATATATATCAATCCTCATCTTTATTTTATTTTTTGAACCAAAGGTACAGACACAGCCATTAGATTATACATTGATAAAGAAGGTTTCAGTGGTGACGGTTATACATTAAAATTATAATAAATTCTTTAAAATTTAATAAAATAAATGATTCGTTAAAAACAAATACAGTATTAATGAGGGCCTGGCTATTAAAAACATAGCGGGTAAAGTTTTTTCTTATCTTGTTTAATTGATCACAACCTGTAGTGAATATCTTTTGATCGCCAGGTCTTCCTTATTCAGCTCTTAAATGTTAACAAATTTCCATTATTTTTAATTTCAAGGCATTATAAATAATATATACCCACAATACAATTGGTTTGATTTACAAAGGAGTTATTCAAAAAGATTTTAACATTTTAATCGGGAAAGATTAAGGCTGACACTAAACGTGATTAGTGAGAAACCTGGATACCTTACCTTTGGGAATAGACAACCTACAAGTACATTACTATGTGCGTGTGTATGTTTTGCATAGAAACATAGAAATTGGGATAGCATAATTCCAAATTATGCTATCCCAATTTTTTTTTTCTCAGATTTTTTTTTTTTTTTTTTTAAGTTTAGAAGTATTTTAAAAAATTTATTTAAAGTCTGGCCATGCTCCCTAATGCTTTTAATAATTAATAAAAGGATACGTGCCTAAATGCCTCCAGAGGGTGTAGCCACACTTCCAATAAAAAGACACATTCATTCATAACATGCCGCTATATCCTTTGCTGGATAAGCCAGCAGCATTATTATCTTGGTTGTCAATGTCCGAAGCAATTTTCTCTGCTTTTTAGTAAGTTGTTATATTAAAGTAAAGTGCGCGCCAGGAAAAAAAGTTGAGTTAGTATTTTCTAAAAATAGTTCAAGTAGTCCTCCATATCAAACCAAAATTCAACAAATTCTATCTCAAATAGGTTTGCCAGAAAAAAATTCCAAAGTCAGAGTGAACGCGTCACTTAACATAGGGCCTTACCTGACAAAGACCCTCGAATATCTCAAAAAAATACACCGTTAGGTGGTATGAAAAAAATATAGTGATGTTCTATGACCCAAGCTTTAACCAAAAACCGATTAAAAAAAAATTCGCTCGAATCCATTTTTCCGTAAAAAAATAATAAAAAATCTTATCTGTGGATTACACTTCTTGACAAATTGGCAAATAATAAAAATATACAAAAAAAAAATAGTGGATCTGAAAAAAAAAAAAAGAGAGAGAGAGAGAGAAAGAAAACATAATTTTTTGAAACAACAAAAAGTCTTGTAGGTTTGGTGGTGGCTATATTGAGCTTAATGCGCAATACAGCTAGGATATATAGGACATAGCGACTCAAAGATTATTGACTTATTCAACTTTTTGGTGTAGTGGTTTTTGGTTAGTACACTTGACTCTGGTACGAGAGGTCCCCTGTTCAAATCCCGAACAAGGGCAGACTTTTTGCGACTTGGGATGGGTGTGACTGGCTTCTAGATGAAGGAGTTGGTAGGAGGAAGGCAGCTTATGGCTGTCTATACTCCGCTGGGGTGATTAAGACCCCCATGTTGTGCAAACAACATACGTGCCCCACTTAGAAACGGTACTTAATTGTCTGGCATGTAGACTGGGTATTAGCCTGAGCCCCAGAAAGCACTGTGAACATTGTTGAAAAACAAATTCCACCATTGGTAACCAACCAATTATTCATCTTGCTTTAAGTGCACAATGTGTACTTGCCCCAAGATCCAAAACTATAAGATTTTACGTCAAATTAACATTGCATGATTGCACACTTTGTAAGCCAATTTGTGCTGACAAAATTACAAATTTCTGAGGCTATTCATTTTGCACTTGCCTTGACAGCTTACAAACAGGACAAACCTTTTTTTAATATTTGGTACACATTTAAAGAAACTTGTTGCTTTGGGTTAAGATAGAGAACAGATACAGTATTAATTAATTGATTAATAAATTAATCTCTTGTGTCATACATCTACATAGTCCTTTAAACGCCTATAACCTACTTGCTTTGTTTCATTTTCTGTTTGAGTGCACAGTGGTGCTAGTAAAAAATGTGGTGTTTAACTGTCATTTACATTTAAGTGATTTTTTACTTTTTATTGTCTATTAATTTCTTGCTCCATTTTTTCCAGATATCCCTTGGTGTGGGTCAGTTCATTGTTGACTCCACTTGCTTCTCCTCTCCCCCTCCAACAGTCATGCTTCCCATGTCCCCTCCCCCAAATAATGGGGATATCATGCTGCCATGCCCTCCACTCTGTACCTACATTCCACCTCCACCCTGGAGTCCCCTCCTTCCACCACCCCCAATATTTGCCTCACCAGAACCCCAGCTTGTAAATGAAGCTGGCGACAACAATGATGGTTTTCGTCAACACTTCCGTCAGCCACGAGGTGGTCGCAGGGGAGGAGGAGGTAGGGGACGCTACCAAAAAGTCACCAATAGTGGTGACTATCAGCAACTGCAATACAAGCCTCACCGAGATGTTCCTCCCCGCATGAACAATCCTCGCCAGTACAAATATGAAGCAAACTCTCCCTCAATCACTCCTTGCCCAAATGAAACAAGCATAAACCCTCCCTTGATGGAATTTGTACCAATGTGCAACAATAACAACAATGTCTTCATACCAGAAATTGTGAAAATGGTTCATTCTTTACAAGTTAACAACTAAATGCTTCCAATTACAAAGAAACTTGAGGTGTGAGATATCAGCTCCGTACTTATTAAAATATACACAATAATAATAATAATAATAAAGGCCTAATAATACTTGCATGATATTAAAACAAACATAAAAAAAAAATGGAATAGAACGTAAATGTGAAACTAAAAAATATCTTTCTCATTCCAGTTCAAAATTCAAAATAAAAGGCTTTATTCATTATTTTTTTTTTCAAAGTATATAGTGATTAAGTTTAAGGAATTAGATTTAACTTCAGAAAAAAGAAAAGGAAAAAAAAAGTGCAATCGCGAAATCAATTTGTGTTACAGCAAGAATTGTTTATTTATTTAAAACAATGTTTTGTTCTTCCCCACCAAAGACTCTGAGACCCAGCAATATCCTTGCTCAGTCGGTGCACTCTTGTAGGTTACGTTTGATCTCTTGTTTTTCCACACCGAGCTGGGCGTGCTGCTGTCTCCGCAGGTTTAACTTGAATGGCCAGGCACTTGTGACTACATCCCGTCTGGCCTTCAAACCTATAGCCTGCATGTCCACTCTTTTTGTTATTCTGTCTGTAGTCCTATAATTAATTATTTAATAAGGGTATTATTATTATAAAATGTTATTAACTTAAAAATTTATTTTAAATGTCAAATAGCTTTACTATATTTCATCTCTTTGTCTTAAATTATTCACTTAGACACAAGTATACTTTTTTTTTTCACACTGCCATACATTTTTTCCCCTCACAGTGTATATTTCTTAAATATCAAATTTAATAAGTATAAATATTATTTGTGCTATTCTATGTCTATTAATTATCTTAGAACTGCAATAATTTACATTGAGGCATGCATTGAAATAAAATTGTGGTGCAATCATCTTTTTTTTTTTTTTTTTTTTAAGGCAGCGTATGAAATATTTTAAAATATTTCTTTGTTTATTTTAAGGTTGTTGAGTGTAATATTTCAAACCATTTCGTCATTTGTCGGTGCGCACATTTTTTATTTTGCATGGAGGGGGAGATTTTTAGATTTTTGTGATACATGTTAAGACAAGAATGTATGTTTAGAAAGAATTTATATAGAAAATGATGGGAGTGGCAGTGTTCAGGAATAGGAGCTTTATTGCCTTGAAGTTGGTTGTGTTCAAATTTAGCATGGGACCACGTTTTCAAGAATATTTTAAAAGGCACTGCCATCAGTTAATAAACAATGGATTTAAAAACAAATAAATATTTATACATTTAATGCATGCATATTTCAGGATTATTTAAGGAATAATGGAGGAATGAAAATAGTACCGTCAAAGTGCAATTGACTGTTAGTGAGAGAAGCAATAATTCAAACAATTAAATTTATTTATTTAATAATTACTATTTACCTACTACACAAAAATTAAATTATAATTCTTTAAAATGTCATAAAAGTAATACAAAAGTTGCCCACTATTTTTTTTAAATGTCCGTGACTTGATGTGTTTGTGAGGTCTTGTATTAAAAAACAAAAGCAAAAAACATTGCACCCTGAAAAGTAAATGCATGCAGTTATGTTTCTAATTTCATTTTATTTTTATTTTTTTAATTCTGTATTTCTTGTATGAGATGTGTATATGTGATTTGTTTGCATGCTTTATATATGTTATCATTGTTTAATGTAAAGTTTGATATCCTGTTAAATAATTTTTAACCCTAGGAAAATTTTGCTAGTAACTATAAAATATTATTATAATTGTTATTGAGAGCAGTTTTTTTTTTTTTTTCTCCCATTGTTATTATTTTTAAGTGCACAGTTCTATTAACTAAAAAAACTAAATTAACACAAAATATGAACTCAATTTGTATGAATTGATATGTGCAACTCAGGTGAAGTAAGCTTCTATTCTAGTTTATATCATCCCACCCACACCTAACACCTGACCTGTGTGACTTGCCTAGTCTGAGCTAGCTTTTTTATTTTTTTTTTTTTTTTTTTCTATGTTGGCTGCAGTGACAAAAACAACGACAGCAAATAATAATAATAATATATATATACATTGAACTCAACTCAGCAAGCTCTATGTAAAGGTTGTGATTGCTGATTTATATATGTACTGCAATAATGTGTGCCTTAACAATTGCTCATGGCAACCATAAAGACATTGTTATTAATTGTAATAAGGATAATAATAATAATGTTTTGTCATTTGTTGATTTTAAAAACAATTATAATATTATTACTATACACTATATACAATAGTATGTAAGAAAGAAAAAATAATGCTGTTGAGGGATGGTAAAAATATTTATAAGTAAATATAAATATTATATAATATATATATATAATTAAAAAAAAAATCATATTTAGCGAGTTAAAAATTCTTTGAACTTAGTGAGAAGTTGTGATTGTTGTGTGTTTAAAAGACGAAAGAATAATAATAAAAAAAAAAAAAGAGTGCGTGTTGATTAAGGAAGCATTGTTTGCATCCTTATTCAAATTTATGGGTTATACACTAGAACAGAAAACAAGAAATGTTAAATTTGTTTACTTAATTGGTAAAGCGAGAAATGTACTGTCAGTAAAAAGTTATGTAGGTTAGTTAACTAGAGAAATTACAGGGTGCCCTTTTACAAGAGGTTTGCCACTGAATTTTTAATTTTAATGTTTTGTAAATTCAGCTACACACCAAGACTGCGTCCCAGCTAAACCAATTTCAGTAAGCAAAATTTTGTTACTGATTTATTTTCTTCATTTCTTTCACTTTCTATCAGCAAACGTTAACAAAATTTATTAAAAATAATAATAATAAACATTTCAGAAATGAGCTTTTGTAAAAATATATTAAACCAAACTATTAATGTAACCAGGTGTGACTTGAAGTCTTCCAAATTATGGTCTTGTAGAGGTGTGTTTTGACGACTTGGAAGAATTTGAGTTAAACTTTTTTTTTTTTTTTTTCAACAATGTAAATAATATTAATTATTAATAATATATTGTATAAAAGACTTGTAAGCTATACAATGCTTCATGAAATATTATAAAAGCTCAATTTTGTAAATTATTTTGTGATTCCATTTGAAAAACATAGTAAATTTTTTGCAGTTTGTCAATTTCTTTGCTGCTCTAAGGAGTTGTATAAATTTAAGCCAGGCCAAAGAGCTTAACATGTGTCTAAATCCTTCTATCTGATTGGCTGGAAGTAAAGAACATTTCTTTATTGGCGTAAAGTTTGGCATTGCCTATATATAGGGTGAAAACTTCTCGCCATAAAAAAACTTTACAATTGATAGCTTTTGGGTTTGGTTTTACTGCAAAAGTTTTACATAAATTTTTAACCAATGTTGTGCTGCTATATAAACAAAAACATGCACTGCATGGTTGTGCAACATGTATATAACTGATTAATATTAGCAGCTAAATGTGTTCCAACCTCTATCTGTCTTTTCTTTATTACTATTAATTCCATGAAAAATGTAAAAGAAAAATGTAAAAATATTTCAAACATACCTCAGACTGATAAAAACACAGATTAATGTAAAAACAAAAAAATGTGAGTTGTGACCATCTGAGCTATGATTTGAATTTAGTGTGTTTTGAAGGGCATAGAAATGTTTCACATTAAAATAATCAGAATTAATTTGTAGACCTCACTTAAGTTGTATATATGCAGTGCTTAACTGTATTTTTCCTTCATATTAATGATAAATCGTATTGATTCAACTCAAAATTACAATTTAGTTTGCCCATAGAAAAAATAATAAAAAATTAATAAAATTCAATGGAGTATCGACCTCAAATTTTTTTGTAGCAGAAATGGATAGAGGGTGCAAAGTTATGCTACTCTGATTTTTTTCAGATTTTTTGGGGGCCGGGAAGTATTGCTAAAAATTTTTGGCGAGGTCGGGTTCAAATCCACATCCCTTTTGGGTCCTATCTTTTATTAAGAGAGGCGGCAAGCGGCGGCACTTTTTCTGTACTTTCAATAATTTTTAAAAAATAGTTGCCGGGCTCTAAAAAATCTGAAAAAATCAGAGTAGCATAACTTTGCACCCTCTATCCATTTCTGCAATAAAAAAATGGAGGTCGGTACTCCATTTGAAAAAAGGTACTTAATTAACTAAAATTTGCAGCTCATAAAAATGTCAATGTAAGCATCTATTATGCATTCATTGTAATGTGCAAGGGTTTATCCTATAATTAATTGCAAAAAACTAGGGGATGTCTATGTGACTGATTTACTATCAAATAACTTTATCCAGTTACACATAAGTATGTTATACTGTTAAATTTAAAGGAGCCAAATTCCTCAGATGTACCCCTTCAAATTTTGAAAGTGGATAGGGTAATATAAAACAAATTCATAGTGTTTTTTACTTTAATTTCATGAATTACTTAATTATATAAAAATATTCAACACTTAAATTAACTGTCATAAAATTTCATAAATTTGGAAACATTGTGTTCTTTCAAACAATATTCAGCAAAATTTTAAACCCTTTTTTTACAATATCCAAAAAAAAATAACATTTGAACCCTGAAATAACACAATGAGATTTCTGTGAACAAAGCTCATTTTACAGTGCCTATATCTCAAACTGTGCCAATTATTTATATAATGGCGTACTGTAATTTGATCATTTATTGTTGTTTATATGACGTACAATATGTGAATAAGAAAATAAAAATTATAAAATACTGTTATTTCATTATTTTTGTTATTTTTAAAACCTATATATATGTGTGTGTGTGTACATACATAAAATGACGCCATATCCCTTTATGGGGTAAGCCGCAGCAGCATTATTACCTCGGCCGTCTACAAATTGCACTCGCACAGCACTCGATTCTTGCATGCCATAATATATACATTTAATTTTTAGTATTCTGCTTGTATATATAGAATCTCCGTATTCTGCGGTTCATTCTGTTTTGCTGTGACCATGCAAGCTATAAAATAATTTAAGTGGTATATTACTGGGCAGAGCAGGCAGCTAGACTGTCTGAGACGTTTAATTGTGTGTTTTATGGATGCAGAAATGTTATAATGTTATTTCTAATTTCTAATAAATAAAATTTTAGAAGGCATAATGGGGGAATGTACTAATTTTCGCAAAAAACACTTGATGATTACTAACCTCTCATATGCAGTATATTACTATAATAACTTAATTCGGTGTCATCATCATGCATGTATATGTATTGAAAATTTCTGTCAGACGGAATTGAATGAAATAAATTTTAAAATAACCGAGGATATATGTTCTGAAATGAAATTAATTGCTGAATTATATATATAATTATACCGTGCATTATCATATATATATCTCCTGGCTTTGGACCATTGCACTTCCGGTTCATTGACAAAAGCTGTGGCGTCCATCCTAGCTGAGAGGTTTTCACGTGTCCCTCAGCCGCAGGCAAATGCCGGGATGGATTTGCGGGGTTCCGGAAGAGCCCGCGAAACGCACAAGTTAGGGTTTCGGAAGGTTCGGGTTTTCAAATTAAGTAGTATGTAATAGTAAATAGAAGTACCCAAATTACCCAATAGGCGGGTTTGATAGGGATAAAAAAAAAAAAAAAATTAATTTTTTTTTTTTTTTTTTTTTTTTACAAGGATACACGGTACCCCTAAATTATATATTTTTGGTTGGCAAAATTTGAGGGGACGGTACGTTTTTCTCGCACCAGCTTCATTTCCATTTTCCACATCCATATATGTTAAACTTCCACCTCAATTTTCACAAAACTTATCAGATCAGATGAATCTAATATATATTGATAGCAATTAAGTTTATAAAATCCCCTGCAAATGTGTAAAGAGGGCCCAATGTGAGATAAATCACTAACTGATGATGATCGATCCATATATATATGCATGAGGCGATGACGAGGTATATAATATATATAGTATATAATTAATATTCATCGAATCCTTAAATTTATTAAAAGTCGCTTGAACTGCCATATATATTATATGATCATTTTTGTACATCAATTAATTAATATATATATATATGTATTTTGTTTATATATATAGTTAATATATACAGTGATTTTGATTTTTTAAAAATTATAATATCCTCTGCGCGCGTATTATACAGCTAGCAGAAAGTTGGGGTGTAAAAATTATATATATTATACTAAGAAATTTAAAAAAAGGCTAATTACACATTTGGGCAATCAGTGTTATATGAATTTCGATGTTTTTTTCCTGTATCCAAACACAAAAGGCCCCATCATTATGGCATCAGAGACCCGCGCGACCTCACTGCTGCAGTTTTGGCAGAGGTGCTTATACTTGAAATTTTACCGCCAGCACTCCTATTTTACAGCGCAGCGAGCGCAGGCAAATACACTGCTGCTCTGTGTATTTGTTTACTATGACGTCATAAATAAGCACAAATACATCCAATCAAATTTAAGTATAATGCGCAGGATGATACGCCTCGGCCATTTCCATTCTACGTCAGCTGATTAACTAGAATTTGGAGAAGATCGAAGAACGAGATGCAACTTGGGATGTTAGTGTCACGAGTTGTAGATATTGTGTTATGTTGAAATAATTGTGACTTGGTCATTGTCACGAGACCTTATATCTTCTTCTTGCTCAGGAATATTTGCAGTCTTATTAGATTTCTGATTTATGTAAGATATGAAAAACTTTTGACAGTTTTATGTTTTATCACATGCATTTTTGTTGTTTAGCATAATGTATATACGCATACAATATCATACATTGCATGCTGATTCTGGTCAGTTTTATTTAAGTGCATGTGCACGAGTTGACAAATACAGACTACACACTAGCTGTGTCATGCAGTGTGGGTAGCCAAATTGAATAGCAGTACTGTATGTACTGTATGCATATATATATACAGCACAGAATACAGTGTGTACACGCACGGTATACGCATAAAACGATCGAATGTTGTAGTATGCATATATTTATGTTAGAGCTGTAGTAGGAGAGGGGATTCGATCTTGAGTAGAAGTTGGGGCGTATGTATACTGTATGCATACATGCAGGCCGGGTAGTACTGTATGACAGTAGGAGTGATGTGCATGGGGATATGTGCATACTATTTTTTGATGGCATAAATATGCATAAAGCACATAAATAGTATTCTTGCATTCATGATTGCATGATTTTTTTTTTTTTCAATAGAATGTTGAAATTGCAAATCTCACTTTATTTTTGCAGATAAACTGAAATGGCTTGGAGCAAATTTCAAATTCTCCTGGCAGTGGTGATGGTAATCACTGGTTCTATCAATACTTTATCCACAAAGTAAGTATGATATCATGATCAGCTTGGAGAAAGGAAGGTGAACATCCTACAAAATTCTTTCTCAGAATTTGAGGTCCAAATCCCCAAATCCTAGGGCTGTCAATTAGTCGCCAAAAATCAACAGATTGAGAGAAAGTGTAGTGTGCACTAGAGTGCAGTGACTACTCAGTGACTCTTGAATTTTAATCATATTTATTCATCCAACACCAGTGGTATACAGTTCATAGTGCATTCGACATTCGTACTCAATTATATAGTACATTAATGTTGCAGACATATTTTGTAAGTTGGTTTCCAGCTTAATCTCCTGTACAATTTACTTTCTTTCAGATGGGCAGACCAGATGACATCTGTTGGAAGTGATGGAACAGATAGACCATTTGTTCACCCTTTCTTGCAAGCATGTGGGATGTTCCTAGGAGAGATTTTATGTCTTCTAACATTCAAAATAGTATATTGCTTTGCCACTAGGAGACAGGTAAAGAAATGTTATTATTATTGAAGGAGAGGGAACTGCTTCAGCTTTCATATTTTTATTAATTTATTGAGAACTTGATTTTGCATTTTGCACCATATAAAAAGGGGGGGGGGATCTTAAACATAGAAGTTAATATTAAATAGAGAGGCTATCCTGTAGGTGGCGCTCGTGGCCTCGGCCGCGCGGTTCCACTAACTGACATTTGAAATCGGTGCTGAGATGGCGTCACTATAGGAACTAACAATGTTAAATTTAATCAGTCAATACAGCTCCGAATACAATGAATAGTAGCAAAATAAGTATAACAGCAGGTTAATGGGTATTTTAGATGTATGGAGCATTTTTTTGTTACACGTTATATGAAAAATAAAGTTGAAAAGAAATTACTAAAAATTTATCCCTAACTCTATAGGAATTTTGCACCTGTAGGCTGGTACAGCTGCTATACCAACTATAGCTACAGCAGAAGCAGCGTCACGTGATCGCACAGAGCGAATCAGAGCAGGGTGCTGATGACGTCACACAAAAATGACACCTATGAAATTGACCAATGCTCTTTCCATAAGGAAAAGAGCGTGTCGCCCCCCCTTGATCTTAAATTACGGCATTTATCATCAAACAGTGGTATCAATTTTTTCTTCTTATCATTGTCATTGAAATGAAATTTAACTGCTAGAACTCCTAGAAGAAAAGAGTGGTGATATTTGTTGTATTGTTTTTCTCCGTTGCAAAAATTAAGTTTAATATCATCGATAAAATCGAAAAAATATAAAAGCTGAAACTTCTCCCCTTTTTTAAGCCTGGAGTCATTATATAAAACATATAAGGTAACTGAAATAACGTCTTTCAATTTTAATTCTGATGTTATAGGATGGTTCTGAAAATGAAATGCAGATTTTAAGAGGCAATCAAAACTTCAATCCTTTCATCTTCTTACCACCAGCTTTATGTGATATGGTTGCCACCTCTGTTATGTATATCGGTCTAAACCTTACATATGCATCATCATTTCAAATGCTTCGAGGTAAATATTTAATCCTCCTAAAAATATATTTTTTTTTTTCCTGATTAATTTATCAAGTTATTTTTTATGCAAGGAGGAAAAAACAGCATACTACATAAACAGCTTATGTGTCTTGTGTTTTCAGGTTCTGTGATTGTTTTCACTGGGCTGCTGTCCGTTGCATTCCTGGAGCGAGTGCTTAAGTGGAGAGAGTGGGCTGGAATTGGTGCTGTTCTCAGTGGGCTGGTGGTGGTCGGACTTTCTGACTTTGTGAGCAAAGCTGGCAGTGAGAGTCATCATGGTCGCAATGATGTCATCACAGGTGACGAGCTCATTGTCTTGGCCCAGGTGATCACTGCAACCCAGATGGTGTATGAGGAAAAATTCATCAACAAACACAACATTCCGGCCCTGCAGGTAAGCTCGGGCACGGTTCAGTGTTGGTTGTAAAAAAAAAAAAAAAAAAAAAAAAAAAAAAAAAAAAAAAACTATACCCTCTTAACAGTAATACATATATCTTCTTTAATATAATCCATTTTCTTTTATTCCAATTCTTATAAAACAGTAGCTGCAATTAATGTTTTCCATTATAACTTTTTCACCGTGCCCAAGATAAGAGTAAAAGTAATTTTTGATAAAACTGAGCATCATATTAGATGACTCCGCCTTGTTGTTTGCTGTTATATGTCCCTCGTTCGGAATAATCAGCTATCTGCGTACCACGATCTTGTGCAATAAAGAAGCATATTCTGCAATATCAGGTGAATGCAGTAATGAGCTTAAAGCTTGCTAGGAACGGAAATCTCGACCAATCAGAAAATTCAATTATTGCATACGATTGTGGTAGCTAGATACGTAGCTCATTATTTTCGATGATGGATGATATAGTATACTATTACATTACTGTATTATGTTTCACTCTTGTATGTTGAATCACTTTTGAAAGAACTGACTGGACTGCATTTCAAACTTGACTATAACTTGTTCATAATTAAATGTGCTAATATTTCCTTTTTTCTCCAGGCTGTTGGATGGGAAGGTATCTTTGGCTTCTCATTTCTTGGTCTGCTACTTGTCCCCTTTTACTTCCTACGAGTGGGACCTCCATTCAGTGGCAACCCTCGGGGTGTATTAGAAGATGCCCTCGACGGGTTTCTGCAGTTGGGGAACAACCCTTGGCTCATCTGTGCATTCCTGGGTAAGTGTACTCCTACTGTTCAGAATTGTTTGGAAATGAAAACAGAACAATCGAATTTCTAAATCAATTTACTTAGCTGAGCCAAGTTGCAGCCAATCAGATTTTTGTTTCTCCATTTCTGAAAATTGTGAACAGAGCGTTAGAAGAAATTTTCAACCATTTGCTTACACTTGCTGCTTGCTTTACAGGCACTGTCATCAGCATAGCCTTCTTCAACTTTGCTGGTGTGAGTGTGACCAAGGAGCTCTCTGCAACGACTCGAATGGTTCTCGACTCTGTGAGAACCCTTGTCATCTGGCTCGCCACCCTTGCCCTTGGCTGGCAAGCATTCCACTGGTTACAGGTGAGCTAAGGTTTATAATTGCAACATCATTTCCATGCGGCAAGAGGAGGCTAGTAGAGGGAATCATAGTTTTTATTATATAAGGAAAACTAAGGGCAAGAATCGAGTGCTGTGGAGGGAAATTTGTAGACGGCTGAGGTAATACCGTAATGCTACTGACTTATCCCGTAAAGGGATATGGCATCATGTTATGTATGTACTAAAAATATGATTTGTATTATAACCTAATTCATTTTACTTGAGTACAGTATTGTACAAATTAGCAGATTTGTAATTTTATGTTCTACTATAAAATATTACAAGTTAAAATAAATAAACAAAGAAACAAATACATTATACGTACCTTATACATTATTATATGTGTTTGCCACATAACATTCATTAAATGACATATAACTAAGGCCTTGTCCATACATTAGAAATTAGAATATAAGAAGTACTGTAGTTGCTTATCTATTTTGTCTGTTTTTCCTAGATTATTGGCTTTGTGCTGCTCATCATTGGCATGTGCCTGTACAACGGAATCACTCTGATGCCGCTTGTACGCAAGCTGGACCGTCTGTGCCGCTGCAGGGCGGGAGACTCTGACACCACTGAGACTGACATCCTTGTCAATACACCAGCAAGTGAACCAGCCTCTGAGCCCAGCCAGGATGACCTGAACCTAGCTCGCGCCTAGCTCGTCCTGTAAGACTGACGCCACAGCCGCAGGCACACCACCAAACCTCCACTAATCCCTGACCTTCCGCAAGCTGTAATGTCCCTTTGCTCAGTGATCTATAGCAGTAAAACATTTTATCTATGAATATCATTCAGAATGCATATATTTTTATGTACTGTAGATTTCTTGAATGTAATTTTAATCATTTTAATCGTGTATAAATAACTAGCCTTCTGTATCCTCTCTTTACAATTCAAGAGATTGCAAATTTTACTCATGCATCCATGCATTGGCATAAATTTGCTCATAGTTCTCTCTATCTTTCTCTCTCACCTTTTATAACTGTGCAACGATAAAAAAAATATTTAACTTAATTAAATGTTTTGGAACAAAACACTTACCATATAATATATTGCTTGATTTTGATATCATTCATGACTTTTTCAATAATAATGATTATAATATTTATAAATTTAACAATATTCTCTCATCTTGAATACAAATTTAACTTCATGAGTTATTTAAATTAAGTTTGCTATCTTTTAGAACTTAGGTGTCTTTAATTCAAGTCCATGCGCATCTTATTTTCAAACAACTTTTGTTTTTAGTAACTTTTTTTAAAGTCCCTTCAATGCATTTTGGCTTGTTTTTTGCAATGTATATTGCAAGCTATACAGGAATGCTAATAAAAATCTTGCTACTGTAGTGTAGTGGGACCATATATTGTTGTGAGCTGTTGGTGTGTGCAAGCCTTGCTGTGTGCGACATGTACTGGTATGACTGAAAAATTAACAGTGTGCATATCAAGCAGGATATATTCTCCTTTTGCTAGCTAGCTCAATTGTGCCAATTCGGCAATGCTAGACTGAATGTAAAGGTGTTGCAACCTTTTGGTGCTGATGCTTTTTTTTTTTTTTTTTTTTTTAAGCATATAAGTATTGAATTACATTGAATTTATTTGAAATACTTTCATTTATTCTTCTTGTTTTATTTTATTATTGATTTTTAAAGATAAATTATCGAGTGTTGCAAATCTATGTTATCAATAATAAAAGTTTATGATGCAGAACGAAGTCAACTCTTTAATAACAGTCAATATTCACATACAAATTTCTACCTGGGGGTAACCATAAGTAAAATTCTTGTCTTCAGGTAAAATTTTGATCTAAAACAAAACGTAACCCAATATCATGAGGATTTAAAAATGATTTTTCCGCAACACCAAAATCCACAGCTTCTGTTTATTAAGTTTCTGTGTCATGTCTTTTTTTTTTTCTGCATTAACTCTCAACTTCAGTAAGTTGCCTTATTATTGATCCAGTATCTGAAACACTCTACTTATGCATGCTTACAAGGATTTAAGTAATATATTTTTGCTTGAAATTAATTGCTAGATTGAATTCTTCAACTTAAATGTATAGAATCTGTACCGTTACTGTTAATTTTTTTTTTTTAAGTTTAAAAAAAGAAATATCAACATTTATTTGTACATTGTTCTCTATTTACAATTCACTAGATACTTAAAAATATTTTCCAAATCTTCTATTATTTTTTTAATAGTTAAATAACTACGAATTTTTAATTGAAAATCTTATTTTGCAAAGTTTTTAAAAGTGTATTTTTATTATTTCCATTTCAACAAAAGTAGGTAAAGTAAGAAATTGTTGTATTTTACACAGTCAAAATTTACAATAAAGCCATGCATAGACATCCCAAACTCTCTTTTCCCTCGCCTGACTGAAAAATTGTTACTTGTTGCCTCAAAATATGTTGATTGTAAAAAAGATAGAATTATTAAAAATATTTTCAATTATGAAAATTAATGGAACAAAATTAATTAATTTGTACATGAGGCTGGAAGGGTCTTAAAATTATATATATTCATAATGCTCTAAATATAAATCTCTATTAATCTTATCAAACGTGTTTTTATTTATGAATGCAGCAGTAGTTGTACCAAGGATTTAGGAAGATTACTATTTATTTATTTGATTAGAAAATAGAATGTTAATTAATTGTAAACATAATTTCGATACCTGACAGTGATTTTCAAAAAGAAAAAGCTTATTTATTTTAAATTTTGAAGTGGCAGATAATTATATATTTCTTTTGTTTTGAATTTACATTACAGATAAAATTATAAAGCATCATGATTACTGCATGGTATAGATTCTGATATAGATTTTATATTTTTTGTATGAAAGTACGAAAAACATTTTTTTTAATAAAAATAATTAAATAAATAAATTATATAGAAATATATAAAATATATTAAAATATTAAGTATATTATTATGAATTAATAAAACCAAAAGTTTGGTGACAAAAAGGTATAATTATATATATTATAAAAATCATAATAAATTATATCAGTATATTCAGAGAGTTGTGGTTATAATAGGTGTAAGAGTGGGCTTGCCTAATTAAACCTCGACGCAATAAAGCAATTTTCTATTCTATGTTATAATAAACAAGAAAAAAGACAAAATGGCTACAATCCTGCAAATATATTATTATATTGTGTGTGTATAAATTTATAAGTGGTTGGTTGGTTGCCAACGGTGGAACTTGTTTTTCAATTAACATATATAAAATATATTGTTCACAGTGTTCTCTAGGGCTCCTAATACCCAGTCTGAACGCCAGACATCGTAGTTAATTCTATAAGTGGCGGGGGCACGTATGATGTTTGCACAACATTTTTTTTTTCATTATTTATATATAATACATAATAGGGGGCATTCACAAAGCCTTAAGGCCACATTTTATAGGCTCGAAAATTTAAGACCAGAAATTTTGGGTCTAAAAAACAGGTCTAAAATCAAGCTTTAAATTATCGAGCCTTAAATGTGGCCTTAAGACTTTGTGAATGCCCCTTAATACATTTTAATTGTAGCTAGATTATATAAATTTAAGTTATGTTTACACCTTAAGGGCATTGGGTGTAGCACCGGTAGTTGGCAACACTGATGACGTATCTTCACCATGTTAATTTTTGATCATTGCTCCTCGGAGTAATTTTTATGCTAGAGCTAAGCTGATTGCTGTAGTGTATCAAGATAATTAGTAGCCCAAGTGCACAATTTGGCTAAATAAAGCCTGATTTAAAGAAAAGTATTTTTTTTATATTTTAGAAAAATGCATGTAAATTTAAAAAATTACTAAAAAATACTTTTCTTTAAATCAGGCTTTATTTAGCCAAATTGTGCACTTGGGCTACTATATAATTATCTTGATACTACAGCAATCAGCTTAGCTCTAGCATAAAAATTACTCCGAGGAGCAATGATCAAAAATAATTAACATAGTGAAGATACGTCAGTGTTGCCAACTACCGGTGCTACACCCAATGCCCTTAATGAGTTGACGAAGCTCGCGAAGAGGGAAAAAGTTTTTTGTTTAAAACCTCTGAAATAGAGAGCAGATATAAACAAAAGAATAAGACAACATAATGAAATTTAAATTAATATTAGATTTAAGCAGTTGTATAATTTAGCGGTCTTTTAATTATTATAAAGCATGCACCCGCAGCGGAGCTGATCGAGCGGAGTATAATATATATCATGAGTATAGACATGTCTATACTCATGATATCTAGCCGTATATGAGCCGTATTTTATAAGCTGCCCATTGAGCTCTACACAAGTTAAAATATATTTCAATAATATATATATTTTTTTTAAGTTTAACTAAATACAAGATTTCAAAACAAATTATAGTAATTCGATCAAGTATATCTAGCAATATATATAATATAAATATAATCGAGTCACGCGGGTCAAGAAAAAATGTAGACGTATTATACTCTATAACACGTATAACAGAGCTATAGCTAGCTAGTACAACGAAAATTCCTGCAAGCATATATTATATATATATATATATATATATATATATATATATATGTTGGCATCAAAGCCCGAATTCGGGCGAAGCCTGAAAAAAATGCGCACACCTAGATGTGCCCCTTCGCGATTGGAGCAAAGCCCGAAAAAATTTTGGGCTTTGCTCATTTAAATTTGATCATTTCGAGAAGTGATCAAATCGGAAAAAGCAAAGCCTGATGAGGTATTTAATATCGGGTTGTGAGTGAATAAAATGAGCAATTCTAGGGTGGCGCACTTTACGAAAGGCAAAAACCGAAAGACACAGCCTTCTTACGATTTTTATTTTATTGAATTTCCCTCTTGAGTACATAAATAACAAGTCAGAGGCAGGAGATTTACAAACAGTCCAATAGGAACAAATCACTTCCCGGAAGAAGCGCAGTAAATCCCCTGAAAACATATAGTGTGATCGAACTGTATTCAAGTGCCCTTAATTTTCGCTAATAAAATTTAAAATTAAATATCTTAATATTTAATAAGTAATTTTTTTTTTTTTAAATTTGACGAGGCCGCGATACTGCCATTATCTGGAAGAAAATAGTCGTGAATAAAATATAATATATAATATCCTGCATATATATATATGGTTTATATAATTATATTATAATGATATAACAAATATTCCGTTGGGTATAATAAGTATAATATTTCAATAGTTCACTGAGCAATATTTTAAATGTGTCTTAAATTGGTTTTTGCCTTTCGTAAAGTGCTCCAGTACGTAACCTAGAATTGCTCATTTTATTCACTTCACAACCCGAAATCAAATACCTCATCGGACTTTGCTTTATAGAATTGATCAAATTTAAATGAGCATGTCGCAAAGCCCGAAATATTTGTTAATTTCGGGCTTTGCTCAAATCGCGAGGGGCACATCTAGGTGTGCACATTTTTTTCGGGCTTTGATGCCAACATATATATAATATATTATTATGTATATAATATATATATTATACATCTGCAATATTGATCTAGTTTCTCTCTCTCTCTCTCTCTCTCTCTCTCTCTCTCTCTCTCTCTCTCTCTCTCTCTCTCTCTCTCTCTCTCTCTCTCTCTCGATCTCAACGACGTTATCTCAGGTTTTTGAGAGCAATGGATTTTATTTCAATAATAAACGTTATAAAAAAAAAACGAATTGAAAATTTTACGCGATATATGCATTAAATTGAAATTAGGATTTTTTTTTAATTAATTAATCATAATGGCCATGCATGGCCTGACGATATATTTATTTTATGTATATATACCCTTTTAAATTTCCCCAATATGGTGCATTAAATTAGTTCATAAATACAAGTTGAGTAGGCACGGCGGAGGAGGGTGGGCTGACTTCATTGTGGTGCCGGCGCCATGAGCAGACGAGGCGCAAAGACAGGAAGTAGAAGATTTCAACCACGCTGAGGATGCTGAAGCCAAGAAACAGACCCAGCAGACCACCTGTGCTGCCTGCAAACAACAATAATAATCGAAATTGATGTTTGCATGACGTCCATGCAGTCATTTTCAGATATTTTTATTGTTTTTTATATCTTTTATTATTATGCCATGTTGATCGACGATCGAGTTACAATTATTTTAAGGATGAAAAAAAATAAATTATACCCATAAAATTAGCATGAACCCATATATTAGCTATAATGGACAATTTGCATCAACTTTTTTTAGTAGCTCAATCGAAAGAGGAGGTCAAAAAATACACCTGTGAATTTTATGCGATTTTTATTCGTACTGCATCATGGCTAAAAAGAGAGGTCACGTGACCTGGAGCCGGCGCCCGTGTCGCCCGTGACGTCATTGAACTGTCTGGTCAAGCAAACGATTGTCTATATAACGCTTGTAAACAATAAATTAATTGTTGCTTGTTTCCATAGCAACGCGGTTGTTTGCAAGCGTTATAAAGTCGATCGTTTGTTTGACGGAACAGTTAAGTGACGTCACGGGCGACACGGGCGCCGGCTCCAGGTCACGTGACCTCTCTTTTAGCCATGATGCAGTACGAATAAAAATCGCATAAAATTCACACGTGGATTTTTCGACCTCCTCTTTCGATTGAGCTACTAAAAAAAGTTGATGCAAATTGTCCAATGGTACATAATACGTACAGTATGCTATTATTTATACTATAATCAAAACAGATAAGCTCTTAGGGGTGTATCCCTGCGTAAAAAAAAACAAACTTTACTTAATATATATATATATATAACGCATAAAAATTATCATATTCTGAGTATTCTGTCTGTATATATTATCAAAAATTAAATTTATAAGATTAATAAATTAATGGAAAATTTAAACCAGAAATCATAGTAAATAATTTTAATTACTTTACTGTTTATAACTCTGATATAATATATAAAATTAATTTATAAAAGTACTGTAATTGACATAATAAGGTAAAATAATAAGAATAAAATTTAAAAGATATCGATTGATTCAATTTTATTTTTAAAACACGATCGATATTATTCATTTTTAATTTGGGTGTATTTTAATTTCTATTAGTGTATTTCCTAGTCTGCCTGATGTGCTTAAAATTAAATATTATTTTATAATATTTATACAAGATAATTAATATACAATACTTTATTATATCTATATATTAAAGTACTTTCATCAATTAATTGTAATTAATGCATCTAATTACCCAAAAAATCTGCAAACCCAAATATCTCGTCCATCTGGTAAGTTACTACTTCAGACTCTGGGAAGAAGAGGTGGATAATGGCATAGTTCTTTCTGAAATACAAAATTATTTACTCAGAGGATTTTGAATTTTAAGAATTTTTTTGTAAACAGTTAGGACTTTTTTTTTTCAGTCATATACATTATGTTAACTTTAATTAAAAAAAAACTAATTCTGTATAATATCTTTATAGTTATAGTTAAGTTATTATAAGTATTATATATATATATATATATATATATATATATATATATATATATATATATATATATATATATATATTAAATTTAATTACAGCATGTTGTATTATAATTAATATAATTGTATCCTAAACCGATGCAATTTGATCCTCTAAATTTACAATTATGTATATTTAAAATAAAATAATTATATCTTACTTGAAGTATTTAATATCAACTTTTTTGTCAGACAAAGGGGAAAATCTCTTGCTGATATCAAAGGTGTCAGACAGCGTAGATGAGGTGATTTTGGCGTGATAGCTGATTTCGCTGCAGCCCGGTAGGCACCGGCACGAGGAGCGCTCTGTGCTGTTGCTGGTGCCATCGTCCTCTGCACCAACCTCGGACAGCGCTGCAGTCGCCACCAGAACACTTATATATAAAAGCTCTGCATATGGAGACATGCCTCCGTGGACGATACATACCTCTTGCATCGTTGGCGCATTTACCATCCTTCTTGCCACAGATACGCGTGTTAGCATCCTCTAGAAGAAAAGTGTTTAGTTGTAGTACAATTATTGGTATGAAAGACCTTTTTTTTTAATTAATTATTTTCTTTTTTTTTTTAAATATTAAATAAAAAATATTAATGTCAGAAAATTTTGATAATGCATATTATATTATTTTCTAACTATAAAGAATAAAGAAGATCCGTACAGAACATCCTAAAAAACAACAATCAATATTTGAGGTGGTATAAAAAATATACATGTAATTTTCTCTGTATTTAGATAAGAAAAATTTTTTTACGCTTGACTCACTGGGCATATGATAGAGAACGCAACCACACAGCGAGAGGGTGAAGTTTGCCTCGCACTCCTGCATGCAGTTGTGCTGCGTGTATGTGCGGTAGAAGAGCAACGCACGCTCAAACGCGAAGTAGCAGTGCCGCTTGCGCAGCGCGATCTTGGAGACGGAGCGTGTGGATCGCCGCACCTGAGGTTGAATCGTGATGAAGTTCTCCGTGCCAGCGCGAACCGCAAATCCAAAGAACGATAGTTTGGGAGTTTCCACTGGACTGTGCAGCAACATCTGACAGCACACATACATATTTTATAATTAATTTTGATATAGTATATATTTTAAACATTTTATTATATAATATATATCATGTACTATTTACTTAATATATATATACGTGAATTTTTATTTAACATTTTTAATTAAGATGACATAATATCGATTATTAAATTTACTCTCTTTCCATCATTAAATTTTCATTTGCATTGCAGCCTTGCATGGCCTTGTTAAATATCAGTCGATGCCATAAAGATATATATGCATGCAATATATAATAAATTCTACAGTAAGTCATATTTATATTACATTTCATAGTATTGTAGAAAAAGTTGCATACTCACACGGGGTACAAAATATTTATTTAGACTGGTGTAAATTTAGTTTCATGCATATATCTTTTTTCATAGCCATACACAAAGGGTTCAACTGATTATACGTACCTTGAAGCCGACCGATGCGGTAGAGGAGCAGAAGTACTCGTCCACCTCGTTGTCCACGACCATAGTAAGACCGAGATGCTTGCCCGGGCCGACCGGTCTCCACGGCAGAGCGTTGTGCTCCATTTCACTAGGGTAGCCCTCCTCGGGCGTCCAGTCCACCGCGGGGAACGGAAACGTCACGTTCAGGTCGGACAGATCTCGCCTAAAAGCACCATGCAGAGACACCGTCATATCGTTCGTTTCTTAGGAATAAAATATATTATGTATTAACAAATGTATATATGAGAATATTAAGTATTGAAGGAATATTATTACTAAATATATATCTATTTTACGATATAATAGAAGCTCCAGAAGTATATAATTATATTAGAAATACATATTATATCATGTCTATATAATATACGCAATGACTTATATTTTAAAAATTAATTGATTTTATTAAACACAAAATTAATAGTGCACATAAACATAAATAAATAGAAAATAGAAACACGGACATAGAACATGATAGACACAAAAAGAGTTATAGAAAAAAAAAAAATTAAATCAAATTGATAAATATTAAATGGCTAAAAATAAACATATTATTAAAATAGAAACTGTGGAAGTCAAATAACATCTCCTTTGGCATAATCAATAGTAGATTAATAGATTTAGTTCTATATAGCAATTAATACAAACATTTAGATGGTATAACTGACGGTAAACCTGAGAACATGGTTTATAAATACAAATACTTTAAAAATGACAATTAATTTACTTTTTTTGTATTTTTAATGTCATATATATACGATTATTAAATTTATGCTCTCCTTCCATGAGGAAATATTCTTCTTTGCAGCCTTGTACTCTTGGCTCTTGGTGCCTTTTGAAAGTATCAACCATTTCTACAGTCGTGTTTACAAAGTTGTAGAAAAAGTTGCATGCTCACAAGGGTTACACAATATATTTAGACTGCATGATAAATATTATTATATGAATGTAGATTTATAACTTGGAGAATGCATTAATTATTATCATGCATACCATGAATTTTGCTATTATATTTTTAGGGGAGATGATATTTATATGCCTTGATCCTTTTTATTTACATATTGTATGTATATTACTGATTATACTTCGTCAAAAAGAGTGATAATTCTTAAGCGAGCTCTGTTTGATTGGCGCGCGCATGGCATGGTCACATATATTATTATTATATTGATATTGAATATCTCTATGGATTTTTTTTTTGTCGATAATATAATTATTAATAATTATAGGCTTGCTGAACTAGACTTTAGTTTGCAAAAACTACGTTTTAAAGTTACAGAAATTAAAAATATAATTTTTTATATGTGTATGATCATTTGTTATAATTTTATAGTTGTTCATGCATGTTTGAAAAATTGCTGTAATAAGCAAACAAATGTCAGTTTTAGGCAAAATTATATAAAACATCATTATGATCGATTGGTTTCTTTACTCTGGGTGTAAACATAAATATTAAAAGTCACCCAAAAATATTTGTTTTCAATTTATAGCACGTACACATTTTAGCATGAGTGACCATTTAACAGTTTATAGGTATGTTGCATGGAACGGAGTATTGTCCTCACTTTTTTTTATTGCAGAAATGGATAGAGCGTGCAAAGTTATGCTACCCTGATATTTTTCAGATTTTTTAAGAGTCAGGGAACTATTTTTAAAAAATTATTGAAACTTATTTTTGTGACGTCACGCGGCGGCAAGTCCTATCTTTTTCTTAAGGAGCGGCGTCTCGTGACGTCACAAAAATAACTTTCAATAATTTTTTTAAAAATAGTGTTCGGGCTCTAAAAAATCTGAAAAAAATCAGGGTAGCATAACTTTGCACCCTCTATCCATTTCTGCAATAAAAAAAATTGAGGTCAATACTCCACTCTGTAAAAAATATATTTTGGAACATTTTCTAAACTATTTGGATTTTATTGAAGCATAAATATATTATACTTCAGTGTTTCAAAATCCATAAAACATTACAATATTACACAACTCAATTTTTATCAGCTCAAACATATACCATGTGCATAATACTGGTACACAGAGTTACATGCAGACTAATTAATTAATTAAAGACAAATTTCATTGCTTCAAAAATAGTAAAAAATATGTTTTAAACAACGTTTTATTTATTAATACACCATGTATGATGATTTTTTTTTTTTTTTTTACCTTAATGGACAATGAAATTTTGTTTATTGCAGAAATGAATAGAAGGCACCAAATTCTACTCTGAATTCAAAATGCTACTCTGAATTTTTTCAGATTTTTTTGAGACCCGGAACTAATTTTAAATAATTATTGAAAGTTCTGTTATTTCAGTTGGCACCCCTGAATCCTTAATAAAAAGGATAGAGACTGACGCCTATTGACGCCTCCAGGGGGCGTGGCCGCACTTTCAATAATGATTTAAAAATAGTTCTGGGTTTCAAAAAAATCTGAAAATTTTCAGAGTAGCATAATTTAGTACCTTCTATTCATTTCTGCAATAATTTTTTTTCAATGTTGTCCATTGTTGCAGAGACTAACAAAGCAAAAAAATATTTTTATATACATTTTTATATAGTGTTCTTTCGATACACACTTCATAACCGACCCTAAAAAAATCTTTGTCTTGTAAGAGACTCACGGGTTTCTGAAGAGCAGCTCACGCGGGACTTTGTTGAATGAGCAGCAGAGCCCCTCATCCGTGAGCGCCGTGTTGAAGAGGTTGGAGCACACGGTGTTGGCGCTCTGCCATGCGCACGCAACCAGCAGTTCGTGGCACGGCTGCGTGGCCTGCACATATAATAGCCACCTTGCTCTTGACACACCAACCAAATATCTCCCGATGAGGTACAGAAAGGAGCATTCTCATTTCAAATTTTAATTTTTAGTAAACATATTGTATCCTCAAATTAATTATAGATAATTATATTGTTTGCACTTTCGACTATACAATTTAAAGTATTTATATTGAAGCATAGTATTATAATATATATTGTTATAATTTGTATCGCTGTTGTTTGGCATCGCAACTTTACAAGAATTTGATACCATGTATAACTGAATGGAAAGAACATGCTATAATCTTTCTATTTAGTTATACTCATGCAGCATGCTCAAACGGACATGGCATTCACGACAACTATTTTACTAACCGCGACCATGAATCTCTGAATGTCATTCCACTTCGGCTGAACTCGGAGGGCAGGGGTTGTGGCCACCGTGGCCATGGTTGTAGTACTCAAGGGTACATCACCAGTGGGTGGAGGTGGGGGTGGCGTGGGGGGAGGGGTCGCGTCCACTGAGCAAAGGTCCTCCAAAAGCACACGCTCCTGTGGGTTCTGCGGGAACTTGTACGGACTTCTGCAACACAAAATAGATTTTAACGACAGCATGTTTCATATCGATCACAACTTTACACTGCACTTTTTTCAAATTAAGTAATTAAGTTCTACATGCATGGATCATAAAACTATATAAAATATTAATATAATTATAATATGTATGACGTATGCTATCTCAGTTATAATTTTGCAAAACACGGCAACTACATTTGCGGCTACAAAATTTACTTCCAACTTCCAACGTTTAATAGGCATGCAATAAGAAGAAAAAAAATATATCAAATTCATCAGGAAGCGGAAATGTGTTGTTTGTATTGTAATCGTGGTTTGGTATTATAAAAAAAATAATGTATTAATGTAAATGTGTTTACTGTAATTTTTAATTGATTCTTTATTATATATTTAATTATTAATAATTATATGTTTAACATTTATATATATATATATATATATATATATATACACACATAAAATTAACCACTTGAATCTTTAACCCAGCCACAATTAAATTGATTTATTTTATAAATTTATATTTTGATCGCGTGAATTAAAGTGTTGCATGTGTGAAAAAAATCGATTCTATCGGACACATTATAGGAACGTATTTATAAGAGGAGGTCAACATTGCAGTGACATAAATAATTAAAACTATTTATTTGATAAAACACCACATATACATGCAATTGTATAATTCTACAATACTTAATACAAATTGTTGAAACAATAAAGTAAATAACTATAATATTTTGAAACACGCTAATATTTACCCAAGTGCTAAATATAAATATTTTTCTCCTTTTTATGTGTAGAAGAAAATTAATAATAATAATTAAACTTCATTAATGCTAAAATTCATACAGCATACAGTGCGTATATATATATATATATATATATATATATATATATAGTTAATGCTATTATTTGCGCTAATCTATTTTATAGTAATTTATATTATGTGTACGCAGAATACAGAATTCAGAGATCAGTTTATATCATTTATCATAATCTTTCATCACTTCGGTTCATTGATACAAAGTAGAGGTGTCCGTCCTGACTAAGGTTTTCGGGTTTTCCATGGTTCATCCCTCATGCAGTCTTACCTCAGCGAATGCTGGGACGCTGGGACACGTGACAGGCCGCCATCCTTTCCCTCTTATACCCATTATACCCCGCCACTACTCCGGCCACGCTAGTTTCAATCTTATATATTATAAATATATATATATATATATATTTTTTTTTAAGTGTATAACTCCTCCATCAGATGACATTTTTAATAGTTTATATATTTATAATACTGTATATTTATATTGTTATGGGAATAAACTTTATGTCGGTACCATAATATACAGACTCATGGGCCAGAAATAGTGTGACAATTTCGATCTAAAAACTTTCGGCGGGATGACTTAATTTCAGCTAGAAAGTTTAAATTTGGTACACATACAGCCAAGGGTTGTATTAAGTTTCAGGGACCGGTGTTGAATTTAAAAAAATCATTCTTTCACGCTGTTTTTAAAACAAATCCTAATGAGATAATGTTCTACGTATCTCACTACGTCAAAAAGTGATGTTATCGTAATTTTGCTTTTGCCATTGCAACAGGCTTCTTTAATTGTTTGTTTGTTTGTTTTTCTACTTTAGAACCAACTTTAAAATTTTCTGAGTTGAAGCAATTAAGTTAGGGATTTAAATTTTAAAATTATTAATTTACAAAATTATTAATCTAAATTAATCTACAAAAGGGCATGGTGTCAAAAACTAAATTTCAATGCATTTTATAATTTCCAGACTCTTAAAAATCTGAACAAAATCAGAGCAGCCTGTACAGAGCAACACAACTTTATATTCTCAAAATTTTGAGACAGTTAGGTGACTTATGTTTATGAAAATATGATATCTGTACCAAAAAAATGTTGTAGCTAATCGCTATATAATATTTAATATTGCTAATTTAGTGAAGATTGAAAGGCATATATAAGCCGACTAGAGCTGAATGCAAGCTGCAGTCCATGACCATGCACAGGATGATATGACATACTGGCTTAGAATTCTCGTGGCCACCGTCTTGCGCACGTTGTTCATATTGCAGATGGTGAGCGCAGGGAAGGGAATGTCTTTGATGCCAGTGGCGCTCGTGGAGAACGACACAATCACGGGGTTTTGGTCCCACTTCCGATACAGCTGCGTAATCAGCATCGTTGCACCAAATATCGCCAAAATGAATGCGCCAGCCCAGAAAACCCTGCACACATTTAAAAATAATTTTAATATTCTAGCTGATATTTGTACAATAATAAAATATTCTATGGCTATTAATACAAAACTAAGTAGACCCACTTTGACGTCAGCATTATGATTATTATCTAATTTTATTTATACATAAAAAAAACATTACCCCACATACCACAAGGTTCATTTTCTATATAAAATACTAATGATATTGACTTACCATTTAAATAGATCGTTATGTATTTCTGACAGACAACAAAACACGCCGCGTAATTATTTAGGACACAGCTGTTGATTTATACTTTAGTAAGCATGAATTATTATAGCTTAAATAATGTACATTTTAGATTATTGCTATGTGATCTCTGATTTTGTTTGTCATTGTAATGCATTTAAAAAAAATATAGCTTATATTAATTAAATTAATTTAAATTTAAATGACAAACAAAATATATAGCTATTGTATAAATAAAAAAAAAAGAAGCGTAGAGTATCAACATCAAATATTTTCTATCTTTTTTCTTTTTCAAAATTTTTAGAGGCCATAATAACATAGGAAGTTTTGCTGAAAAGTTATTCAAATTTCAGGTTTGAACCCACGCCCCTTTTAGTTGTATCCCTTTCTTTAAGAAGTGGTGCCTTTATTGCCGCCTCTCCTAGTATTTTCAATATTTAAAAAAAAAATAGTCCACCCCGGGCTCTAAAAAATCTTAAAAAATCAGAGTAGCACAACTTTGCACCCTTTATACATTTCGCAATTAAAAAATGTTGAGATCGATATGTACTTCATTGTCTCTTCCATTGTGTATAAAGGAAATTTTCTCCCCAAAAATTGCATACATAATTAAATTATAAATGTTATAATAAAGCAATAAATATTGATCATTGCTGTATAATATCTATTGCTATAGAAAGTTTTTTTTCCTTCTTTTTACAAAAGCTTATAGCTCTGGACCGTTTAAAGGAGAAAAGCAGAAAAGGTGTTACTTTATAATTTAGTTGCATGGATTAATATATAATTTCAAATGTATATACCTCTCGCACCAATGGCGCTTGGCCTCGCCCAGGTATTGCAGTCCATGTAGTGATGTTTTCTCGCAAAACTGAGCGGCGTGCATCCCTACGTTCCATTCCTCCTCACCCGTCTTCAGCAACGCTGTCCTACGTGAATTCCGTGACGCCAGCTGCTGCCTCGGCATTTGCAGCACTCCATCCCACCGCGCTGGCACGCGGAGGGGTACTTTCATAAAAAAAAAAAAAAAATCACATTACAACTTTGTGTAACAGTCCTAGCTCCCTAACTCTTCCTTCCCTCATTTTGATTTTTATAATAAGAGCGATTCACAAAGGAATTATATAAGACATATGAAAAAGTTTCTCACTAACCACACGCGCGTGTCACTGATGAGTTAGGTAATTTAAAAATATATAACCATGGTTATTATAGTGGGAATATATCCTAAATGAATATTTCCATATTTCCTAAATTTACCTTTCCGTGGTAACTTTCAACAGCTAAAAACAGTTCTGATTATACAATAAAATGAATTAATTAAGTTAGTAATATATATATATTATAATTATACACATAAATATTTTATATCTGATCTGAGAGAGACCATTGACCGTTTCATATATGGCTAATATAGATTAATTTATTAAATAGATGTGCAGAAATATATATTTTTTTAAACTGCTGGCGACGCCATCTTGCCCCTGCTGCATTAATTTGCAACCTGCTCCAATTCAATGCTGAACAAGTTGCCTAATCTCACGGCGCGCGGTGAGGTAACTGAATAATGATCGAGGCACGTATTCTTTGATCCTCAAAATAAGTAACAATTAGTAGCTCTATATATTATTATATCTTATATATATTATCTCTATTACATATTAATTAATAATTTCAATTGCCATATTTAGACGATTGATTTTAACATTTTTCGCCTCCAAAGCACAGCGGGTTGCGTAACTATAAGAGGGAGTGAAGGTGATTCAATTTATTATGAATTAAATTGCTCCCGGGCAATGTTAAAAATAGAAGTTAAAGGCTAGCTTTTCATGAACGTTTTTTTATTAGAAATTTAAGGCGTATGATCATGAAAACTTATAAAACAATACTGTTAATATGCTAATTATAATTAATTATTCTTAAGTTCTGAATAAGTAAATGACAAAATTGATTTAACAAGTAAAAAATAAACTTATTAGCAAATATTTAATTAAAATTATTTTATTTCATACTTCAATCTTGAAAATTACAATACTAGAAACAGTAGAAACAAAATAAATGTTTAACAAAACAAGAAATGAAATTAAAATAATTTGTTTTATGATGCATGGGTGCGATTTACGAAGAAGCAAGCTATATAGCCAAGTTTCTCACTAACACCGCAGTTATAATTATAGTGTCATTGCATGAGTTTTGGCTGACGCTATAATAACCGTGTTTATACTGATTTTATATTGAGAAAAAAGCTATTTATATCTTTCTTATTTTTTTACCTCCTTCGTAAATTGCACCAATGTGCAATGGTTTACCTTGTGTTTGAATGCCAATTTTGGGTTTTTGATGGTACATCATTAAATGTAAAAGTCGCAGTAATTGAAATTTGGTGACAAGAAATTTACTAATTAAGTCCGTGGTGCAGCACCTTCTGAACGATACTAATATGTAGTCAGCAACTGCTGGTGTTTATAACACGTTATTTCTGTTGACTTTAACTACATGTATGTTATCATTGCATCGAATGAATAATAAATTACGAAAAAAACAATGAACTATATTGCTACGCAACAATTTCATGTCAAGTACACATTAACGTTTCATTAACTTGAAGAAAATAAAATGAGAATATATATGCCATATTTAATTACTACAAATATAATCCTTATGTTGAATTTGTGTAATTGAGTATAAGAAATTGTACTAATTAATAATACCCTTTTTTTTTTTCAAAAAAATAGTTTTATTAGTGAAAATATATATGAATATACAGTCCTACCAAGGCCGGAAGCCTTATTGGTAGGTGCTGGTATACAAATTAGATTACATTACAGTGAGCTTTGAGCTCACTTTTACACACAACTGTCTCCGTTGATACTAACAGCTCATTAACTACATCAAGATAATTAAATCATATATATACATATACTAGTTTTCTATGATTATAATAATAAATTAATTAAATAAATATGAAGTTATAAAAATGTTATGCAGGGTTCAATGTACGTGGAGTATTCCCCCCCCCCCCCGATTGTTCACTTTGTTGAAATTGACTGATATATATCGAGCTAATTCAAAATAATGAATGATGCGCATGTCATGCATATATGAAATTGTGTGGCCCATCGAATTAGCATGACATGTAGTTGTGGTGCACCAAGAGCAATGCGGACCGATTCGACTTCTCATCCTTTTTAATTTTTTAATTAGAGTTCCGTCCACATGCAATATCAATTAAGCTTGATCGTGATCGTAGCTAGTTTTTTAAGGTATAATATTATTATTACTTTTTTATTCGTCCATATATATATTATATATATAATAATAATATATATATATATACGTGAAAAACATATGACATTTAAAAAAAAAATGAAAAAATTAATCAGCGCTATTATATTGCAAAAAATTAAAAAAAAAAATAAACTATATATATAAAAATAAATCATTTGATTCTTTTCAGACGCCAACATGCATTAACCCATTAACATGCCGTTCAAAGTGGCTGAAGACTCGAAAGACCACCGAAGAGAGGGTGCATGCAGGCGCGGATCCAGGGGGGGGGGGGGGGGGGAGCTGGGGGGAATGCAGCCTCCCCCCCCCCCCCGAAATTTTGGATTTAATAACATTGGCCTTTTATGGAGGCAGCTCCCTCCGAAATTCTTTTTCTGGATCCGCGCCTGCTGAGGTGACCAAATTCACCATGATGCACTTAATTTTTGTTCACTTGGCTCCTGCATATACAGTATAACAGATCTTAGTTTACCACTAAACAGCTCAGTAGACTAGACGGCGCCAGATATATCAGCCAATGAAAAGGCTAAAATGTCAGCTGGCCACCTTTTCATTGGCTGATATATCTGGCGCCGTCTAGTCTACTGAACTGTTTAGTGGTAAACCCAGGTAAACTAAGATCTGTTATACTGTATATGGTCCCTGGCTGTGAGCTGTGAGCTGAACTTTCCCGCCAGTCTTTCCGTCCAAAGAACTTTCCGTCGGTTTCCGTGAACGAAACTATGCGCAGTGCTCATGCGCGTTGATGCCGGCAGTGATCGAAACACGACCAGGCACGTAGCAGTGGATAGGGAGGAGTCGTTCTTACCCTTACGAAGTTCCTATTGGTTCCCACGCGATTCACTTTACTTGGTAGTTAGAGTCAGGACAGAACAATAGCCAAACCACCGCTCCACCGCGACAGAAGCTTCTGCGCATGCGCGATTTTCTTTCCCACGTGAACCGCGCGTGAGTTTTAAACATATTTTTGATAAATCGCGTTTCTTCGTTTCTTCCAGAGACGTACAGCAGCGAGTGTATATGCAATCATGCAATGTCTAGACTGTAGAGAATTAATTTTTGAAAGTTAATTAATAATACAAAACTTACGATAATGATTAAAAGTATGCCATCATTAACAAAAATAATAAGAACTAAGGTGATGAAAAAATGTCTGAAATTGATTATATAACAATCAAAACAAAGTCGATATAATAATTAATATATAATGAAGTACGTACGTAATCCTTTTTTTTTTTTTACAAAAGGATACACCCCTAAGAGCTTATAGCTCGCGGCGGGGTAATGGGTAGGGAACGGATGGTGCCATGGCCACGGCCTGTTACGCGTCCCATGCAGCTAGCATTCGCTGAGGTGACACTGAGGTATATATATAGAGGGTGACCACCAGATATCTCGATGTCCAAAACGGTACATGCCCCCAAAATAGAGGCCTGAAGGGCCAAAACTCCCGCCGGAGGTGCGATTTTTTGGGTGTCACGCCCCCTTTTTTACTTTTTTTTTTTTCTTACTATAGATTTTCATATAATATGAATTGTTTTTTTTTATGAAGCCGTTTTTTCCGAAAATATTTATTTTAGTTGAAATAAATAAATAAATATATATATCATAATCATAATACTATAGTAAAATTTTAGATAGTTACAATTGTTGTCGTTTTGTCCTCTATGAGCTTTACGAGCAGAGGGAAAAAAAGAATGATGGCGGAAATACAGGAAACAATAAAATAGATATATTTATATTATATGCAATTATGGAGTTATGCAATAAAAAATAATAATATTAAGGATATAATATATTACATAAGCATTACATTACATATATATTACATAATTAACTGATCGACCGAGTATAAAATTTAATGCACGAATTCTATTATACAAAATATGTATAAGCAGTGGTGAAAGTAAGCCGGTGCGCACCAGTGCGCCGCACTGGTAAGACATTTGACGCCAGTGCGGCGCACTGGTAAGACACTGATCGAAATTTACCAAAAAAATCAACAATTTTTAACGAAAAAAAAAAATATTTGCAAGTGTGAACTGGATAACATTATAATCATGCTCAATGCATGATAGTATTGTATTTTTTTTTTCTCTCTCGCGAAGTTTTAACTTGCATGGCACTTTCTTTTAAAATTTGTTCTAAAAAAATAATTGAAATCTACTCGATCTATTCACTTATATTTATTTTTTCATTACGTAAAAAATAAAAACGAATTAATAATTTGAGGTATGAAATTGCTGCATTGTAAATAAATAGTAAGTGCTGCAGTCAAACATTATTATAAATTAAAAGACTATATATATGTTTAAAAAGTTAATTATAATATTTTATCATAAATGCACTTTTTATGGCGAGCAGATTTATTTATTATATTATTTTTTTTTAGATTTTTTAAATCAAAGAAATATTTTTAAAAGTTTTTTTTAAATATCTGTAGGTTTATTGTTTACTATTTTTTCTTCAATTTTTATATGAAGTGATCATGATGTTTTATTACATGATCATGGAAGTGGTAAAATCGTTAGAACTTTTTTAAAATTGTAACCTTTCATCTTTTTGGAATATTTTGTTTGAACTAATTTTCGAGACATTTAAAACAATATTTATTTATTTAAAAAAAATGTAACACTTATTAAAAAAAATAAAACATTCTAAATTGTGAAACAGTTGATTAAAATATTTTTAAAGTATTAACACTGCTGCCAGACATGCATAGACAACGAACAACATATATAGTGCTTGCTTGTGATTTTTTTTATATAAAAATTTATATTTAAATTTTCATTAGGCAGCACAGGAAATATTTTTGAATATTTTTTGCATCAATTTAACGTGTGACACTATATTTTTTTTCGCGGTTAAAAAGTCTGAAAAAGTTTTTAATTTTACTTAATTTGTGGGTTAATTCTCATAAGGATTTTCAATATTTTTTCCAGAAAAATGACTCAGTAAAAAAATGTTTTATTTGTAAATCGAAAATCTATTAAAGAAATTCATCATATTACTTATTGTTAGATATTTTTTAATTGGTTCCATAGTTCAGATGAAGTGTGAGTAAACAGTAAAATGCTGCTTTCTGTGCCATAAATTTGCATGTTAAAAAATTAAGCCTCCGAAACACCAACTTTGGGAATTTTTTGTTTTTAATTCCTAGATAGAGGGCATTTTAAAATATTTTTAGAAAACAAATTCTTAAAAAAAAAAAAAAAAAAATTAACCCCTCACTCTAGTTGAAAAATCTCTTAGGGGTGCATCTTTGTGAAAAAAAAAAAAGAAAATATTATAAATCAATTTCAGTGCAACTTTTCAATGAAAAAAATTAAGACACGCCCCTTTTTCCCAAAAAATCGCGCCTCCGGCGGGGGTTCGGGCCCTTCAGGCCACTATCTGAAGCGCACTGGTAAGAAATTGAAACTACTTTCACCACTGTGTATAAGTGAGTGGCCGGTCCCAAGAGACGAAATATGAAGTTTGAGCTCACCCTACGATAAAAAAGCATCAGGCTGATTCCAGATCAGCTTGAAATCAACCCTGATTGAATGAACAGACAAATATATTCAAATATTATTGTTTCGACTCAGCTAGGCCCATGCGCAGCAATTATAATATATATGTATCGTGCTCTGATTGGCCATGCATGCAGCAGGTAGTTTAACCGATTCAACCTCCACTTACTATATATATATATAAACATCAAGTATATACCCTAACAGAGGGTCAAAAAAATTGGTCCAGTAAATGGGCATATGGAAACTGTACAGAATTTAGTCGAACTTATATATATGTATAAAGAGGGGCCTAATAAAGATGTATATACGCCCGGTGTCTTTTTTATTTTTAATAAAAAAAATAAAATTCCTTGTAGAAACTAGAAATTTTGGATTCTGACTAAAACAAAAAAGGAATTAAATGGAAATAAGGTCGGTTAAATTTCGAACCAATAATTTTTTCAACCCTTAAAGGGTGTGCAAAGTGAAGGCTTAATTTTTCTTACGGGGTTTTAATGTTCAGGCGCGGATCCAGGGGGGTAGCTGGGAGGGCTGCAGCCCCCCTCCCCTCCCCCCGATATTTTGGATTTAACATGGACAATATAGGCATTTCCCCCACTCTAAAATTTTTTTTAACTTTGGCCTTATGGAGGCAGCCCCCTCCGAAATTTTTTTCTGGATCCGCGCCTGTCAATATATATGTTAAAAAAAGCTATATTCTAATTAAGAAATAAATTAAACAATTTATTGAAGTGTTGGAGATGAAAATGGAAAAAATGTGTACAATTAATTAAGGCGTGCTGTAAAAAGATCGTGATTTACGAGAGATCGCGTATTCAATATTATGATCGTTTTTTTTTATTTATTTATTTACTTATTTTTTTTTTGCAATATATTATAGCAGGGATTTTATAGTGTAGAGATATAGAACGCTTATGGCCAAAATCCTGAAGTTAGAAGCATTTGGGGGTGTGCCGGTCGCCATCTGGACGCCCAAATAATAAGTTCTCATTTTCACTTCATCTAGACTTTTTCTTTGGTTTAAATTGATTTAAACTTCGCTAATTCTGTAGTCAATGGACGTCCCATTAGAGGGCAAGACGGGGCAGTTCGGCTCATTCCACCAAAGGCTCGAATTGATCGTTACAAAAATGGCTTTGTAATACTAATAAGATCTGTGGATGAGTGGAATCGGCTTCCGGGTCCTATCAAGAAATGTTCTGAAACACAGTTTCCTAGTGTTTTAAAGAAACACTATATTTGTAAAAATAGTTTGTGATTACACATTTATTTTGACACAAGCTTACAGCTAATGATTGTTTTTTTTCAGTAGTTATATAAAGGATTGTAACCACTTTTTAGTGAAATAGTGCCATCGGTGCTTTGTTGCAATCCGCACCCTAATTTTTGTAATATATTTTGTATTTGTACTTTGGGTGAAATAAATAAATAAATAAATAAATAAATAAATAAATAAATAAAATAAATAAATACGTTAAATGATAGGAAAAATATTTAACATGGGCGTTCGATCTCTTAATCAACATCAATAAAAATTAAAGCGAACTCTATGAAATTATATTTTATATATAAATAGTAATTAAGCGATATATTATGGTACTTTTTTTAATTTAATTGATAAATAAATACGTTAAATGATAGGAAAAATATTTAACAAGGGCGTTCGATCTCTTAATCAACATCAATAAAAATTAAAGCGATCTCTATGAAATTATATTTTATATATAAATAGTAATTAAGCGATATATTATGGTACTTTTTTTAATTTAAGTGAAAAAAACTCCTGTCAGTGATGTCAGTCCTGTCTCTATAATTTAATAAGTTCACAATCAACATTTATTTGTACAATATAAATTTTACTCGGTCATGCAATTATCATGCAGATGAGCGAGTATAAATTTAAAGTATTTGTATAATAATTATTATATTAGAGACCCTTAGAGCCCTTCGTGTCTTATGGCTAGAAATTTTGATGGCCTGAGCGTGGTCCAAGTGTGGCGGCGCTGCTGCATCGCATGGGCGCGGTTCGGCATGGCCCGGCTCTCGCTGCATGATGGCTACCAGCTACGCGTGCAGCTGAAAACCAGGCCGTACGTGACCTAAAACCGTGTCCATGCGATGCAGCAGCGCCGCCACACTTGGACCACGGGCCCACGCTCAGGCCATCAAAATTTCTAGCCATAATTAAGACACGGAGGTCTCTAAGTAGCCGAGTCTTTTGTTATATGAAATAACTTATCGACTTAATTTTGAGTATTCATGTATTTAATTATCATCTTATTATTATTTTTTTTATTAATGGCATCCTTTTTATCATTATCGTACATCAAAAATGCATGCACTCGATCTGCTATCTCTGGAAGATACGCAAAAAAAGTAAAGGAATTAATTAACGTTGGAAGTAACGCGAGTTACCCAAAAAATGTTTGAATTTCACGCGGGTGGCTGGTGTTACGAAAAGAATCGAATTGCGCATGGCTGCGGTGGAATACGTCTTCTGTTCTGACCTGCTCGTCTTGACGTCTTCCCAACGCACTAAGAGATGGCGTTAGCGTTTTCGTCACAAGTC